>JARHVA010001938.1:377500-875000 GCA_037957365.1 Torreya grandis
CTTTTTTTTTGATGTAAACCAAGGGGGTTCTTCCTTGAATGGGAGAGTCATGAGAGGAAGATGTTTCTACTTGTGTGGTAGCTACCCCAACATATGAAACATTAGAAACATTAGGGGAAGTCATAGGGGCCTAAATGGTGTTGGTAGTGGGTCTATATTCTTCATCAAATTCTAGACCTATAATATCTCCTTTAGCCCCTCCTCTTTGTGCACTAGATTCTAGGAGCTATGGCTCTTAATTGACTTTTTACAATTTTAACTTGAAGGGAAGTCCTTGAGATGAGGAAGCTTCCTACCTTCCAGAATACCCATTCCAAAAGTTTGAATTCTTCAACCCTTTAAAAAGGGTTCTTTGACTATTTAATTCTAGAGTAGAGATGATGGGCTCTACTTGGATCATACTTAAATGATCTTCTTGTAAACCACTAACTTTTGCTCACTCCAACACTTCTTCATTTGATATATAATTCAAGAAGAGGAAGTTATATCAATAAGACTAATGGAAGTAGGGGATGTTGAATCCATGAATGTGCTCTTAGACATGCCCATGGGGGTCCCAATATCTCTATGCAATCATAGGGAAACCATGTTGGTTCTACTTTATTGAAACATCATCAAGATGTTTCCTCATGATTTATGTTATCCTATCAATTGTAACAAGGCTCCTAAAAAAGAAGGATTTTTTATCTAGCTAAGTCCTCCTCTATGTTATTCCATTACTGGAAAGTGATTTACTACTCTACTAGCTTATTGGGCATGTACTTAGGGAGACATAGGGGCTCCACCTTGTTTTACCATATCAAAATGACTATAAAGTCTAAGTATAGGAAGTAATCACCCTTTCCCATTAGATTCTTCAAAATATTTTCTCCAATATGAGGCATGGGAGAGCCAAGATGGCTTGCCACACTTGCGGATACAAATCCTCACAAATTTTGACCATGTGCTTATAATAATCATATATTTGCATAAACTAATAATGGTCATATATTCTATTCTTTATACAATCTATAGTTGAAGCCCATATATTTCTTAGGTTTTTATATCATATCCCCATTACTACATCGACTAGAGATGACATCATAAAGAAGTTCCTTGTGGGGGAGGGACATTTGCCTTTGTGAATTTTTTTTTCTTTCATCCTAAGGCTAATCACCTCCCCAAAAGTGTAAGCCACATCATGTGATAAGATCATTTATAGTAAAGGCACCTAGTCTAGATTCACAAAATGGATTCTTGACATCCCATACAATCGGTTGAGAAAATCCATACCTAGTTGCACTCCCATTCTAAATTTTTATATCAAAATGGATCTCTTTAGCTTTGTTCCTTGATAGGGAATGGTATAGCCTAGGAGTAAACACAATGAGAGTGCCTTTGTGATTGTATTTTCCTCTTTGAATCATACCTAGGTATGCTTGTCATAATATGCGTTTAGGATGCTTAGAGATAAATACCTTTAGAAATAACTCCTAGATATACATGTGACCATTATGTCACTATAGGAGTGTAAGAGATATGAATCTCATGATATTTTACAAAAAAATAATAAATCTATGAACAAATCTATATGTGTTATGACCTCTAACTTTGTCATAGTGATGTGTAATATTTATCACTTTTAGGCCAATAATTCTTGGAAAACTAACCTTTATAATAGTACTACCTCATTATCTATCAAAAACATATCAACTAAATCAAATGCATCCCAAGTTGAGAGTAATTTTGATACTCATTTTTAAATACTTCTACATCGAAGATGGTGTCTTTAAATTCTATGGAGTATTTGATCAAGAATGTAAAAGTGGGATTAGTTCCTCAAGATGACCTTGATGAATAAGTCATGGATATGTTTTCATGCTTGTATCTTGTTCAATGTGTTATGCACTATGTATGCCTATATACCAACATGATCAACTTAACTTTAGATTGATAAATGTTCATTGTATGCTCTTCAAAATAGAAACTAGGGCTCTTGATTGTTGTTGGGAGATGAGGATACTTTGATTGCAAGATAACTTGAATGTAAATGATGACTCCAATGGATATGAATCATCTCTATAAGATCCTACATTGAATATCACTTCATGTGATATTAAATATGCAACATTCACTTTTCAAATTCATTAGTCTTGGGTTGGCGGGCATCATTAGTATTTATCAAATAGGAAATATTCCTTCTTTTACTAAGCATGACATCAATATCAATAGTGTCCCTCATAACAAAGCACTTTATTAATTTCCATAGTGTTTTTTGTAACAAAGCACTTTAAAGGTATAATATTTGAAGGGTGATTTTTAGATTAATGTTAGTGGATAATTCTTTCAAAGGAATTATTTTAGACAAAATTTTTGTGGTCATTTTTTCAAAGGATGTTAAGTAAAAGTTCTGGAGGGATTCCTTTAGAGAATTTTTTCATGGTTAAAGGGTACTTCCAAACTTTTTGAAGGGTAGTTTTGGTCCAAAAGGTCCAATTCATAGGGATTTTTCATTCATGACAAAAGTCCTGAAGGGTCTACTCAACAAATACTAAAGGGCACTTTGAAAATCCCAAAGGGTAGTTTGGAGGGCTAAAAGGTACCTTTGATTTTTGAAGGTTACTTTCATACCATTGAGAGTTACTTCAAAGGTCCCTAAGGGTTTGTTCCTTTAATTTGGAGGGTATGCTCAATAATTATGAAGGGTAGGTCAAAAAGGGCACTTGGATACTTTATAAAGAGGTCTAAAGGTCCTTTTCATAAGATTTGAAGGGTATGTGGCCACTTTAAAAAGGGGACACAATTTTAAGACAAAGATCCAATAGGGTAATTACCATTCCAAGAAATTATTTTGAAGATTATGCGTCAGAATAAAAGGTCCAAAATAAAAAGTCTAAATGGGATCGCTTAGGGCATAAGATCCTTTTAGAAAGGTCCCAAAGGTTTTACTTGGGGGGATTTAATTTGAAAAAAATATCTAAGGGAATTGGAAAAGGTGTAGAACAATTTTTTTGAAAGAAATGTTGAAGGGGAAAATAGGCCACAAAAAATATAAAGGGCATGTGCCCTAAAGAAATGGTCAAAGGGGGAAATGGTCAATTCAGAAAAGGTTGAAGGGATAGTTGTAAGGGTCTTGAAGGGTAGGTAGAAGGAAGCTAAAGGGTCTACCTTGGGATAAAATTTACCTGAAGGGTCTACTTCATGAAGGCTAAAGGGTAGGATAGATGGGTTCAAAGGGGAATATCCATAAGGAATTTTATTTAGAAAAAAATGTATACAGTTTAAACCCTCCTAAGGCCAAAGATTCATAGCCTAAATTCTATCAGGAGAATTATTTTGGATAAATAAGTTTGCAATAATTTCTCTTGATAAAATGAGGCTTCCAAAAGAATAAGCATAAGGGGGAGTAAGACCAAAAAGTTCCAAAAATAATACATCTGAAAGATGAATTTCACAAAATTCAAAGGATTTAGCCTAAATAATTCATTTATAGATACAAGTTAGTCTTAGTCTCATAAACATAATAATCATAATGCCAATATCATCCACCAACAAAGTAAACATCCCAGATTTCCTCAAAACATATGAAAATGATTCCTAACTAAGATAATTTTTCAAGAAAAGGTGGGTCCCCATTTCCTTTTACAAAAAAGGGGGGGTGTTGGGTACAATAAATGGTGGCTTACATGGGGGAATAATCCTAAGTATTTGAGAACCTAGAACTCTGGTTTTAAAATATGAAATCATTCATGAAGTGTATCATTGAAAAATACTTAAAGAAAAAACATGAAAGAGACTCCTAAGTTAGTTAACACAACATACATGTATTCAAATTCCTTAGATTTGTGTGTGTTGAGTGCATAATTTTTCCCCTTGTTACGATGAGTTTTTTCAAGTTTTGATGAGGCTATAGGTTTTGCTCAAATATCTATAAAAGTAATAAAACAAAGGGAGCTCAGGTGTTAGTCTGCTACCAGTCAGGTGTCCATAACCCCAATAGAGATACCTTGGTCTCCTTCTCTTCTCCTTATATTGCCTTTATTAATCATGATGCATGATACATTAACCTTATTTCATCGTGTGAACCTTTTATTTTAATTTTCTTTTGCTCTTGTGAGCTCATTGATTCTATTTTTTTGTATTTTTATTCTCTTGTATTTGGATCAATGAAAAAGAGAGAGAAAGAACCCTAGTGAGTTGGTATAATTAGAAAACAAATCACTACTAGAACGTCCCTACCAGCCAAGTCTAGACCTAGAATTATCATTTTTATAAAGTGTTATCTTGATAAGTGCATTTAATCCAAGGAAACAAGAAAACTTTCTAAATTTACATGAATAATGTAAGAGCGAATTCCACATACCTAACAAAATTATTTAATTGTGACACCATCCAAGATAGCCTCTAATTGATCACCTTTATCCTAAAGGACACAAAACACAAAAATAATTTTGAACTATATACTAGTCTCCAAATGTGTCAGAATTTTAATTAAACCCCTTTTCACAAGTCCCACATTTATTTGAATTAATTTTTGGTAATAACTAGAGAAAACACAATCTTGGTTATCCAAGAAAATTCAAAACACACAACTAATCTAGAAAGCAGGGTAATCTAGAAAGCAGGGAACCACTCTAGAAAGTAGAATACTTAAAGCAAGAAAGACTAATCTAAGAAAACTTTTTAAATCTATTCTAGGAAATATAAAACCCTACTCTAATAAGCATGAAATGTAATCTATAAAAAATAAAATCTACTCTAGTCCTATATCTAAGCTTATCTAAATCCTCTCAATGAGTAATATCCATAGATGGAACAACTCTGAAGTAATGCTTTAAGAACTACCCATTAACTAGATATGTCAGCTCGTTACCTTAGAGGTCTTTCAAATAAAATACATTATTGCCCATGATCTTTTAAATCTGATATGGTCTGATCCATAATGGGGAAAACATGTCATGATATCCTTTAATTTCATGGGTTTTATCCCATAATAACACTAGATCTAATATCCTAAATGCTTTGACTTTTGCTCTTTTATCGAACCACCTTTTAACTACATCCTAGTGTTTTTTGAATGTCTATAGAGATTTTTTTCTTTAATCCTCCATCTCTATTATATCAAGGAGTCTTGACTCCACTTTATCATTAGGCTCCATGTAGTCTTATATTAAATGATAAGTAGGCAGCTTCAATGTGATAGGGAAAATTGGTCTGCATCCATATACCATCAGGTAAGGTGAAGCTTTGAAGGCTTGCTTATATCTCATTTGGTATACCCAAAGAACATATTTTAGTAGATTGTGTCAGTCTCTAGGCTTGTCTCATGCTAACTTATTAATTACTTCACTCAAATTTTTATTTATTGACTCGGCTAATCCATTCCCTTGAGGGTAATGGTTAGAAGCTGACCTGATTATGATTGTCATGTGCCCATTTTATGAATTCTACTGATATAAAATATGGTCCATTATCACATACCAAAGAGATGGGTGTACCAAATATGGTATTAATATGTTCCTCCAAAAATCAAATCACATCATGTGCTTTATTATTTTTCATAGTGACTACTTCTATCCGCCTAGTACAATAATTTGTAGATGTTAGCACAAACTTATGGTCAGTAGAAGAATTTGGATTGATTACTCTAATGAAATCCAAGCCCCACTATGAAAATAGTTTTCCTTCAACAACTGGTTATAAATTCATGGCTATGTGAACCTCTCTTTTGGCCAATGTTTGACATTCATGGTAAGTTCTGACATGCATGTGAGCATCCTTGAAAATGGTTGGCCAATAATATCCAAACTTCAAAATTTTATGGGTTATGGTATTGTCTGCTAGGTGACCACTATTTATATTTTGATGTAAAGTTTTCAAGATATCCTTGGTTTTTTCTACAGATACACATCTAAGATATATACCTTCATAGTTCCTCCTATAGAGAATTACCTTTTTTATCATAAAATGTGCAGATTTGAGCCTCAAAGTTCTTCTCTTTTCTCTATTATATTCCAAAGGATAAGTTCCAATAATCAAGTATTAGATTATGTCTATATACCATTCACCTTTAGAAACCTATGCATGGTATACCTCCTTAATAGTGATTCAAGGACTAGGCTCAGTCATAAGCTAAATAATGGCTTATCCTCTGATAATATTTGTAGGATTGATCTCTATGTTAAACTCCTAAATTTTGGCCATCCACTTCCCTTGACATTACCCTAGATCATTTTGTGAAAGGGTTAACTTAATAGCAGGGTCTAAGACAACAACAATGGTTTTATTCTTCAAAATGTAATGTCTAAATTTCTTCATTAATTTAACAAGGGCAAAGATCTACTTGTCAATCATGGAGTATTTGAGTTTTGCATCCTTTACATTTGTAATTATGAAGGAAATGGTGTGTTCTATCTCACTCTTATTCTATGTGATCACAATAGTGATGGTATGTTTAGAATTAAAGGAATATATATATATATATATATATATATATATATATATATATATATAAATATTTTGTAAATTTTGGACTAATCAATACTAGGGCTTATGATATTGCATCCTTGATGTCTTGAAAAGACTTCTTGGCTTCAAATATCCACTTTATTTTGTCATCTTAATTGAGCATGGTGTTTAGAGGTTTGATGATCTCTGTGAACCTTGAGATAAACTTCCTGATGAAGTTGATCTTTCCAAAAAATAATTTTAGATCCTTTTTACTATTGAGTGGTTGAATCTTTGAGATTGCTTAGATTCTATCAGGATCAATGGTGATCCCATCCTTAGTGATAATCTATCCCAACATTTTTCCTTTTATGACTCTAAAGATACATTTCTTTAGATTTAATGAGACACCAAATTTCTTACATTTCTCAAATAAAGACTATAGGTGGGCTATGTGATCCTTTATATTCTTTGAAAATACTATGAGGTCATCCATGAAAATATTTATGTATTTCCTAGTCAAGCCTTTGAAGGTATGATCCATGGCACATTGAAAGGTAGTTCCTACATTAATTAGTCTGAATGGCATCCTTTTGTATGTATAAGTCCCCAATTTCATAGTAAACACAGTCTTCATCTGATCTTTAGCTTGTACTAATACTTGATTGTAACCTAAAAATCCATCCAAAAATGACATCATTTTAGAACCACTTACAATCTATATTACCTCATCGAGTGATGGTAGAGGGTAATTGTCTTTTTTAGAAGCTTTGTTCAAATTTTCAAATCCATGTAAAATCAAATCTCACCATTTTTCTTCCTCATTAGGATAAAATTGGCCACCTAGGTGGAGTGACATATGAGGAAAATAATTTTGGTGCTTAATAGCTTCTCCACCTCTCTCTGAATAAGTGATCATAGGATGGGATTCATGGGCCTTTGCCTCTATTTAAATGATTTATGATCTTTCTTGAGGGGAATAATGTGGGTGATGATATGGGGGTCATACACTCTTAGGTATTGATATGTCTAAGTGATGACATCCTTATACTAAGAGATTAAATCTCTCATTCACTACATTTCCTTAGAAGTGTAGCTCAGGCCAATATTAACATAACATGGATTATGCTCATCTCATAGATTCTCTTTCCTAAAATTTGATTCATCAACCTTGGGTTGCTTGAGCTATTACACTTGGGAATCCAAATAAAATGACCTTTCTAGGGAGACTAATACAATTGGTATCTGATTCTCCTTAAGCTAGAGAATTCCCTCCTTATCTGTATCTTCTTAATAAAGTTGGTTGACATCATTGTCATCTATGATTTAGGACTTAAAATCCCCTAAATTAGTTAAAAACTAGATAATCTATTGATCATTGCTAATGATCTAAAAATTTTCTACATTATCTAGAATAGAGGGATAAGGAACCAACTCAATGAAAAGTATTTTTACCTGAGACTCTTGCAATGGTTCCATATTGGCAGTAGTAGCAACTAGTGAATCAATAGCTTGATTGTACTATCTCAAGAGTGATATTATATTGAAATTTTCAAATATCTCAATTAAATCCCATAATTTTTGCTTATACATCTTCAAATAAGATAGTTTACATTGGTATTTATTTATTATCTAGTGGACTACTTGCTCTGAGTATCTGAATACCTTTAACTACTTTGTATTGTTTTTAATGTGAATTTTAGCCCTAAGATTATAGCTTCATACTTGGCTCTATTATTTGTATAGGGAAACTAAAATATATAAGCATCCAAGAACTTCTTACCTTGAGGATTTATTAACTCAATTCCCACACCTTATCTTTGTTTGGACTTGACTCCATCAAAATACATTGTCCATAGTTGATCTGAACCTTCAGGCTCCATGTTCTATGTTGAATCATTAGTAGAAGAAGTATAGATGTCTAATGAAAGATAATCATACTTTACCTATTCATTATTTATGTTGTATTTAGCAATGGGGTATTTCATCCTAGAATCTCTATCAATTTGGATCTAATTTGTAATGCCTCTCTGTGGTAGCCAAATATGCAAAAAATCTATGGAAAGATATCCATTAAGCATTTTGGATAAGTATTTGCTCAACAATAATCCATATCCTTTTGGTATGTCTACTCCCAAGATGTCGATGGTCTTCTAGACTCCGGGCTCAGATTCCACGTAAATGTGCACATTATTCAGTTCTCCCACTATTGAAACTACCATCTTATCTAGTTAATAAATTGATATTTTTGAAGGGATAATAGTAAGACCAAGATTTTTACATATCAAAGTAGGAATGACTGTGGTAGATGCTCTAGAATCAACCAAAAAAATATGAATATTCTTACTGAATGCTCTAATGGTTAGCAAGAATGGTGGTACCTCAAGCTTAATCTTGTAGATGACATTAACATCAACCATCTTCAATTATTTTGTTCTATCTAAAATGGCCCTAGATTTCTCTATAGGTGTCTTCCTAGTGATATATTTACACAACATCTCCTTTTGTTTAGTGATTTGGGCCAATTCATGAAGTGTAATATTTGCCTTGATTTTATTAATAACTTCCATGCTATTATATCCCCTATATTTTCTTGCTTCCTCCTTGCTTGGTAGTAGGTCATTCCCCTTTGGAGGGGGTGGATTGTTATCTACTCTAGGATTGGGTAGAATTGTTATGGTGTTTAGAAGAGTTGATGTGGTCAAAAGATGCTTGTTCCTCAAGTTGTATGCACCTCTTTAGAACTATTGAAAAGCATAGACTTATTTTGATTTATCCTCTAGTTCATTTTCATATTCTCCTAGGAAGGGAAATTTTTAAGTTTCAAAAAACATTACTATACGAGCAGATGTTGGATCCTGATGCAATTCTGGAGGATTATTCATATGTTCCTACCTAGTCACTTCCCTCTAAAAGATATTAAATGTGGTATAGAATTTGACATAGTCAAGCTCACCATGTTGGGGTGTATTATATATCCTACACCAATTTGGGAGAGTTATTTTAGCGATGTTGATCTCTAGGAGTTAGCCAAATTATTTTATGTTATTTTTAGGCCTATTATATCTTGGGAACCCTATATTCTAATTTCCCATTTGGGTATTGGTATTACCCAATTTTCACTGCATGTTTATAAAATCATTACTCAACTTCTAAACCATCTTCTAGATAGAATCCAATTTGGATTTTATGGAATCTTCACCTTCTAGAATGGTTGTAGGAAGTGTAGTTGCTCACTAGTTCTATTGGTAATTACTATTCATCAGGTGATTATTCAAATAGCCAAAGTTTGGCTATATTGTTTGGATCAATGGAGGTAGTGTGTATAACTAATTTTGATTATAGGATGGAACATTATACTTTACATGTGGTATCAGATTGAGCACTGAGATTCCATTATTGAGGTTAGGTATCCTAGGTGTTAATGGATTGATCTATCTATCAGTACTAATGGCTTCTCCAAATGCTAGTGCCAAAGTATAGACAATAATTTCTCTACTTAAGAACATGATGGTAATAGGATCTAAGGCATTTTTATATATCTCTAATGTTAACACTGGTCATGGTTTATATCCTAGGGTCAACCAATTATACATATTTTTATATCTTGTGTTGAAAGCTTAGATGGGCTCATTGGGTTCTCTCTTCATGCTAGTGAAGTGTTGATATATCAATCTGTGCTTAGTGACCTATCCAAAATATGCAAGAAAAGCCATTTGATAAAGTAACATATATTAAAGTGAAAGAAAATAACTGACATGCACCATCTTCATAAACTACATTCATTAATCTCAAAGTAGCTTTAATAGATTTAATGTGCCCTTCTATAGTCCTTAGTCTAAAAGTGGAGAAGGATGGTAGATATTTTTTGGGGTTTTGAGGTAAATCATGTACATCCCCCTAGATGGAAATGGTAGATCCAACTAACCAAGGTTATTGATGAGCCATTGGATGATTAATAAGTAAAGGGTTATTTACGAGTGAAGGTTGCCTTAGCGAAGGTGGATTATTCTAAACTAGAGATATTAGCAATACTCTAGGTCTTCTATGGATTGTTAAGGGTGATACTAATAACCCATATTAAGAATTATATTTGATCACTCTCTTGGGTGACTCTAGTGAAAATCTATGCAAAGACTAACCTCTATTATTGGGAATAAATTGGGCCCTTTTTTAATCATTAGTTAAACTATTAATGCAGGTTCTATGCACACACAACCATAACAAGGTAGCCTCTAATGTTTTAGGATCTCTATGGAGATAAACTCCACTCTAGGGCATGAGTTGTAAATATACAATCTTTTACAACCCATTAATGGAATATCTAGCAAAGTATGCAAGTTGTTAACAAGGGTTTTTGGATGAAGGCATGGTTTCCTAATAAAGTGAATTCGAACATGAGTTGGATGGGTAACTATATTTTATTTTAAAATAGGAAGTTATCAATAATAAAACAAAAAAGGGAGGGTAAGGTAGGGCAGAAAATAAATTCCTGTGAGTCTTAGGAATCACTTCCCTAGTTGATTTCTAGATGGACCTATATTTTCTTAAAACTAATGTGTAGTACTAGTAGTAAATGCTCAAAAGAAACTAGACATTGTTAAAGAGTCTAAAAAAATGGGGACATAGGAAGTCTAATAGCCTCAAAAAAGGGTTTCTCCTATCAGGGTAGCTATTACACACCCTTAAATCATAAGATTATGGCTCAAGCTAATGGATTATCTAAGGCAATGATAACACACTAAAAAAACTACACCAAAAAAACACAAATACACATCCAAAAATATACTTGAATTCGAATTAACTATTTCAATTAACACATTTACCAATATTCAATAGTTATTTCATATTTAAGATTAGCATATTAATCAAAATAATTAAGAATCTAATCACAACATTAACAAACTAAAGATTTATTGAAGTAAACAACCATAGAAAAAAACAACTAACAACATTGGATAGAAAATACTCAAATACTTCCCTTGATGACTAAAAGGCTTACTGCTTTGTATTCCAAAATTCTCTAACTAAAAAAATTAAGTGGGTGATACAATAGTATTTTTTGATCTTGGGTAGGGGTCACCTCATCCTTAAATTCTATGTATGTTAGTTACATATGGTAAATTGAACATTTAATTCTAACTATGGTCAAAATTATTTAATCTTAAAAGCTATAAATAGTCAAATTGACTATACAAAAGAATGTAATGTGTGCATGTTCAAGAAAATACAAAGTTAATATTTTACAAAGATTTATCTAATTTACAAGTTATACAAACACACACACACGCGCGCGCATGCACACACACACACACACACACACACACACACACACACACGCACACACACACACACACACACACACACACACACACACACACACACACACACACACACACACACTCACACACTCACACACACACACACACACACATACATTTCTAGGGATAGCACATGCAAAAGCTAAGTCTGTGTGGTTCAAAGTGTGGCATGGGATTTTATTGGAGTTGAAGTCAGAGTAGAAGTTGATGGTGTAGCTCCACTACCAAAATCTTGTTTCTTGTTTGATTCATTCTCCTTGTAAACTTTATGTTATACCTCTTTGATGAATGATGTCTAAGTTAAGTAGTGAGGGTCAGTGGAGTATTTTAGTTTGTCTGAGGAGTCTTGGATGTTCCTCATTTATTGCTTGGAACTTGCTCCTAAAGATCTCCACCTTAGTCACTTTCTTCTAGACCTTTCTTAACTCTACTTCAATGATCTCCATTATTAAGCCTTATATGTTTTATTTAAAATCATCTATGGTGTCCTAGAAAATTTTGTCAAAATTGATTCTACTGATGAATTTCCCTATATAATCCCTTGCTTTAGATAGTTTGAAATCATTCAAAATTTGGAGGAGCTAGGTTTTATGTGATTGATATTCTGGTGTTAAGGCTACAACTGCCTTCAACCACTCCTTGGTTTCCTCATGCCTAATGACCACAAAGTTTAGGGCATTAGATGCCTTGAATGTGGTCATGAGATCCAAATGACTATACAATGAGTTGCCTAAGTAGGCAACTAGTATCTTGAACCTGGTACTATCTTAGGTGAGAGAGTTAAAAAGTTGATTCACTTGACTTAGGTGAGGTGCCATTTCTACCTTCATGAACTCCATGGATTCAAGAGAATTATAACATTTAGAAGTTGCTTCCCTCACCTCAACCTCAATGCTCATATGAATGTGCATTATATTAGATTTCTCCTTTAGCTACTCAATTTGTGTGCATAGTTCTTGTACTTCTTCCTTGATCTCTTGGCATGTTATCTCTGCACCCTCATAGATGGTCACTACTACATCCTTATGGGCTTAGGCTAGGTATAAAAGGTTTTATTCATATATAGGCTCACCTGGTTGCCTATTTATCTCCTAATTAAGGAAGACATTGGTTGTCACTCTTCAAGAATGATGTTAACACCCTGGTCATCCTCCAGTTTTCTCTTCTTCACTCTCTAGATGGAACCAATTGGGGGATCAAATAAGGTAGACATATAAGGAAGATCATAGACCTTATAAGTAAGCATTTGACCCTTAAATTCATGGCCCAAGGTGGAATATTAAGAGGTGCCTTAGCTTTGGTAACAAAAATTATTATTTAGCCTCCCCTTTTTCCTTCTTTTACCTTTTGTTAGGCCTAGTCAAAACATCAAGCATGGAAGGCCATATGATCTTAGACCAATCCACTCCTTTAGCTTAAGTAATTGGATGAACAATAATAATGTGGGGTTTTATATTCCTTCCCCAGATTTTATTTATCATAGTTTCCTCTATAGAAGTGGAAGTAGGGAGTGGAAGGGATTATTATGTTGATTAGACATGGAGTTGGGGG
The DNA here is from genome assembly GCA_037957365.1 of Torreya grandis. Lineage (NCBI taxonomy): Eukaryota > Viridiplantae > Streptophyta > Pinopsida > Cupressales > Taxaceae > Torreya > Torreya grandis. The sequence goes on from JARHVA010001938.1 coordinate 390,799, forward strand.
TAGCTAGGGTGATCTGCACCTTCCTTGATGCCTTCTTATTATGAAGTCTCTTAGAAAAAGTACTTATAAGTATAAAAAGAATGGCCATGGGAAAATATGTAGTGGTGATGGTGGAGGTATTAATGGAAGGAATGGATGAGGTAGAGGGAACTTCTATAGAAGAAATAAATGTATTAATATGGAAATTGAAGCTAAGGAAAAAGTAGGAAAGGCTTGAGTACCTTGAATTTAGAATTCAATGGGGGTTCCTTAGAGACTTAGATATTTTTATTCCTCCCATTCAACCTCCTCTTTTGAATCATCTACCAAGACCTTGATGATTACTTCATCCCTTTTTGATTGTTGCAAGATAGGAGGTAGGATGGGAAAGCCTTGAGATGTTTGCGTTGTGGGGCCACCTGTAAGAGTCCTTTGATTCTTGGTGTAAACCAAGAGGGTTCTTCCCTAAATAAGAGAGTCATGAGAGGAAGATGATACTACTTATATGGTGGCTACCCTGACATATGAAACATTAGAAACACTAGTGGTAGTCAAAGGGCCTAGCTAGTACTAACAGTAGGTATATCCTCTTCATAAGAGTCCAGACTTATAGGATCTCCTCTAACTCCTCTGTATGAAATATATTATAGGATCTTGGTATACTACTTGATTATCTTCAATTTTAACTTTAAGGGAAGTCTTTGAGATGAGGAAGCTTCTTACCCCCTAGATTGTCCACTCTACAAGTCTGAATGCTTCCACCCTTTGAAAAGGGCTCTTCAACTATCTAATTCTCTAGTAGAGATGTTGGGATCTACTTAGATCATCCTTAAATGATATTCCTATAAACCACTAATTTTTTATCACTTCAACACTTCATTTGATGTAAAATTTAATAAGAGGAAGTCATATAAATATGGTTGATGGTAGTAGGAAATGTTGGATCCATGAATGTACTCTTGGATATGCCCATGGGGGTCCCAATCTCTCCATGGCATCATAGGGAGACCATATTAGTTCCAATTTATTGTAACATCATCAAGTTATTTAATCATGGTGTATGTTATCCTACTGATTGTAATAAAGCTCCCAAAAAATAAGGCTTTCGTATATCTAGCCAAGTCCTTCTCTATGTTATTCCATAACTATAAAGTGATTTTCTACTCTACTAGCATATTAGGCACATATTTTGGAGACATATGGGCTCCACCTTGTTTCCCCAAATCACAATGAATATAAATTATAGGTATAAGAAGTCATCACCCTTTCCTATCAAACTCTTCAAAATATTTTATCCAATATGAGGCACGGGAGAGCCATAGATGGCTTGCCACACCTGTGGATACACATCCTCACAAATTTTGACCATATGCTTATGATAAGCATATATGTGCATAAAATTATAATGGTTACATATTTTTTTCTTTATACAATCTATAATTTAATCCTATAGATTTCCTAGGTCCTTATAGCATGTCCCCATTACTGCATCAACTAGATATGACATCATAAATAATTCCCCTATGGGGGTGTGATGTTTGTCTTTGTGTAAAATTTATTCCCTTATCCTAAGGCTAATCACCTCCCCCAAGGAATAAGCCACATAATGTGATAACATCATATAAAATAGAGGTACCCAATCCAAATTCACAAAATGGATGCTCAACATCCCATATAATCAATTAAGCAAAGCCATAACTGTTCACACTCCCATTCTAAATTTTTCTATTAGAATGGCTCCCTTTAGCTTCATTCCTTTTCAGGGGATGGTCTCGCCTAAGAGTAACCATAATGAGAGTGAATTTATGATTTTAGTTACCTATTTGAATCATACCTAGGTATGCTTATCATAATATGCCTTTGGGATGATTAGAGATAGATATATTTGGAAATAGCTCCTAGATATACATGCAACCACTATGTCACTATAGGAGTGTAAGAGGTAGGTGTGTTGTGATATTTCTATAGAAAAGAATAAATCTCTGAGTTAATATATACACAACATGACCTCTAGTTTTTCCATAGTGAAGTGTAATCTTTATCACTTGTAGGCCAATAATTCTTAGATAAACAACCTTTTTGATAGCACTATCTCCCTGTCTATAAAAAAATCAACTAAATTGACTACATCCCAAAGTTGAAAGTAATTTTGATAATTATTTTCAAATACTTCTATGTCAAAGATGGTGTCTTTGAATTCCATGGAGTCTTTGATCAAGAATGAAAAAGGGAGATTAGTTCCTCAGGATGACCTTGATGAGGAAGCCATGGTTGTGCATTCATGTTTGTATCTTGTTCAACGTGATACATGTTGTGTATGCCTATATACCAACATGATCGACTCAGCTCTAGCTTGATTACTATTTTCTATTTGCTATTAGAAATAGAAACTAGGGATCTCAATTATTTTTTGGAGATGAGGATACTTTTATTTCAAGATAACTTGAATTCAAATGATGATTCTAATGGTTGTGAATCATATATATAAGATCTTACATTGAATATCAGTTTGTGTGATATTAAAAATGTAATGTTTACTTTTCAAATTCATTAGTCTTGGGTTGGTAGGGGTCATTAGTATTTATCAAATAAGAAATATTCCATCTTTTACTAAGTATAACATTAATATCAATAGTGTCCCTTGTAATAAAGCACTTTATTAATTTTCATAGTATTTTTCATAATAAAGCACTTTAAAGATATAATTTTGGAGGGTTCTTTTTAGATTAATGTTAGTGGATAATTCCTTTAAAGGAATTATTTTAGACAAAATGTCCATGACCATTGTTCTAGAGGACCTTGAGAAAAAGTACTAGAAGGATTCCTTTAGAGGGCTATTTCATGGTTAAAGGGTACTTCCAGACTTTCTAAAGTGTAGTTTCGGTCTGAAGGGTCCACTTCGTAGGGAAGTTTTGTTCATGACAAAAGTCTTAAAGGGTATAATTTTCAAATGCCAAAGGGCACTTTTAAAATCTTGAAGGGTAGTTTAGAGGTCTGAAGCACACCTTTTATTTTCAAAGGACACTTTTGTACTGCTGAGGGTTACTTCAAAGGTCCTGAAGGGTATGCAACTTTAACTTGGAGGGTAGGTTCAAGAATTCTGAAGGGTAGGTCAAAAAGGACACTTGGATAATTTATAAATAGGTTGAAAGGCCATTTTCATAAGATTCAAAGGGTATGTGGCCACTTTAAAAAGGGCACATAGTTTTTAAGACAAAGATCTAATAGGGTAGGTGCCCTTCGAAGGAATTGTTTCAAAGATTCTGGAATAAAAGGTCTAAAACAATAAGTTTGAAGGTAATGACTTAGGGAATAGGGTCCTTTTAGAAATTTCCCAAATGTTTTATTTAGGGGGATTTACTTTAGACAAAACGTTTGAGGGAATTGGCAAAGGTATGGAACAAATGTTCTAAAGGAAATGGTGAAGGGGAAAAGAGGCTACAAAAAATCTGGAGGGCATGCACCCTAAATAAATGGTCAATTTGGAAAAGGCCAAAGGGATAGTTAGAAAGGTCTTGAAGGGTAGGTAGATGGAAGATAAAGGGTCTACTTTGGGGCAAAATTTACCTGAAGGGTCTACTTCGTGAAGGCTGAAGGGTAGGATGGAGGGGGCCAAAGGGGCATATCCATTGATAATTTTGTTTCAAAAAAAATGTATATAGTCCAAAATCTCCTAAGGCCAAAGATCTATAGGTTAAATTTTTTCAAGATATTTTTTTTAGAAAAATAAGTCTACAATAATTTCTTTTAACAAAATGAGGCTTCTAAAAGAATAAGCCTGAGGGGGAGTAAGACCAAAAAATTACTAAAATAATACATTCGAAAGATAACTTGCACAAAAGTTGAAGGATTTATCCTAAAGAACTCATCTATAGATACAAGTTAGTCTCATGAACATAATAAGAATAATGATAATATCATCTTCTAGCAAAGTAAACATCCTAGATTCCCTAAAACATATGAAAAAGATTCCCAACTAAGATAATTTTTCAAAAAAAATTTGGGTCCCCATTTCCTTCCCAAAAAAATGGGGGGTGTTGGATACAACAAATTGATGATTGCTAAGTTTGATGACATTACTAATAGGGCTAGTGGTATGCTAAGTACTTGTTTCATTTTTGATGAGCCAATGAATGGTAATCACGTAAGTGAGGTAGTTACAATAGGGAATTATGATTACAAATGGCTTTCTTTTCTTGTTTTTGGTCATTTATTAAAGCTTTCTCACAGAAGTGATACTCTATCAATTTAGATTTTGGATTTATGAGTAGATATTTCAAGTAGAAATATAAAATAACTGTATATCCAAGTATGCCATGATCAAGATGAATAAGTCTTTGTGAATATTTATGAGTTATTTTGAATAATTTTTAACTACTTAGAAAGAAAGCAATTTTTGGTCTACATGTTGATAAGTTTCAATGAATTAGTTGGTTTAAATATGTGCATGAATATTTTGGAAGGTTGAATGGTGTTTATAGTTTAATGGTTATTAAATTCTTCTCTATGCATGAGAAATAGAAGAAAATGGTTTTTGTTTTAGATATATTCTCTAAAGATGATGTGATATGAATATGTGATTTTACCAGTTATGTTTGAACATGATATTTGAATATATGAGTCCTTTCTTGTCAATATGCATTAAGTTTTAGTTTTTTGTCAGTAATATAAATTACTATGGTGCTTCAAGCATGTCATTTATAGTTTTAGAGGCTTCATTGAAGTTTTAAGTTGTAAGGAAGAGCTTTGTGTTTTTATCTCACGAATATGTCAAAAGGTTATTTTATGGTTGTCATAAAGGGATTATGTTTGAAGCATGAAAATATCTTATCATTCATAACTTTCTACAGTCTTATTTATTCACAATTTCAAGGGAAAATCCTACATGGATAAGTTTTGGAACTATAGTGTGTTGGGTTCAAAAATAATGATTTTTTTCTTGTGTGGTTTGCATTTCAATTTTCAAGGGTTTTTTTATATTGAAATACTTGATGAAGCCTTAGTTTATGCATATCAAAGTTTTCAAGGTTGAAATATTTTGAAAATGTTCTAGATTTTTATTCAAACATTATAAATAAATGAGTAAAAAGTAATAGTTTTTCTTTTTTCTTTTTTTGAAAACTATAACAAATAGTTTTTGAGTTTTGGAAAATGATTTATAAGTCATATTTAGACATACAGTGTTTTATTTCAAGTTTATGTTAAGTTGAATACAGTGTTATGATTTGAAACATATCAATTTATGTTTTTTGAGCCATATTGAGCCATGCTAGGATTTGATATAGGATGAGTTTAGTATAATTTAGAAGTATGATATATAAGTCTTATTGGTTTTTGGTTTACCATAAATGTTTTTGAAAACTATTCATTTTTTTTAAGTTTTGGGTTTTCTTTAAATACATATGAAAGGATTGTTCAAATATCAAATAATTTTGAGAATCTATGATGGGTTATTTGAGTTTAAACATAATGGTTTTGAAAGAATATAGACATGTTAGATGTTTTCTTTATGTGAATGGTTCCTTTTGAAATTTCCTTGTGAGGATGCATACTAGATTATACATAGTGTATAGGTTTAAGATAATGTTTAAGAGGTGAAACAGTGATAAAATTTAGGTAGAATATATTTTATTGGTGTTTCATGTTAATTATTTTTGGGTAGCATGATATTTGATTTTTAGTTTGAAATATTAACTTGGAAAAATAGGTTTTGTTCAAAGTCCATGTTTTGATTTGATTCTGAATAAGTTATACAATTACAGTTTGAGGAATATATGTCACAAAAATGATTGAATTGGTTTATAAATTTGTGCAAGTTTGATTTGACAAAGATATATATGTAAAATTATATTCACAGTGAAAATATAATTCAAAGGAATGTAACAAAATATTGTGAACATAAAATTATGTTAATGTAATTTTATTTTAAAGTTTTAGATAGTTTTAAGAGATGTTTGATGAAATCAATGGAATATTAAAATGATATTTGATATAATTAAAATAATTTAGTTTGTGTAACCAAAGCTAGTTCAGAGTTTGTTGATATGTGACTGTGTGTTTGATATACAATTTGGTTTCATATTGAATGAATAAATGTTAATTTATTTTAGTTAATAATCAGTTTTATTTGAATATATTTCAAATGAATAAGATGTCAGGATGGGATCAACTTGGATCTAGTAGGAGTAATCATAACTAAGGTTAGGGTTAGAACTCAGACAATGTGAATCAACAAAATACAAATACAAATTTTCCAAGGGGTGGTTTTAGGGTTAAGAGATTTGTCCCTAGGTATGATAGTAGGGGTGTCAGGATGTCCATTCACTTTGATGCTAATGACCTCAATTTTTAAAATATTTTAAACAATTTACCTTTCAGTTATGCTAACCCTAAAGGTAATCAAAGACTTCATGGCCATATATTTGGTGCTAGGACTCATTCTCAGAGTAGTTCCTCTCACCATTTGTAAAATAATCCTCATCACTTGCCAATTCAGTCACCTACCCTAGAAAGAAACTAGCTTATTAATGAGCCACAAAAATTTAATGAAGCCACATAGCTTGACATTGAAGTTTCTCATGCCAATAAATTTATTAATCTTGCCCTACCTTCAGTTTATAATGAACCTTCATCATCTTAGAGAGATCCTATCTTAGGGTGTATAAAATTAAGTTTGAAGGACACTGTTTCAATTGGGAAAAAAATAGTCTATAAATCCATCCAACTACTTCAAAAAAATGGTCAGAAAGCCAGAATGACATGGATACTATAGTTGAAGTTAGAGTTCTCAAATAGATTAAGCTAGAGGTGGATGATCCTTCAACTAATTCTAGAATAAATATGGTTCACCTCCCAGTAGTTGAGATGGAGTATATTGAGTGTGTCAATGAGCAAGAGAAACTAGTGATTGAAGTTCTTTTTGATTCTTATGATTATTAGATATAATCAGGATAAACTTTTAGTTGGCAAAATTATCTACTTTCAAATTTGATAGTTTAACTTTTAAATTTTGATATTTTGGTGATGATATTTTGGAAAGTATAATAGACTTTAATTTCTGGTGTGTGTGTGTGTGTGTGTGTGTGTGTGTGTGTGTGTGTGTGTGTGTGTGTGTGTGTGTGTGCGCGCGCGCCCGCGCGCACGCGCGCAAGTTAATTTTGAAAAATGCATTATGGTGTTAATATAAATAAGAATTTTATTAAAATTTGATTTATCTATTTATTTATTGATGTATGTTATTCTATTTTATTATTAATTGATTAAGGTCCCTACCCATTAGGAAATATCCAGTCTATATTAAAATACTTGATCCATTAAGACTTTTAAGTCTTAATTAAACCTTAAATATTAACTATTTATATTAATTGATTTTTACAAAGTTAATTAATTAAGTTTAAATAATAAATAAGGTTAGTTATAACTTATTTTCAACCAAAATTTGAAGCATAAAAAGAGATCAAAGATTCATTTGAAGAGGAGGAATAACACAGGTATTGAGGACTTATAAATTGTGAAGTCAATCATTTATCTCTCTCTCTCTCTTATATGTAACTTCTATAAGATAACATGACTTTTGAAAATAGACTAAATGGTACTTTCTTTGATGATTCAGTAATTGTTTAGAAAATATAGGTATATCTAGTTTAACATCTTTTGATGATTGCTTCTTGTAGTCCTATGTGCACAATCCAAGTATTTAACATGAAAATGATGAAAACTTCATTGTTTACAACACTTCATTGTTCTATTTTGATTGTAAAAATTGTCTCTCAAGATATTTGTAAACAAATATGTTAGTTTCTCAAATAAAATTGATCCATTTTACTAAGATGACTCTCTCTTTTGAAACTCACATTTTCCTATATTATACTTTATATTGACTTTTATTCTAATATAGTCTAATCTATTTTAGATTAATCTAATTTTATTTTCTATTTCTTTAATTTGTTTTATTTTATCTTTTAGTTTGTTTTAGTTTACTATTTATTTCTATTTTTATTTAAGTTATGTTTTTAAATTAATCTCCTTGTTTATTCTCCTAAAGTTAGATTATTTAGTTTTCTTGATTAATTTCTTTTTTTTATGATTTTAGTCTTAGTTTAGATTACTTTATTAGACTTTTATAGATTAGACATTTTATTAGATTTAGTTCAGATAAAATTTTATTAGTTTTAATTAACTTTATGATATTTATTTGTTATTACTTATTTAGATTTAGTAATTTATTTCTTAAAGTTAGTTTGTTGTTTCTTTATTAAATTAGTAGTTGTCTTGTTATTTATCTTTTAGTTCGTATTTATTGTTTATTATGTATTTATGTGTTGAGATCTATTTGATACTTTTTAGATTGAAAATTTGTTTATTCAGATTTGTCTTAATTATGTTTTACTTATACTTCTGATTTATTATCTTGATGTTATTCAAAAGTTAATATAACAGAAAACAAGATATTATTTTGAAATATATTATATTATTGAATCAGATCTATTTTATACAAGATATTGTCTTCTACATAGGCCTTCTTTGTTAGATAAGATAGATTACATATTCATATCTAAATTGATTTATTATTTGATAAAGTGGATTTATGAAATTATAATAGAATATGTTATATTTGATATCTTATTTGTTATTTCCCAAAACATTTAAAAAATCTCTTGCATCTTTAGGATCATAATTGATTATTTAGAACCTTACTATTAGACTGGTATAATTTTAACTTAAAACTAGTAATAGGTGAAAGGTTTGATTAGTTATTGATACAATTTTCATCATCAACAAATTTAGTGACTCCACTAGGGAAACTCATTCAAAAAAATTATTTGTTTAGAGTTTTTGTTTTCTTCTTGCTCATGGTACTTGGAGGATAGCCTCCTATTATTCAACTTAGAACTGATATTGTGGATGATCAAGTTGATGTTGATTTCAATCTAATGTGTTACACATAGTATAATCATCCTTATAATCTTTAGCATGTTATTCAAGTTATAAACGAAGAAGAAGAAATTATTGAATTTGAGATTGATTTCTATTCGAATCTTATTCATGAGACTTAATATGATATTTTAAATACAAATAGATGAATTCAAGAAGATAAAGCTAGAGTTTTAGCTACTAATCTTAGGCTTAGAATTTATTTCCTTTTTGATTCATTTTTATTTGATGATCTGATTTTGCCCTTTGAACTTATTGATATAAATATGTAATTAAATTAGTTAGATTAGGTTCAAGAAAATCAACCCATTCAAATAGATGAAATTTTTGAAGCTTGTAATGGGAGGTCAAGCAAAAGTAAGTGTAGAAGACTTGAATCACAAACTACAAAATAATAGAGATTAGAATGATCTCACTAAAGGTGAAGATAAAGCTAATGCTGAATAAGAAAAATAGATAGTTATAGTTCCATGAATAAAAATTTAATTATTAAAATCATCTTGGTAAGTTACCTTCCCTTAAAGGGTTAAATATACCAAAATTTTTGGGTGCTCCTGGAGAATTCTGGGAAGATCATTTAGAAGCATTTAGGTTAATTTACACTACTCTTGGTATAATAAGTGAAAAGATTTGTTTAAGATTTTTTTCTCAAATATTTTAAGGGAAAGCTTATCAAACATTTATTAGTTTACCTATCAAAGTGATCAGCACATAGAAAAATATTGAAGAAAGGTTAGAGTTATCTTTTGGGAAAGCTAAAGAAGATTTCGATCTAGTCAATGACCTTATGAATTTTTCTCTTGATCCAGGTGAGATGATTTATCATTTCATTATTAAATTCACTAAGTTATATCAAAATATCCCTCATGATCTTAGACCTTTTAAGAATTCATCTAGAATCTAATTTTGTAATGTTTTACCTCTAAAATATAAAATGGCCTTTGAAGATAGGGATATTATAGAATAGGATGAAAATTCAATATTTTGTATTGAATATGGGAAGAAACTTAAATGTATTAGATTTAAATATAGATCTTTTACAAGTCTAAATTCAAATAATATAGATATTTTAAAATAAATTTAGGGTCTAAGAAATAAGTTGATCATTGTAAAAAGATAACTGAATGATAAACCTTCTTCATCTAATAGAAATAATACTGAAAATAAAAAATTAGAAATCACTTATTACTATAATGTGTGTAAATTGGATCATGATCCAAATTCATGTGTTTTTGTTTACAACTTTAAAAAAATTCAAAGGAAAGATCTTATATATGGAGATCTAGCAGACAACATAATCATGTGTGCTCTTGATGATCCATCAGAAAATACAAGTACTTATATTATTAATACTAGAAATAAAGATTATAATTCTTCTGAAAATAATAAAATAAGACATAATGATTCTTCTTCTAATGATAAAGGTAAATAAATTTAGAATAATGCTTCAAGTGGTGCAGTGGATAATTCTTCTCAAAATATTCATTTTATCAACTGGTTATAATAATAGTTAATATCAACACTATAAGCTTAAGAATTTTTGACAATCTGATGCTAAAACATATAATATAATTGATGATTTATCAATAACTAAAGATGGATTCTCATTATTACAAGCAACTAGTCTTCTAGTACAACTTGATAAAATTAATGAAACTGTTAAGAATCCTAAAATTGATGTAGGCTTACAAGAAGAAGATAGTAATGAACAATCAATTTTTTTGCTCAAAGTTATGATCCTCCTACAGATCATATGCCTCCATTTTATGCTACAGTCAAAATTTATAACAAGGTAATCCATAATTATATATTATATACAAGTGATTCAAAGAATATATTACCTAAATTTATTGTAGATCAATTAGGCATATCTTATAAAATTGATAATAGAAAACTTACTTTATTTGATTCTATACAAATCAAAAAGTTGTGGTAAGTTTCAAGACATAGTCTTTAAGATTTATTAAAATGAAAGAATTAGATGCATTACTAATATCCGAGTTTTATATATTCTTAGTAATTACACTGTGTTGTCAGGAAGAGATCGGTCAAAAGTAACTAATGATTTTGTGAAAAAATATATAACATGGGTTCCCATTAGTAATGAGATTAATTTCATTAAAAAAGAAGATTGATCTAGTATGCCTATAGAGTCATCCACTTCTTCTTCTATTGCTTATGTTGAGATATGAATTAGTACTTATGAGTTATTGAATTTAGATGAACCAAAAAATTATCATGAAGAACTATTTGAGAAAGATATTTTATAGACATTATACTCTGATGGAGCTTGTTCTCAACAAGGTAATGGTGCTTGAATTTGTCTAGTCTTTTTTATTAGTAAAAATTTTCATTATACTTATCAATTATCATTTGAAAACATAATAACACTGTAGAATTTGAAGCATTATGTTTAGGTTTAGAAAATACTATTGAACTTAACATTAAACATTTAGAAGTATTTAGAGATTATGAGTTAGTTATAACATAAATTTGAGTTTTTTTAAAAACTAATCAAACTCATTTACATCGTTATACACAAAAGGTATGGTTTATACTTGAAAATTTTGAGGCCTTTAATATCCCTCATATTTTTAAAGAATTTAATATTTGAGTAGATAATCTTGTTATATTTGCATCTAACCAAACTCTTAGTAAGAGTGAACCAACCACAAACTTCTCTTATGCTAAAATTTTTACACCTAAAATTCTTGATTTGAATGATAATTGACCTATTTTTAGTTGTAATGAACACATAGATTCTTTCATTAAGGATAATTATTTTGATCATGATGATTATGTACTAAGTTTGAAGATTATTTTCAATTAAGTACTAATAAATTGTCTGTTGGTTTAGAAAGTTTAGAATTTATGTTTACACCTAATGATCAGCCCAAAATTTTTAAAATAGAAGAACCTTCTAGGAGAATCATAGGTGAGACTATTCCTATCAACTTAGGTATAAAAGAAGATCCTAAATATGTCTATTTAGGAATTCAAGTTACTCCAAGTGAGAAGGTTAAATTTATTAAGTTATTTAAAGAATTCATTGATATTTTTGCCTGGTCATATAAAGATTTTAAAGGTTATGATACTAATATTATTAAATATGATATACTTATAAAACTTGGTATTAAATCTATAAGGAAAAAAATACAAAGAATTAGCTCTTTTTTAGAGGACATCATTAAAAAAAATTAGATAAAATGATTGATGTTGGTATCATTTTCTTTGTAAAATGTTCTGAAAGGGTAGTTAATTTAGTACCGATTAAGAAGAAAAATGGTGATATTAGATTGTGTGTTGATTTTAAAGATTAAATAAAGTTAGTTTTACAGAAAATTTCCTTTACCAAGTATAGATTAGATTTTACAACAAATTGTAGGATCAGAAATGATGTTTTTATTAGATGCATTTTTTGGTTATATTCATATTTTTGTAAATCCTAAAGATAGATATAAGACTACTTTTACTACTTGTAGAAGGACTTTTACTACTTGTAGAAGGACTTTTACTTATAAAAAAATGTTTTTTAGATTAATGAATGTAGGAGATAATTTTCAAAGGGCTATGCATGTTGCTTTTGATGAATTAATTGGTATTTTTATTTAGGTTTATTTACATGATTTCACCATTCATTCAAAAAGATAAAAAAAGCATTTAAATCATCTTCATGAAGTTTTCATAAGATATATGAAGTATAACATTTTTTTAAATCCAAATAAATCAATTTTTAGTATTATCAAAGGGAAGTTATTAGGACATATTAATTTTAAGGATGGTATTTTTATAGATCTTGAATGCATCAAAGCTATTAAAGAGTTACCTCCTCCTAAGGATTAGTCTAGTTTAAGATCTTTCTTTGATAAAATAAACTTTGCTAAAAAATTCATATTAGATTTTGATGATAAGTCTAATCATGTATGATTATTACTTAAGAAAGATAAAATTTACATTTGGGATGAAGGTGTTGATTTAGTAGTTAATAATGTGAAAGATGTTATTATAAATGATCCAGTTATTGCCAAACTAGATTTGAAGAAAGAATTCATTCTTTATGTTAATGCTATTGAAAAATTAATTGGAACTAATATCACTCAAGAGTTTTAAAATAATGATAAAAAACTAATCAATTATATGAGTCAAGTTTTAAAATATTCTGAAACTAAGTATCCTTTTATTGAGAAATTTGTTTTCTCATTCATTAAATTTCATTATTTGTTGATGAGAAACAAAGTTTTTATGAAAGATAATGTCCTTATTTTATTTTATCTTTTAAAACAATCAACCATTCAAGGAAGGCTTACTAAGTGGATTTTACGTATTCAAAAATTTGATCTTGAATTCAAAACTTTCAAAACAATTATAGGTAATGACTTGGAAAAACATTTAGTTGAAAATTCTTCTTCAAGTATTAATGTTTTGGTCTTATCAATTGATGATAATTTAAATGTAAACCCTCATTTAAAAACCATGAAATTTTTTATTTTTTTTTAAATTCTAAATTTGGTCTTGAAATGAATGAATGAGATTGTATGTTGGTTGAAGATGACTGGTATCATGACCTACTCTTTTATTTTCAAAATTAGGCCTATCCTAATGATTTTGATAAAAATTAAAGACATTTCTTATTGTTAAAAGCTTTAAATTTTTATTTATTGAAATTTTTTTATATTTTATCGAAATAAAGATGGAGGTTTATTAAGATGCCTTACACATGATCAAACTCAATTTTTTTTAAAAAGATATCATGAAGGAAATTATGGTGGACATTATACTATAAAAACCACAACTTATAAGTTTTTAAGAGCATGTTATTATTATTCTACTCTATTTCAGGATGCTTATAAGTTAGTTCATTCTTGTATTTCATGCCAATTATTTGTTGGTAGAGATAAGTTACATGCAATGCCTTTAAATCATGTTATTTCTCATTAACCATTCAAAAAATGGTGTATTGAATTTATTTAAAATATACATCCTCCTTGATCTATTGGTGATAGGTATATATTAAAAATAATGGATTATTTCACTAAGTGGCCTGAGGCCAAAGCACTTAAAAGTTTTGTAATAGGCAAAGTGATCTCATTTTTAGAAAATCAAATCTTCTCTAGGTTTGTAGTTCCTTATGAAATCATTTTTTATAATAGACCTCAATTTATTTCAAATGAATTTATAGAATTTTAGGAAAAATATTCAATTATATCTAGTTATTCCCAAATATTATCCTCAAGATAATGATCAATTTGAATCAATGAATAAAAATCTGATTACAATCATGAAGAAATTAGTTTGTGAAAATAAAATAAATTGGCATCTTAAATTTTTTGAAACTTTATGGGCTGATATAACTATTGTTAAGGTAGTAATTGGTTATTTACCTTTCATGTTAACATATGCATTTGAGGCCATCTTACCAATAAAAATTTAAATTTATTCAATTATAACTACTTTATAATATGTTTTTAAAGATACAAATTTGATCAAACAATGATTACATGATCTAATAGCTCTTGATGAATCAAAAATAATAACATTGTAGAAATTAGAAATGGCTAAACAAAAATTGAAAAAGTTTTTTGATAAGAAAGTTTTTAATAAAAATTTAAAGTTGGTAATCTAGTTTTATATTGGGATAAGGCTCATGAAGACCCTGAAAAACATTATAAATTTGATTCATTATGGCTTGGTCCTTATATAATTGCTATTTTTCTTAGAAATAATGCTTGTTATTTAGAATATCTTGAAAAAAATTGGTTATGTTACTCAATTAATGGACATCATTTGAAATTATTTCATGATTATCTCCTTTCGCATTTCTTTGTTTCTTTATTTTCCTATTTTATTTTTGGTTTTATGCTTCTTTTCTTTGTTGTCTTTTCTATTTTTCCTTGTTTTGATTTGTTTGTTTATTTTTTGTTGTTGCTTACTTTTATTTTTAAAAAGATCAATAAGTGTTCAAATGGTTGAAGTTTCACATTATAAAGGAATAATGCAATGATATTGAAATTTTTTTGTAAGTATCAATTATTTTAGATATTACTCTTTATCGATCCAGGTTTCTTTATACATGAACAATGTATGCTGAGTTATAACAAGTTGTTGAAGTGTTAATTTTTAAATTATGTACTTAAGGTATTTGTATTAGTTTATGCATTCTACTCAAACTTCCTTGCTATATAAATCCTTTTTTTCATGCCACACTAACCAAACATGTTATCCCTTATTAAATTTTATTATTAAAGGGGTTCATGCACAATTGCTTGAGAAATGATTTACTTAGATCACACTCTCAAGAGTATATTTTTACCAATAAGCACTGTGATTGCTACTCAATTTCATTACTTAAAATTGACCATCAATGTCACTAGTGTTATGTCTATTTTTCACACCTCCCTTATTTTTTCTAAAACTAATATTTTTCTGCCATAAAGATGACTCAGTCATAAAGTTTAAAACTATGTTGGGACCTAGTCAATTAATAGTATATTTAGATGCATATTTTCAAGTTCATAATTTGATAATTATTGGTTTATAAATTTATATTTATATTTTTAGTAGTTTTTAAAGCATAAATAGATGAATGAATAAAATATGCATATATATTTATTGCTATGAATATTTGTGATCAATCATTTTGTTTTTCAATTGATTCATGTTCAAATTATAATTCAGCATCTTCAGTTTAAGATAAGGATACTTTTGATGGTTGAAAGCATTATATGATTGTCATGATGATACATGTGTGTGTGTGTGTGTGTGTGTGTGTGTGTGTGTGTGTGTGTGTATTGGTTTTTAACTGAGTATGATATAAATTTTAGATTAGTTTTCATTTGATAGTGTGAACGATTTGTGGTGACTAATTTTATATTTTTAGTGGTAATGTGAAACTTGATTTGAGCCAGATAAGAATGCTATATAAATTGGTTATAATGATAACCTTGTTAGTCCATTTTTGAAATGTGAGTATATAGATAGATTAGTTAGAGGAATCAATGTATCTTTTAGTTTAATAAATAAAAAACATCATTTGATTTATTATAAACTTCATTTTGAAATTCAATTATGATTATTTTAAGGATTCATCAATTCAATTAAATGGTTCACACTCATGAAAAATTCAATTCTAATTTAGTTAACATTTTGAAAATGTTGATGTGATTGATGTTGGTTTGATATTTGGATAAATTATTTCCTAAGCGCATTAAGTATTCTAAGGGGTTCTAAGTTTCTAAAGCCTTATCATGCTAGTGTCCTATTTAATATCATAAGTTCAAATTTAAGCTTCTTCAAATTTCTTAATGACCACTCAAGGCTTACTATTTTTGAAGCTTATGGATAAGGTCATATTCAAGGTATAGGGTCTTGTTTAAACTTAAAGGATTTATGACATGGTTATCATGACTCATAAGTAAGTTGAGGTGGCAAGTTAATTTGGCAAAGTGAGTTGGTGGTTTTGTGGCTTTTAAGCTATTTGAATTAATGTGAAGCATATTGGATGATTCAAGATCTTATAGGATCATTTGGTAGTTATAAAAACTTAATACGAGGCATACATACCTCAAATGTCAGATATTGGTAAGGAGTTTACTAAGTGAATTGGTGATTGTTAAGTTTGATGACATTGATAATTGGGTTGGTGGTATGCTAAGTACTTGTTTCATAATTTTTGAGCCAATAAATGGTAAGCACGTACGTGAGGTAGTTACGATGGGAAATTGTGATTATAAATTTTTTTTTTCTTATTTTTAGTCATTTCTTGAAGCTTTTTCATGAAAGTGATACTTTATTAATTTGGATTTTGGATTTGTGAGTAGAGTTTTCTAGCAGAAAGATAAAATGATTACATATCCAAGTATGCCATGAGCAAGATGAATAAGTTTTTGAGAATATTTATGAGTTATTTTGAACAGTTTCTAACTGCATGGAAATAAATCAATTTTTGGTTTGCATGTTGATAAGTTTCAATGAAGTAGTTGGTTTAAATATCTGCATGAATATTTTGGAAGGTTGAATGGTGTTTACAGTTTAATAGTTATATTATTCTCTATGCATGAGATATAGAAGCAAATGGTTTTAGTTTTAGATATATTCTCAAAAAATGGTGCAATATGAATATGTGGCTTTACCAGTTATGTTTGAACATGATAATTGAATATATGAGGCCTTTCTTGTTGAATATGCATCTAGTTTTGGTTTTTTGTGAGTAATATAAATTACTATGGGGCTTCAAGCATGTTGTTTATAGTTTTAGAGGCTTCATTAAAGTTTTAAGTTGTAAGAAAAAGCTCTATGTGTTTTTGTCTCATGAATATGTGGAATGTTTATTTTATGGTTGTCATAAAGGGATTATGTTTGAAGCATACACATATATTATCATCTGTAGATTTCTATAGTCGTATTTATTCATAGTTTCAAAGGAAAATCCTGCATGGATAAATTTTTTAAGTATAGTATGTTAAGTTCAAAAAAAATGGAAGTTTTATTTGGTTTTTGTTTCAATTTTTGAGGGTTTTATCATATTGAAATATTTGATGAAGCCTTAGTTTGTGCATATTAAGGTTTGTAAGGTTGAAATATTTTGAAAATGATCTGGGTTTTTATTCAAACATTAGAAATAAATGAGTAGAAAGCAATAGTTATCAGTTTTTATTTTTTGAAAACTATAACAAATAGTTTTTGAGTTATGGAAAATGATTTAGAAGTCATATTTAGACATATAGGGTTTTGTTTCAAGTTTCTATTAAGTTTAATACATTGTTATGATTTGAAACATATCAATTTATGTTATTGGATCCCTATTGAGACATGTTAGGATTTGGTATAGGATGAGTTCAGTATAATTTGGAAGTATGATATAGAAGGCTTATTGGTTTCTAGTCTACCATAAATTTTTGTTTGGAAACTATTCATTTTTTTTAAGTTCTAGGTTTCCTTTAAAGATAAATGAATGGATTGTTCAAATATCAGATAATTTTGAGAATCTATGATGGGTTATTTGAGTTCAGACATAATAGTTTTGAAAGAATATAACCATTTCATATGTTTTCTTTATGTTAATGGTTCATTTTGAAATTTATTTACGAGAATGCATACTAGATTATACATAGTGTATAGGTTTAAGATGATATTTAAGTGGTGAAATAGTGATAAAATTTTGGAAAAATATATTTATTAGTCTTTCATGTTTAAATTTTTATGGGTAACATGATAGTTGATTTTTAGTTTGAAATATTGACTTGGAAAATCAAGTTTTGTTCAAAGTCCATGTTTTGATTTGATTTTGAATAAGTTAGATGATTACATTTTGAGGAATATATGTCACAGAAATGATTGAATTAGTTTATAAATTTGTGCAAGTTTGATTTGATAAAGATATATATGTGATTATATTCACATTAAAAATAGAATTCAAAGGAATATAGAAAAATATTGTGAAAATAAAATTATGTTAATATAATTTTATTTTAAAGTTTTAGATAGTTTTAAGGGATGTTTAATGAAATCAATGGAATATTAAAATGATATTTGATACAGTTGGAACAATTCAATTTGTGAAACCAAAGATAATTCAAAGTTTGTTGATATGTGACTGTGTGTTTGATATATAGTTTGGTTTCATATTGAATGAATAAATATTAATTTTTTTCATTAACAATAATCAATTTTCTTTGAATATATTTCAAATCTATAAGATGTCTAGATGGGATCAGTCTGGATCTAGTAGGAGTAATACTAATAGAGTTTAGGCTTATAATTTAAATAATGTGAATTAGCAAAATTCAAATATAAATTTTCTAAGGGGTGGTTTTAGAACTAAGAGATTTGGTCCTAGATATGCTAGTAGGGGTGCTAGAATGTCCATTCACTTTGATGCTAATGATCTTGAGTTTTAAAATATTTTGAATACTTTGCCTTTCAATATTGTTAACCCTATAAGTAACCGAATATTTCATGGGCATAGATTTGGTGTTAGGACTCATTCTCATAGTAGTTCCTCTCACCACTTGTAAAATAATCCTCATCATTTGCCAATTCAATCACCTAGCTCAGAAATAAACTAGCCTATTAGTGAGCCATAATAGGTTAATGAAGACACATAGCTTGACATAGATTTTACCCATGACAATAGCTTTATTAATCTTGCCCTACCTTTAGTTTATAATGAACCTTCATCATCTCAGAGAGATCATCTCTTAGGGTGTAGAAAATTAAGTTTGAAGGAGCCTATTTCAGCTGACAAGAAACATAGTCTAGAAATCCATCCAACTACTTCAAACAAATGGTCAGAAAGCCAAAATGATATAGATACTCTAGTTGAGGTCAGAGTTCTCAAATGGATTAAGCTAAAAGTAGATGATCCTTTAACTAATCTTAGAACAAATATGGTTCACCTCTGAGTAGTTGAGATTCATTATAATGAGTGTGTCAATGAGCAAAGGAAGCCAATGATTGAAGTTCTTTCTACTTTTGATTATTATTGGATGTTAGTAGGATGAACTTTTATTTTCAAATAGAACTTTTAGTTGGCAGAATTTTATACTTTCAAATGTGATACTTTAACTTTCAGATTTTGATATTTTAGTGATGATGTTTTGAAAAGTATAGTAGACTGTAACTTTTGATACTAAGTTAATTTTGGAAAATGCATTACAATATTAATATAAATAAGAATTTTATTAAACTTTGATTTATCTATTTATATATTGATATATGTTATTATATATTATTATTAATTAATTAAGGTCCCTATCCATTAGGAAGTACTCGGTCTATATTTAAATACTTGAAACACTAATAATTTTAAGTCATAATTAAACCTTAACTAATAATTGTTTATATTAATTGACTATTACAAAGTCAATTAATTGAGTTTAACTAATAACTAAGGTTAGTAATAACTTTTTTTTCAACTAAAATGTAAATCATAAAAGGAGATTAAAGATTTATTTAAATATGAGCAACAACACAGGTATTGAGAACTTATACATTGTAAAGTTAATCATTTATCTCTCTCTCTTATATGCAACTTCTATAAGATAGCATGATTTTTTTAGATAGACCCAATGGTAATTTATCTGATAGTTAAGTAATTGCTTAGACAACATAGGTATATCTAATTTTATATTATCACTTATAATAGATTATCTGAAGTTTGTCAAGTTTAACATCTTTTGATGATTGCTTATTACAATCCTATGTGTAGAATCCAAGTATTCAACCAGAATAATGATAAAAATTTATTATTTTTAACACTTCATTGATTTATTTTGATTTTAAAAATATTATCTCAAGATATTTATAAAGAAATATGTTGGTTTCTCAAATAAAATTGATCCATTTTGCTAAGACAACTCTCTCTTTTGAGACTTGTATTTTCCTATATTGTACTTTATATTGACTTTGATTCTAATATAGTCTAATTTATTTTAGTTTAATATTTAATTGATCTAATTTTTTTTCTATTTCTTTAATTTTATTTCTTTTATCTTTTAGTTTGTTTTAGTTTACTTTTTATTTCTATTTTTATTTAAGTTATTTTCTTAAATCAATCTCCTTGTTTATTCTTCCAAAGTTAGATTGGTTAGTTTCCTTAATTAATTTCTTTCTTTTATAATTTTAGTCTTAGTTTAGATTATTTTATTAGACTTTTCTAGATTGAATAGTTTACTAGATTTAGTTCAAATTAGATTTTATTAGTTTTAATTAACTTTATGTTATTTGTTTATTATTACTTGTTTAGATTTAGTACGCTATTTCTTAAACTTAGTTTGTTGTTTCATTCTTAAATTAGTGGTTGTCTTGTTGTTTATCTTACAGTTCATTGTTTGTTGTGTCTTTATGTGTTGAGATGTATTTGATACTTTTTAGATTGAAAATTTGTCTATCTTGATTTATCTTAATTCTATTTTACTTATACTTGTAATTTATTATCTTGATACCTATGATTTATTATCTTTATGTTATTTTAAAGTTGATATAACAAAAGAAACAAGATATTACTTTAAAATATATTATATTATATTATTAAATTTCTTTTCTTCAAGAGATTGTCTTGTTCATAGGCCTTCTTTGTTAGATAGGATAGATTACATATTCATTTCTAAACTAATTCATTACTTGATAAAGTGGATTTCTAAAATTATAATAGAATATGTTATATTTGATAACTTAATTTTATTTCATAGAACATTTGAAAAAACCCTCACATCTTTAGGATCGTAATTAAATATTTATAACTTGCTATTGAACCGATACGATTCCAACTTAACCTTCACAATAGGTAAAAGGTTTGATTAGTTGATGGTATAATTTTCATGATCAATAAAACTCTAGGCCTGACTTGTCATTCAAAACCTTTTGACTATCCAATAGGTCATTAAGATCAATTGCGCTTTTCTCAAATTTTTGATATGTTTCAAGCTTAATCATGGTTTGATCTAGTTTCATATAAAAAGACTCCATTTCTAATTTATATTTGACACATTCTTCATCCTTACTCTTTGCCTCTACATCAAGGGTACAAACCTGAGTTTCAAGATGTTCAGTGATCTCATCATGCTCTTTGACTTCATTGCTCAATATTTATTCAAAGAAGCCAATTTACTCCTTATAGGTCTTGATCAAGGATGATTGCTTTCTGTTCTTGCCTTATATAATCTTCAACTCTTCCAAATTGTTTCGATATTTGTCTTCAAGAGTGACTTGCTCATCTTCTTCCTCTGAGATATCTCCACCAAAGAGATCTCTACCCAAATAACACTCTCCTTAATCATATTTAAGATCCATGAACAATGTATCCTTATCCTCATCATGAAATAAATCATCATTATCTGATGTGTTTCCTTTTCTTCAGTAGATGAGTTATTATATTCTTCATAGTAAAGGCTCTTACTACCTTTATATGACTCCTTATTGGCATTTATCTTGTTGAATAACTTTCTATACTTTTTAAGAACCTCATATTTCTTGTACTCATCTTCATGAAATTATTTATGAGCTTCCTTATGTTTAGACTTTCCTCTATTTAGGCACTTAGTTTAAAAATGACCAAATTTACAACATGAAAGACATTTAAAAGGAAGCTTCCCTTCATATTTACTTGATCCTACATTTAGTTTTATTTTAATCATGGCTTCAAGTTGTTCTTCATTAAGATCAAAATCTTCAAGACTTAACTTATTATTTTTAGCTTTTGTCTCATTTATCACCTTCAAGGCTACTTCTTTCTTTGGTGGTTTTTCCTCATTGAATCTCATCTCATAGGCATTAAGGATGACATGTAATTCATCCATCTTCATCTTGTTAAGATCATGAATTTCTTCTATATCAATTTTTTTGAGTCAAAATTAAGAGTGAGAGACCTTAAAAAAATTGTACTACACTAGCTTCTTCAATCTCCTCTCCAAGACCTCTGATCATGTTTACCACCTCATCAACTCTTAGAAGATAAGATGCCATAATATATTCTTCCTTCATTTTTAGACCCTAAAATTGCCTTTTTTAGTCTATAACTTATCTAGTTTAACATTTGAATCCACTTCATAGATGATATATAATATGTCTCATATTTATTTGGTAGACTTACAATGGATCACCTTGGTGAACTCAATCTCTGATAGGCCAAAAATGATAACATTCATATCTTTATAATTTTTCTCACTCAACTTCTTATCGGTTACACTAGTTGGAGGATTAGGGTATATAGAATACCCATCCATAATAAATGCCAAAACCTAGAGACATGATGTAGGTATTCATCCTTGCACTCAAAAAATAATAGTTAGATCTATTTATCAGTGGTGATTTCTTAGTAGAGAAACATCCTTACATTTTATGACTACCCATTGTACCTTCAATCACCTTTAAGTGGTTAAAATTGTAAAGAAAGTGTGGCTCTAATACTAATTTTTAGAGATATAATCACTAAGGTGGGGGTGGGGGGAGGGGTGAATTAGTGATGAAATCCATTTAATTCTAAATTCAAAACTTAAAACCCTTATCCACTCAACATAAGCATTCATGAATCATATAAACTAGTTATTGCAAAGAATAAAGGAAAGTATGTAAGATTTAAACACATAACACATGGATTATGTGTAAAACGCTTGTGGGGAATAAAAACCAATCTCAATCCTATAAATACATGGACTACATTCCTATAAGAGATCACAATAAGAGACTTTATTGAAGCACCCACTTAATAAAGAACACCAATCCCTAAGCATGGACAAGCACCCACTTTCCCTTAGATGTTGAGCACCCAAATAACACCTCTGATATTAATAACTATAGAGATTTGATTGCCCTTAAATATGGTTTATAAAAAATGAATAACAACTCTCTTCAACCCTTCACACATAAGTAATGCATCCAAAATAACCTTTTGGATCACTCTACACCTCTTCGCTCATCCTAAATATTCAACCCTAAAATAACATTATTACAAAATAAAAAATATGACCTATAGGTCATACACATATTCCTCACATTTCTCTACTCTTTAATCCATCCACCAATCATACTCATACTTCTTTTTTTCTCTCTTGTAAACTCTAGAAATATTCATCTTTGTTTATGCTTTTTATAGAGTCTTCATGATCACCACCTTCTTGGTCAGCCAAAAGACATTATTTAAACCTTAAGAATTTTATCCCACTTATAAAATATCAACACCACCTACATAGGTTGACCATATATTTTATAAATCACCCTTAATCACCAACACCTTTTAACTAGGCCTAAGAAGTCTATGGAGACCAATTCATACTTTTAACACTTCACCGAGCAAAATTAGGAACATAATACCACTTGAAATCACATATATCCATGTGACATGACCCATAAGACATCATAAAGTGATTAAATTCATCACTACACACCTCTACATATGCAAAAACTATCAAACATTTGCCTTGTACATGAAAACATCATGAATGAATAGACAATCAACTTGTAAGCAATTGTGCATACTAAATATGGATTGGTCAAACTTATAAAATCAATATCAATGATACTTTGGGAGTATAAAACACTCTATAATATATAATTCACCATGAAACATCCAAAAAATATCAAGAAAAACTTAAAAATACTTCTTGGGTCACTTGTAGAAGAAAGCCAAACCCTTAGTCAACTTTGAACCACAATAAATGCATATGTATTACTAGTCCAACCTCCAAATCAATTTTCCAAGATTTTAATTGAAGTTATCTACAAAATTTTTTATTAATCCATCATAAAAATTTATAAACAAAACATTACATATTGGTTTTTCTTTGTAAATTCAAATATTTAAATTCCAACAGTCACTTTTTAATACAAATTTGATTATGGAAACTAGTGAAATCTACCTGGGAGAGCAACTTTGAACCAACATAACTTTTGATAGACATTATTTCCAGACCTAAAATTTTAAAAATATACTATAGTCACAAATATTAATAAACCCATGTGACCACTTTCTTTTGATACCTTCACATGTGCAATTATTGATGTCATTATTATACTTAGGAAATTCTACCAAGATGACTAAGATAACCTAGACATTCACAAGACTACTTAGATGAATTAATTTCAATTACATAAGTAAAATAATAAATATTTACCCCTCATATAACCCCTCAAACATGGTCAATACATCACCAATATCCATCATCTTGTCTAACCAAACAAACACTGTAAGGTCCATGCATGATCATTAAGGCACACTTTGTCATTGAGAAACATGCATACATATAAACTCATGGACACTCTTGGACACCTTAGGGACATAATTTAAAACACCTCAAAAAACTAATTGAAACTATGGCCGAATTTGATAGGGGTTGGATGAAAATAACTAGTTAGTAATAGGATAAGGTATGATGGACTGGTATAAGTTATAGTACAAAGAATGGGTATATCACGGCATAACTTAAATGATCCTCATAGATAATAATTAAAGTCCCTAAATCATAAAAAAGTTTGAGGTGCATTATTTTCATTGTTTCATTAAGTTCATCTCCTTATGGTGTGGCAAGTATGTATGCTCTATAACCATAGTTAGCAAAAACTAGATAAGGCCCTAACCAGTTAGGTTGGAACTTTCCTTTCTTCTTTGTATCAACATTGAAATTCTTCTAATTAATTTTTAATACTAGGTTACAAAGATTTAATTATCAATGGTTAATTTACCAATTATATTTACCATGTAATCTATTTTGATAATCTTGAAGGTTATTCAATTTGGTCATGTGTTTTCCATCTAGTAAGTCTAACTCTTGCAAGTGAGATACTTTGTAGCCTTCATAATCAATGATGTGATTCAGTGAAATACAAAGAGAAGGAAACTCAAAATTGATAGGAAGAATGTCCTTAGTGCTGTAAATAAGGGAATGTGGGGTAGATCCTATTGGAGTATGAAAAGTGGTATGATATGCCTAGAGGGCATTAAATAGATACAAATCCCAATTATGACCAGCATCATTGACAATCTTCTTTAGAATATTGACAATGGTTTTATTATAATACTTAGCTTGGATGTTTCCTTACAGGTAATAGGTAGTAGACAAATGTTATTTGATATAGTATTGGGTACAAAGTGATTTCACATTTTATTTTTAAATGATCCATAATTATCATATATAATGTTGGAGGGTATACCATAGACAAAAATGAGATGGTTAAATATGAATTTGGATATCTACTTACCAATTATATAATTATGGGGAATGGCTTCTACCCACTTAGTGAAATATTCAGTAGCAGTAAATACATGTTTATGGCCGTCTGAGGATGTAGGATTTATCTTGCCTATAAGGTCGAATCCCCAAGTTGAGAATGGTCATGGTGTTTTTAGTGGTTTGAAAATTTTAGCTAGATAATGAATCATATTAGTGTGATTCTAACACTTCACACATTTATTGACATATACAGATACACCTATTTCCATAGTCAACCAATAATAAATAATATGTAGTAATTTTTTGAAAGGATAGCCCCGATAGTGTGGGATCTACACACTCCTTTGTGAACTTACCTCAACATTTTGGATTCTGTCAAAGATAAATAATGAATCAAAGTTCCATCATAGCTTCTACAATACAAGGTATATCTAAGTAAAGTATAATGGGAGGCTTTATAGATGAAGGATTTTTGCTTCTTATGTGATAGGTTAGGAGGAATAATTTAGTCTTGAAGGTAGGCATATATGTTAGAATACCAAGGAGATATGTGATAAATAATGTAACAAACCATATTAATGTTAATTATTTATATGCTATCACTAGGAGATGTTCTATAAGAAATTGATAATCGTTGGCTCTATCTACAATCTAAATCATGGAGCCAATTGTGGCCATGACATCAATATTATATTATTCTCTCTAGGTATCCATTCAAATTAAATGTTGGAAATATACTATTTAAGAATGTTAACCATGTATTTATAAGGTACCAAATTTTTATCCTTCATTTGGTATTGGTATATGAGCTAATTGATGATAAGTTGTGAATCATCATGAAATAGTAAATTTTGAATGTTCCACTATAATGCTTGGAAAATCCCTATAATGAGTGCTTCATATTCACCCATGTTATTATTATAGGGAGATCCAATGTGAAAGGACTTAGGAATAAGATCCCCTTACATCATTATAAAAAATATTTTGTCACCTGATCCATGAGCTATGAAGGAAATATCAAAGTAAATTTGACACTATTCTACCTCAAGAGGTGCATATGCTTCTATTCTAGTCATGATGGCTTCATTTGTAAATTTAAATATGAGGTTGAGTATTAGGAAGAGGAGTTTATACAAGATTATCTATGAGTACCTATCCCTTAATAGCCTTTTGATTGGCATATTCGATGTTAAACTTGCTCAAATACATGATCCACTTTGCCATGAAAGCCTATAAAGTTATTTTGTAAAGTAGATACTTGAGTGGATCTAATTTAGAAATAATAATGGTCTTGTTGTTCAACATGTAATGATGCAAATTTTTGGCTACAAAAACCATACCTAATTAGAATTTTTTAATTAGTGTATAATTGTGCTCATGCATGACCAATGTTTGACTCAGGGAATACATGACATACTCTTTAACATGTTCATCATGTTGTGCCAAAAGTGTCCCCAGGGCATTTTTAGTTGCTAATATGTAAATTAATAGTGGTTTGTTTGACATAAGTGATAATAAAATAAGTGGGTTGGATAGATATTCCTTAAGATGTTTAAATGCTTTATGACACTCTTCATTCCATGAAAAATTAATGCCCTTCTTTAGAAAGTGTGTAAATAGATGGAATTTATCGAAAAAATATGATATGAAGCATCAAATTGATTGTATTTTCTCTACAAACTATAGATATACTTCAATGTATATGGTGACATCATTTAAGTAATGGCTTGAACTTTGGCTGGATCAACTTCAATGCCCCTATGATAGAAAATGAAACCTAACAATTTGCTATAAGTTACACTAAATACACACTTCTTAAGGTTGATCCTAACTTTATACTCTTGAAGTCTCTCAAATATTCTCTAAAGTATGGCTATATGGTTGGCTTAGTTCTAGGATTTACATATGATGTCATCAACATAGTCCTTGATAATGTCATGCATCATATCATGGAAAATCACTATCATGGCTTGTCGGTAAGTGGATCTTTCATTCATAAGTCCAAATAGCATCACCTGATTACAAAACATTCCAAACTTAGTGGTGAACACTATATTATGCTAGTTTTTTGGTGTTATTCTAATTTAGTTATATCTTGAAAAACCATCCACAAGAGAAAGTATTTTGTATCCAATCATAGAATCAACAATCATGTAAATGTTTGATAGAGCAAAGTCATCATTTGGGTATGATTTTTTAGTATCCTAAAAATTAGTGCATATTTTAATGCCTTTTGGTTTCTTTATCACTGATTCAATGTTAGAAGTATAGTCTGAATAATCAATCAATTGAATGCATCTAGCATCTAAGAATTTCTCTAACTCTTTCTTGATTAGCACAATAATACAAGGATGTATTTTTTTCATATTATGATTAAATAGTTTGGCATTAGGATGTACAAAAATAAGGTCTACAACTAAGGTTGGGTCTAAACCTAGCATATCTGAATAGGCTTATGCAAATATGTCAACAAACTCCCTTAGAAGAGTTGTAAAGACTTCATGTTCCTCCTAATTAAGGGATGCACCTAATTTGATCCATTTTGGGTATTATGGAATCCTAATGTTAACCTCAAATTTGTCTTACACAATAAGTGTAGAAATATCTTCTAAAATAGTTGTCAAGGATGTAAATTGGTCGGTAGTGGTAAAGTCCTTTGGCTAGACTAGCTTGTCTAATTCTCCCAAGGAGGATGAATCAAAATCTCCTAATAATAGTAAAGGCCATGTAATAAATACCTCTAGACACTCTTCAATAATTTGTGAAAAATATTTCCTCTCTTTGTTACTAATTTTATATTCATATATAAGACTTGGACTATTGGTTTACTATGTTTCATGCAAAGAGGGGTGAATAACCCCATCTAATGGTGCCTGAAATAGGGTTTTACCAAAAAATTTGCCTTTTTATTTACTTTTACCTTGGTTTGAAAGTGCCTCAAAGAGGTTTTCACTTTTAGCCTCAATGTTTGATTTTATTTTTATTTTTCTCAAGGAATTTCACCTACTATCTGAAATAGGCAATAGGATCCAATTTAATATAAAAGCCTTGTTTGTTATCTCCAAGAGGAATATGATCTCTCAAACCTAGAAAGTTGTATATGGCTTCATTATTTTAGAACTCATCTAATGACATTGTCAACTCTTGTTGGTCCTAGTATATCAACTATGGGTGATAAAGTGTAAGTGATGAATGGTGATAAAAAAGATTAATAGTATAAATAACATAGGGGTTAAACAAATTCATGTTGGTAAGGTCATCATAGATGTTATAATCAAACCCTACATTGTTTTTGGCATTATCTTTGCTAGTTGATAGTGTTAGAACTTGAATATGGTATGTGGGGTCACCCTTAGGTGATTTAAATCCAATACCATGGGTTCTTTTATACTTGGTCATTGAGATTAGCTCAATTATTCATTGCTAATGTATCCCCAAGCCTCTACCTTCATAAGTTAGGATATGCATAATCTAGTTAGGAATATGATACTTTGAAATTTGGTAATAACTAGCTAAATCATCAACATAAAGCCATGAATCATCTTCAGCTAAAGGGTCCTATTCTAGGCCAAAATCCAATTTGAAAATAATTTGTTTATTGAGTTGAGATTTTCCTTTAGTCTACCACTCCATGTAAGTAGTCTTGGCCTTGGGTCTCCCATATGATTTTGTATTTTATGATAACTTGGCAATGTTGAAGGAGTCATGGGTATTGTATTATTCTATACCTTTTTTGGATATATAAAAATGGTTAGCAATGTCTGGTGGAGGTGTAGATCAAGTATAAGATAGTATCTCAAGGTTAATGTAATTGGCTTCTAGTCCTGATTCAATGGCTTTAGCTTTATTAACTTTTCCTCCATCAGATTTAGGTATAGGGTTCAAGCCAAAATGACAATTATAGATATTTTACTCTACCTCTAGATTTTTATAATATTGATAAGGTTGGAGATCAGTTGGTATAGTCACTTTCATCCCTGAATGGGGAAATTTAATGAAATATTGCAGTACAGAAGATATAGCCCTAATTTCATAGATCTAACAGCATCTAAATAAAAAATTATATGATAATTATAGGTCCAAAACATAACATAGAGTGTTATGGGTTAAAGTCCCAATGACCACTGACAAGATGATAGTACCATGTGATTCTCATTACTCATTGTCATATGCCTTGATAATAATGGTATCTAGATATAGGTAAGCCATTGTATAATTGAGATGCTTTACCAACTTTAGGGACACAATGTTTAGGCCTAAACCATTATCTACAAGGATTAATTTAACCTTATGATTTGTTATACTAGCCTTGATATACAATGGGTTATTATGCAATGGAACCAAGGATGACATGTCACTTTGGTCAAAGTTAAGTCATTAACTAGGGGCCAAATGTCTTACCATGGATTTAAATTTATCTGTAATGATGTCATCATGTACAAAGGATTAGATCAAGTATTCATTTAGTATTTATTTATGGATGCTAGATATGTATAACAAATTCATGATGGATATTTATGCATGTGTCTTCTATAGCTGATCTATAATGTCATAGGTATTCCCTTTAGTTTTGGAAATTGGATTATTTTTATAGGCATGGAGATCTGAATGGGTTCATTAATAGAATTTGGGTGTGGTCCTTTGATGGTAATCTTGGCTCATCAAGTTGTGATTATGTAATCTCAATTTGTTATTGGACCTTGGTAATTAGATAAAGGGGTGATAAGGCTTGGAATGGTAATTATTGGATGGTGTTAAGCTTTGATTCTAACATAGTCTGAAGAAGGATTACCAGTAGAAGGAAAGTAGTAGGCATTGTTTGATTGATAGACATAATTAAATAAGGGCCTTGGTCTATTGGTATTTAGCTAGGGATTAATGGTAATGGTGGTAACATTACCACTTGAGACATGTCTTGCAACATTATTATAATTATACATAATGACATGATGGCCTCCTTGGTTGGTTTAATTAGTTTTCCCTTAGTTCTGACCATTCTACTATTTTTGTGACTGGCATTATTATTGTTGATGTTGTGGAAGAGTTATTTTTCATTGTTATTGTTGTTATTGGTGCTACTATTATTGGTTGTAATGTTGAGGAAATAAATTATGATAAATGCCTAATTTATGATTAGTCAAAGGAGAATGTGTATCTTGTTATATCTCTCCATTATCTAGCATATTATCAATAAAATGCCTTATCTAGATACACCAACATATAATTTTCCCTTTGACATGATGGTACTCACAAAATTTGTGTTCTTTGTACCAGTCAAGAAAAAGAATTCCTTCAGGGAAGGGCTTTGACACCAACCAACTAATCATATTTTCTTGAACCAATTTATGGAATACAAATTCAATAGGCTCCCGAAGGTCACTAAATTATCTGTTAATTGGAGGTGTTCTCCTTAGTGGAGGCACTTGAAATTGGGAGTGATTTTATTATTGGTTTTATGGAGGCCTTGGCTAAATGAATGCAGGTGGTGGTTGATGAATGGAGTATAATAAATGAATAGTTGGTGTTTTCATAATTTATATATGGTGCAATTTAGTGACCCCATTACCAAAAACATTCTTGCTATAGTTTTAGGCCTTAAGTATTTCATTATTATTGGCCTATGTTGGAATTAAATCTAGTATTAGGATAGGGTTCTAATATTGGTTATGGCTTTGGTTTTTCTTTTTTTGTTGGCCTTGATTTTTGTTTTGGCTCTAGTTATAAGAAGATAGATTGATGATCTATTTGTTAACAAGGTCGTTCTCAACCTATATCCCTTTATCAATAACATATTCAAATGTTTGATCATATTGTAGCTTAATATGATAATATATCTTGTTGTGTAGGCTCCTAGTATAAAAAATGGCCAATTGATTGTCTAGTAAATTATGAGCGAATCAACATGTAAGTGCTCTTCATTGTTGTAAATAAGTAGTGAAACTTTCACTATTTTTTTGTTTTTCTTTTCCCAAATCAATAATTGTAATCTCATTTTAGATATTATATGAGAAATGTTATACAAATTTATTAGAAAGGTCATCAAAGTATGATACAAAATTCTATGATAGTTTCAGAAGCCATTTTAAGGCTTGTCTAGTCAAACTTCTTAGAAAGAGGATAAAGAAATATATGTCATTGTATGCAAATAGTTGAAAATTAAAAAATAATTATTTTAGATTCTCTTTGGGGTTTCCTTTTACCTTGTATTTATCAATGTTGTGTTGCTCATAACCTAAAGTAAATAGTATTTGAAGATAATCCATGTTGAATGGATATGGGCATATTTCATCTAGATTGAACTTATTTGTTTGATTCTTTATTCGAATGTCTTGAATTTCATCCTTATTTTGTTGCAATTCTTGGGAAAGGAAGTTGGATGGAATGGCCCATTGTTGTTGGGGTTTTGCATTCAAGGGTGGATTACCTTAACTATGGTATGAAGGAATGACATATTGGGGAATGTTGGTTGGATTGGTTGAATAACTAGGTATATGTATCTATGCATTATGGTTATACTGTTGATATGGAATATGTTATTATTGGTAAAAATTATGGTTAGGATTGGATACATAGACTTGGTTTTTGAATGGTAGCTATAGTAACAACATTTGGCTACATGGAATATGTTGGTATTGTTGGGTTTAGGTGAGAACTTGTTGTCTACTCATAGAACCTTATTGTATAAAGGGAAAACATTTCTTGATAAAACCCTATAGTTGGAGGTTTTGTGAGCTATATCCATGATATAAATTTGATACCCATTAGGTGAAATGTAATTATTCTAACACCTAGTATTTAAAGTATATTAGAACCTTGTTATTGATTAACGATCACTTTTTAACCAATAGAAACACATTGTGGATTAGGAAACATTTGTGATGTTTGAGGTATATTAGTTTGTGCTTGTTATGGTATAAAATTTATTTCCACCTATTTAGGTGGTGTATTTTTCTACACTTATTAAGGCAATATGTTTGTCTGTTGTTTTTGGCTAGTTATCCCTTGTTTCACACTCAAGGAAGCAGTTGGTTGAGGAGTCAAAGTTACTTGTTACATTTGGGAAATAAGCGTACCTACCCCCTATTGTTACAAGCCACTCAAAATATGGTTTAAAGGAATATATTATGTATTTCTTGGTTTTATAGTAGACCCACTTTGGTTTACATTGGAATGCACTTATGTGTTATCCATTAAATTTTGAGTTAGGTCTTCTATTTGAGAAGTAGTTTCTTCTATCATAATAGGGACATTATACATGTATATTACAAATACATTTGGCTAAATGGGTCTATTTTATAATTTTCATATCCTAAAGAATCCATTTGTGGCCCTATTGAAGGATCTAGCTCTATAAGTGACATGTTTGAAACAACCATGGCATTGAAATTGTGAGCTAGTTTAAGGTAATTTTTGTATGCTTGTTGTACTTATTCTAAATTATCATCATAGAAAATTTACCTTTTTCAAGTGAAATTTGGAATTGGTGAGGTATTTACACTAAGTATTGATTTTAACTAGTTAACACATGTTCAAACTATTGGTTATGAAGCACATTACTAGGTGTTCTAGTAAAATTAGATAGACTTTCATGTGGGAAGTTTGGTGTGAATTTGGATCCTAATTCTATTGCCTTGACTAGAATCTCATCTTTATTCTCTATAAAATGGTGGTCAAATAAATATTGATAATAAATTATCTACATTGGTTTTGTTACATAGTAAGGGTATTATTCTTGGCTTTATTAAATAATATGCATCACTTGAGCAAGGTATCGTGTCATTTTTTCTTACTCTTGCATTGGATAGGATGGTGCACACACCAAATACAACACTAGTGGATCTTGCCTTTATTCTATGTATGAAATATTATAAGATGAATATATATCTGTATCATATGTTATATCATCACGATATGGTTCTTGAATAAAGGGGTCACTAGTAACAAAGTCTCATAGTCTAGATTGTACATAGTCCCATTACATGTATAATGAGGCATGTTTGGTTTTATGACTAGGTATCTTGAAAAATAAGGTCTAAAGTGGAAAATAGTCAAGTTTTGAAACAAATAACCTTTATCTCTATAAAAGAGGTCTAAAGGGTAAAACAACTAAACTAGGTCTACAACAAAGGTAAAATAAAAATATGAAGCCAGTCTAACAATGGTACTGATTTGCCTAAAGGTAGTTATAATTAGTGGAAAAGGTGGAATAAAATCAAAACTAGTCTAACAAAAGTACTAATTTTCCTAAAGGTAGCTATAATGAGTGGAAAAAGGTATCTAGATAAGGTAGAAAAATTGTGAACTAGGTCGAAAGGATAATAATGATTTACCCAAAGGTGATTATAATCATTAACATGAAAAACAATGATAGACTTAGAAACAA
Source organism: Torreya grandis (assembly GCA_037957365.1). Lineage (NCBI taxonomy): Eukaryota > Viridiplantae > Streptophyta > Pinopsida > Cupressales > Taxaceae > Torreya > Torreya grandis. The sequence continues at coordinate 424,759 of JARHVA010001938.1, forward strand.
AGGTTGATATAAAATAATAACTTGGAAATAATCTAAATCTAAGGTAATTGGCTTGGATAAACTTGGTAAATAGCTCAAAAATAAATATAATGCTAAGGTAATTGGCTTGGAAGTGGTAATTGGCTCATAAAAAACTTGGTGATTGTCTCATAACACATGCTTTGACACTTAAAACTAGGGTATTCTAGAACTTAGCACAAAAAACTCTAAACAAGGTACATGGCAACAAATTTTGGCATAAATTATGCTAAAACAAAGCACTTGGCAACAAGTAACTACTAGGTCTAGGCAAGGGGTATTTAAACCAAATAATAAATCAATCTAAGTAACACAATATAAATACAAAAGGTAGACCACCTAAGCCCAAATTACATGAGGCTTTAGTGTAAACATGATGATTTTAGGATTTTAACTTTGAAAGATTGAATTTTTAATTTAATGTAAAATACTTGTATTTTAATAGGCAATTAGGCTAGACCAAAATGGGCAACATAACTGCATATTTTGAAACAAAAGGCATGAATGATTTTAGAAACTAGTTTCAAACAAGGAAAGGTTTTGGAATAATTTAGGTAGCATAACAATGTTCCTTTAAACAAATGGTATAATAATGGTTTTGGAAAAAATCCAAGGCAAATTTTTGAAATAAAATAGGTAGTGTAACAATGCCCCATTTAAACAAGTGACACACAAATGATTTTGTAGAAAAATCTAAGGCAAATGTGTGAAACAAAATGCTTAGAGTAACACATTTTAAATCAAAGTGGTGTGAAAACATGAGAATTTTTAGAATCATTTCAATTTGAAAAAAAAAACAATAAATTTTAGACCTAAACACACATGTAAATAAAATAAAATATAAATATCACTAAGTGCACATCCTATCCCTAAACTAACAAGGTGTGTATAGCTTCTAGCAATTTTTTCACTTATATACCAATGCTCAAAAGTAATTAAGTGTTAATATAAAAATAAAATAATAAGTGTAGGTAGAGTTTTTAATCCCCCTCTGTCTCTCAAGCATTAATACATGGCATGAACTTAGAATGCAAATTACTCAACATTTGGTAAGATATTTCATGGCAAGTGGGGTTATCTAAAATAATAAGTTTTGAAATGCACTAAATGATCTTAAGTGTGTCTAACAAAAGGGTGCATCAAATCGATTTGATTCAAAATCTCTAACTTGATATGCAAAGTTTGTCCTTTGCACAATGACTTTAGTCATGTACTTCTTAGTGAAGTCTAATGTTTAGCATGAATTGATCCAAGTTTTCATTAGGATTGGCAAGCTAAACACTCAGCCATAGTTTAGTCCCATTATCATGCACCCAATTTATCTACCCAACCATGGAATGGGTTTGATATGATATTATAAGATGAAACCCCAAGTCAATGTACCTGTAAAGAACTTGTGAGGAGGTTATGAACTCCTGCCCAAAATCCAATGCAAGGAAATAAACAAATGAAAATTAGAAAGAATTTAAAGACCATTTATGGGTCACACAAGTAACTTAGAGCTTGGGGAGAGCATATGTGATGTTATTTCTCTTCAATTATAAATAAACAAGGAAATAAACAAAGCATTTTTGGTCACCTAGGTTCTCTAAAGGGGATGGTGGGAGAGCATACATGCAACATTTGGTTTGCCACAACTAAAGAATTTAATCTAGGAACTTTGAAACTAGTTAAAAACAAAATAAAAATAAAAATAAAAATCTCTTAAGATATCTAAACTAAAGTGGATGTTGATTTTAAACGCACCAAATCAAATGTGAATTAATTTTTGACCCCTTGGCCTCGTTTGCTCTTGTAAAATTGAAATGTGAAAAATACAAGTTATGTTAGGTTAATTTCAAGTACTAAAACAAAAGTGTGTATGATATGTAGAAGTGTTTAGGCCTCTCTTTCTCCACTTGAGTTCCTATAAAAATGTTATGGTGTTCTCTTGCCTTTAGGAAAAAAGTCAAAACAACATACAACATTTCATTTTTAGCTCTTGAGTTTCTATTTACATAGGGGGAAGTCACCGATTATGCAATAGAGAAAAGCCACCATTTACAAAAAATTCATTATTTTATTATGGAATAGATAAAAATAAATATGCTTTTGGTGAAGTCACTAATTATTTTACGTGAATTCATTGCTAACATGTTAAAATTAGGCAAAGTTACTGAAATCAAGAGTAAATTACCTATTGATGTCATGAAATAGCAAGGTTGATGTTGCCATTTATATTTATTGATTTAATCATTACACAAGGTGATGTCACTTATGTGAAGTCGTCAATTCTTTAAAATAAAATATCACAAATAAATAATAGAGAAACGAAGTCACCATTACATAGGATGAAGTCATAAATTATAAATAGAATTAAAATGATAAGATTTTACAGCATAAAACTCTAAACTTGAAAATTTAAATTCTCTTTCTAGTAATTCTAAAGGTTCTACATTATTCATCTTGGCCATATAGGGTGTGTAGTTCCATTAGTCATGCCATTATGTATCTTAGGAATATGAAGAACACACAAATGTTGATTAGTTCCTTGTTAGTGGATATAGTAAAATTCCAAGTATAAAAATACAATGAAACTAATCACTCTTACCTAAGAATTAGGGGGAGCATAACATAATGGACAAAACCATAAATAAGAGATAAAAATACGCAATAATTTTACCTCCCTTATTAAAATTAGTGTCCACTTGTTGGCATAGTAGATGTTATTTCTTGGTTTATGGCATTGGATACTTTCATCAATGTTTTTCTCCATCTTGGTAGAACTTCTCCAATCACAACATGTGGATTTGCCTAACTTGTATTTGCTTGGTGTAAAGATTGATATCAATTTGTCATCATAACATTACTTTGATGGCTTCTTGAAGGCATTCATATAGAATAAACTTACACATAAAATCTTGTTTGGGTAGAGTGAGGGTACTTCTATTTATATGTCTCAAAACTAACTCTAACCCTAGGGAGGTTAAGTTTAGTTTTAACTTTGGTTGAGTCTTAAATAATCTAGGTTGAGTTTAGGTAAACCCAGGGTTAGATCAAAGCAATCATAAAGGATTGATAAATAATTTTAGATATTTATGAGACATGAAAACTCATAGAAGATGTTTATGAGGTTGGGACTCACCTTTTCTTGAATTTTAGGTATTAATAAAACATTTTATTAGCTCCCTTGACTTTGACCTCATATTTGTTGAATAAATCCTTTTTAGATAAATATAATTCATTAATTCAATTTGGAATTCTTACTTAGGCAAGTTAATTGAGAGTTTATTTTTAATTAATATTTCTCAATGATTTTTGGCTTTTGTCAATTATTTTAAATGTTTTGCATTAATAGCTCGACAAGCCAAGAACATCACATTACTAGGTTACCATTTGACTAGGGTTAAATCCAAGATAAGTTATGTGTACATACAGGGTAATACCCCAAATAAGTAAGCCTCTCCACATTTATAAGTAATTAAATCCATTATGTAGATGAATTTTGGAAATTCAAGTGATTTATAAGCTTAAATTGTGTCATTTACTAGAAATTTATTTAATTCCTAGTTTAGACATAAAAGTGGCCAAAATGAGTGTCTACAATTATCACTACTATAAACCCTATTTATAACCATAATTATACCCCTAAAACTATTATATACTGTAATTTAGGCCATTATCCATGTTATACTACCAATGTTATTATTATGACCCACTATATCTAACATATCCCAATAATATGTTAGATCTACTTGAGCTTGTGTATAAGCCTTATTGACTCACCTCAGCTTAGGTATAAGATTAATAAAGATGATATCCCCTATAAGCAAAGCCTAGGTTATCCCTTTTATCTTTATACCTATTGTGGGTGCTCATAACTCTACTCAATAGGGCCTCTAAATTGTTATACCTCTAATGCTCCAAATTGTAGGTTGCTTTCAACTATGCCATCAAGTTGAATGAATATACATGCTCACATGCCTCATAAGTATCTCCTCAACATATAAAATATTACAAAATAACAAATTCATGATATAACTCATAATAATTATCCATCTAGCTAGCACTTCATGAAAACTCACATGAAACACTCATTAGCATAAAATATATCAAAAGGAAAAATACATTATTAAAATGACCAAACATATATATCACATGCTTACCATCATCTATAGGCATTTCATCTACTAGGGGAATAATTACATCATGTCCCTTGATCGTACACCTCCTCTAATTAATGCATGTGGTACTACATTAGGTATTGCACAATTAACACCATTGCAACTTTTGTTAATGTTTATCACTAATATTGTGGATGGAAACACTAGAATCACCTAAGCCTTTTCCAAGAATGCATTAAATCACTCACCAACCCTTATATTTTCCACTCCTAAATAAACAAAATGAGTATTCTTTCCCCATTTTTATTTGTTCAATCTCATCAAACCTTGGTGCTCACACCTCACATTTATGGTAAACATCTCATAAATTTTATACACACATGCCATGTTGGGGGTATGTCATTTCTAATACCAAACTAACATGTAACAAAATCAAATTAAAAATGTCTTAAGTTTTTGTGGTGATCCATGTACCATCTACTCATTTTGATATGTCTCATCATGTGATTGTCCTTTTTATGTAGGATCATCAAATTCAAATGTGGAATATTATACAACTAAAAACCTAAAGTAGGTTATAGAAGAGTTTAAAAGCATTTATTAAAGGTTATAGAGTTGTAAAAGTAAAATTATAAGTTCATAGTGTTCACAGATTCATGTCACAAGTTTAATGGGGATCATAGTATAAAAATATCACAATGGGTTTAAGTTATATGTTCATGGTGGTCACACTTATTATTTTAAATTTTCATTAAATTTTGGTGATTAACAGAGGCTAAAAATGAGTTAAAGCCTTTGTTCACAGTGGACTTAGCATGATTCCTTAAAATTGATATCTCAATAGATCTTCCTTAGGTTAGCCTAACAGAGTTTATAATTTTCATAAGAGATCATGAAGGTCATGATAATGTGGACGTGAAAAGTGTCAAAACACTAGCTTAGGTTCAAAATTGGCCATAAGTTAAAATTTAAAGGTGGAGGCCATAGATTGGGAAAATACATGAAAATATTCAAGTGGAGTTTATAAATCTAACATGTCCACATAGATTAAATGCCACAATAAATAAAGCAAATGTGTACAATCATTAAGTGAATTACACAATGTCACATGTCCACATGACACATGAAGGCCACATAAGAAAAGGAAAATTCATTAAGGACAAGTAGTGAAAATGTGAAACATGTTATGATCCCAATGGTTCATAGTGGAAATGGTTTAAAAAATACCAAATTCATAGGAAAAGTGGCCATGTAGATTTGATGTGACCATATCTTCCACAATATACCTACAAATGAGGAGTTATTGGTATAATTGTAAATCTCTTGGTTAGATCTCTTGATTTGGTCATGGTCACTAGTAATTTAGTCATATGTGTAGGCCATTGTTTGTGTTTTAATATATATGTGTCATTTTCACATGTTTAATAGGATTCATGATAATTGGAATGGGCATGGAAAATATTTCAAGATCAAATAATCCACTAATAGTTACTAGAAAGTTAAAAAGGATGAGAGAAATTTTTTTAGAGTCTTCAAGGAAGAAAAGAATTTAGATGAGTTAAGTCAAGGATGTCCATCTCATGAAAATAATGTGGGACACAAAACATAATAGAGGAGGCCAAAGAGATGAGACAGGGCCACAAGAATATGAAGTTGTATGTTTTTTAATTGAGAGAATGATATTTTAAAAGCTTACATAAGATTAGAGAGAAATAGGTTGAGTAAAGAGTCATAGTGTGAATGTAGATATATATAAGGCTTGAAAATTAATATTAAAAAAAGGGTCATTGCCCCTTGTGTGACTTTGGATGCATGGATAAGGGCATCCCTTCACTAAGGCCCCCTATAATGATGTTTAACATTTTACATTTAATAATTACTTAAACTAATGGAATTAAACTATTGAAATAGAAATGTTTATATGTACTGATCTAGTATTAGAATATAGTAAACTACATATTTTACAAGAATCAATAATTTGTTAAAAATAATAAATTTAACTAGGGTTAGAGAGTGTGACTTAAAATATAAATAAATATGACTATGAAAACTTATTGGAAGTGAAAATTGTATGATATTACCTAAAAACATAGTTTTGTGTTAGATAATTATTAATTTTCAATAGACTAGGATAAGTCTATTAGAGGTGGAGAGGGTTGTATTATAGCCTTTTCTAGTTAATACAAATTTATCCTAGTTGACTATATTCCTAGTTTATCGATCTGGGTTTATGTGACAATATTTGAAGGTTGACTATTGAGTTTTGTGTGTCTTTGTGTCATGTGAAATACTTGTAAATATCAAACCCTACTACACATGCACTAGATAATAAATAGATTAAAAAATGGATTAAAAATGAATCATTAAATATAGTTGAGATGGATTTAGAAATCACTTGTGACTAAGAAATGCCTACATATCCCAATGGTTATCAAACCAATGTATTTCCCCCTCCTAGATTGATTGTGTCATTTGTGATTATGCAACTAAAATGACTTTAGCTAGATGATTGAATGAGATGTTTGACAATAGATGCCCTTGACCTATAATAACCAATATTAAAACTTGGTTATTGACTATTATAATGCTATAGAGTTGAGATATGAATAAATAGTGATTTGTTACTTAGTGTGTAGTGATTTTTCTAGCAAGTTTAAGTGGGGTTATAGTGAGTAACCTTGAGGTGCTTTTATAGGAGAATATTTAGAATAATTTTGCTAACAATTTGAAAAGATGCATGGTGGAGCCATTATGTGATGTTTCAATTTGAAAAAGTGGATGTTGGAGCATGAGATATAGGGTTTCACTAGGGGACAAGGCCATAGTGTTGTTTTATCTAACTAATTCAGGTTTGTCCTAGAAGACCAAATCCTAGGAGGATAGGTCTGATAAGAACCTATGGTTTGAATATGGATAAATTCAACTAAAATATGGATCTCTATATGATATTTTCAATGTTTAAAAAATAGTGGAAGCTATCTTATACATTTCAATTTAATGAAGTTGTGGATATACTAAGTAAGTATAAGGATGTCAGGAATAAATTTTTTCAAACATTAATGATTAGTTTTATGTCTATATCTTTTCCCACTTTATTCTGGTGATGCAAAAAAATGAAATTACTAGAGTAAAGTAGATGTGAATTTGAGTGTTTATACACATTTTGTTTTTAGATGCAAGCTTGATTGTTCAATATTCCTTAATGTAAGAAACATGTAACAACACCACTAAAATTAATATTTTTTCATATTAAAAATAAAAACTTTATAATTTTCTATTTATAAATTAAAAGGAGAGAAAAGATAAAACATTATCATGTAACTTTAGATATGGCTAAGTTCATGCCCCCTTGTTGGTACATTTGGAGAAATGTTGAACTATTGTGAATTGAGAGTGATAAAGTCTCAATTTGAAAACCATTAAATGGTCTTGAGTTGGATAGATTGTATGTTCCAAATTTCAATTGAGTGTATATATTACTCTATAAAATATTTGAAGGGGTAGAAATATGAATTGTGGCCTGATACATATTGAAAAATTATAACCATATACTTTGAGTGTCACTAAACTCTAACTTCTCCCACTTTCAACTAAGATGAATCAAATCACTAAAAATAGATCTAGATTCTATCTATAACTTTGAAACTTTAAAACTTGAGAATTTTGAAAATTCCATATTAGAAACATGAACATAAATGAATATCATTCCCCATATATCTATACTATATTTAAATAATATTTGAAATTGTAATTGAAACTTTGAATTTTGAAACTTTTGAAATTTTCCACTTTTAAAACTTGTAACTTGTGAATGTAGCGATGAGAGAACATGCATGACACATTCCCCCATAATCTAAAGCTTGTGAATCATATTTCCATTTAAAAATTTTAAACTTTCCATAAATATGAAATTCTGATCATGAAGCTTCAATAATGTAATCAATCCCATAGTTATGTCTCCCTTTTAAGATGAGAGATGTAACCTGAAAGTCACTTATCTAAAAAAAACATATGTGAAAAATATAACACTTTGAATATTTTAAATTAATTTCATTAATAGTATTTAATATGGCATTAAATTATCATATGAATCATATGTTATAAAGATCTATCATTTAAGCATAGTATAAATGTATGCATAATATACATCATGGAACTAGAGTAAGCATAGATTATATAAGTGATGCATGAAATGAGTCATGACACCTTATCAAAATAGATAGAGTGCATGATATGAATCATGGAACCATAGTAAGAAGCAAAACACATTGAATTAATGTCATATAATTTGTCATGTAATTTGCATAATATGTCACTTCTAAGGCTCACAAAGCCATATACAAGGGACATGTAAAGTTTTGCATAACACACAAGGCCAAGGGACACACTCAAATGACATAATGATGCCATATAAGAAATAATTTGAACATATGAGGCCAATGGCCCCACACATGATAATAAATAAAGTTTAATCTAGCATGTAGTAAAATAATAATACAAAGTGAAGCATGTAGAAAATGAGACTAGTATAGTTCCATCACATGTATGAATTTGAATGTTAAAAATTAGCATATTTCATTTAATACATGTGGAAAAAAATAGTGACGAGCAATAAATTTATACAATATGTAGCTAAACATGGTAGAGAGGTTTTAGTTAAATACAACTTGTAAAAGTGTTCATATAGAACAAATATAATCCCCCAATGTATCAAAGTTGTTGGGTAAAAAGAAAAACCCAACATAAAATAATAATAAGAAACTATGTTTGATATCACACTCAATTGCCTCATGAGAAACATTTTATATTGAAATATAAGATATAATATATATTTAACATAGAGTAAACACACTAAGATGATAGTCTAGCAATGATAATCTAGTAGTGAGTGAGTTGAGTGTTAAAAGTGGGAGGTCTCAGGGTCCATTCCCTAGGATGACCACACTCTAGGATCATTCCCACACTAAGTTATGATAATTTATTCATGAAAAGTATCCATAATGCAATGGGCTACTAGATCAATGTTTAATGTGATGGGGATAAGTAGGCAGATTGAAACTTGTGTTCAATACAATGAGGAAATTCAATAGTCCATGGCTAGGGATACTATTCACCACTAGTTTAGGCATTCTTGTATAAAAATATCAATACCCTACATTTTTTAAAACTAAATGATGATAGCCTAATGGTGAGTGAGTTGAGTGTTAGAAGTGGGAGGTTTCAGGGTCCATTCCCTAGGATGACCACTCTCTAACATCATTCCTATGATCAATAGGAATACTTAGATGGGAGATTAGTATCATGTTACTAATAAAGAAAATCAAACAAAACACACTAATTAAAACTTACACCTCTAGCCTAGAAACTTAAGGAGCTAGTGAACTACATAAGTAACTAACAAATGAAAGCAAAATTAGTAATTTTACCTTCTATAAGAGAAAGTGTTTTATGTTTTATATAGATTGATGTGCTTCTTTTTATGATCAAGAAATATTCAAATGGATTCCCTTACCCCACCTCTCCTTGTCACCTTGGTAATGTTGGTTTTGGCTTTGGCTTAGTTTGGTTTAACAAATGGGATGATAAATTTACATCAATAGAGCTTTGAGGAAATCTTGCATGATAAAATTACACTGCCAAATATTTTTGGAAGTATTTTAGAATAAAAACATTTCACATAAAAAGATTATGGATCAATGGGTGAGGGCTTGTATTTATATCCTCCCAAACTAACTCTAACCTAAGTGTAGTTAGGTTAGAGTTAACTATGGTTGAGTTATAACTAACCCTAGTTGCATTAAGGAGGGGACACGAATTTAATATTTGGGATAGAGATCCAATTTATTAGGCATGGATCTCCATTTTTGAATTTATTGAATTCAAGGAGATATTTTTGATTCCTTGGCTTTAAGGATGATGATGTCATCATGACCTCATTTTTAATGAAATTTCTTTTTTGAAAAATTCAATTTTACTAATTACACATGAAAATTTCAATTAAGCATTTAATTTAATTTTATTTGTTAATTCATTCTACTTTGAATTTTAGTACTTTAAGAATTATTCAAGTGCCTCACTTAATGGGTCCAAAGGCCAAAATGTCACATTACTAGGTCGTAAGTTGACTAGAGATGAATTTGTAAGAGGTTACTATTATGTATAGGATAATAACATAAATAGGGATATCTCAACATGAATATGAGAATGAATTTTTTATGTGTGGATGAATTTAGGACATTTAATGATTTTTAGGCTTAATTTTCACTATTTGGTAGAAATCAATTGGAAGTCTAGTTGGAAGCTAGTTGTGGCTAGAATGGGGTGTCTACAGTTTGCCCCTATTTGGGAATATGTTACAAACTATATGCACAATAATTTCTTCTCAAAACATTAAAATTTGTTAATGCATAATGCCCTAGAAGGTGATGGATGAGACATGGATGCCCCCTTGAGGGAGTGGGAAATAAATAAGATCAATGAACATTCCCTCGAAAGGAATGAAATGATGTGACCAAGAGGTAAAAGGGAGGGAAAGATTGATTTACCCAAAGGCATTTATAATCAGTGGCATAGTAAGACACCCCAATAAGGTAGATAAAAAGGATAATTTTCCCAAATATGGTTATAATCATTGGCATAAGAGGTGAAAATAATGATTTTCCCAAATGTTGTTATAATAATTATCATAATGAAAATTGCACCATTAGGGAAGATAAAGATAGTGATTTCCCCAAAATTAGTTATAATCATTAGCACAATGAAAACATTCCCTAGCAGGGAAGGAAAATGATAATTATTTTCCCCAAAGGTATTTATAATCATTAGCATAATGAAAACATGCCTCAGTAGGGTAGGAAAATGATAATGGTTTATCCAAAGGTGATTATAATCATTAACATCCAGATAAATTAAAACATAATGATTTTATGAAAAGAATTTATAATCATTAACATAATGAAAACATGCCCTAATAGAGAATAAAAATGATAATGATTTACCCAAAGGTGGTTATAATCATTGAGATAGTGGTTTGCCCCATAAGGGTGAATGAAAACATGATATAAGTCATTGTTGCCCCAATGGGTCAATTTTTTAAAAGGTGGCTTATGTATTGAATCCATAGTCATGGAGTAAAATTAAGTTAGTATATAGGATAGGCATAAATATGGGCTACCTACTAGTATAGTGATACATGTCCTAACTAGTAGGGATAAAAATTCATTGGTGATTTAATTACTCTTTATTTGGGTAATGTTTGGATAGGTCAGGAATTAGTTAGGCATGAACAAGGAAAGTAACATGGCACCTTTGCTTGTAAGATCCGCCGAATTGATTTTTATTGTAACATGTGATGATATGTACCATGATATAAAACACCTTGATGACTTAGCCATAATATGCATAAGGACTAACACTCAATCCAATAAAAATTTGAAAATAATGCACCAATGATAAAAACTATGATGATAATATTGATATATGAATATGGATGGACTTAAGTATCATGTACAAGGAATTACCTAATGAACACATACATACTAATTCAAGGAAAAACAATGAAAGTAAATAAATAGAAAAACAAATAAAATAAAACACCAATAAATAAAAACACAATAAAACACTAATAAATAAATTAGTGAACAAAAAAATCAAACAAATACACACAATGGTTAATCATAATGTTAGTGCAAATAGAAAATAAAGTGTTCTTGCATGTGTAATAGAGGTGTTACTCATGGTGATGGGGTGAACTCCAATCTAGATATCAATGATGCATGTATAAAAATGCAAGAATAAAAGATGAACAATTCTGCCTCTAGGCAATAGGGAAGAATGACAAAAACAAGATGACAAACATTGCCCTTAGGCTACAGGAAACAATGAAACAAAATGAGATGATAAAAAAATGGGGGTAAATAGAAAAAAATAAGGGGTAGCCATGTTGACTCTAGATGCACTAGTTAATTGGATGTTGCCTACATAGTTTCATGGATGCAAGATCTAACATGAAATTTAGGCCAAATGTTGTTCTCAAAAGATAATGGGCTAGAATAAAATTGATGATAAGGAAAATTTGATTGACATGTAGAAGAATATGGGTATGGTCTTTCAAAATAACAAGTGCATGAAAAAATAAGGGATGACATTCCAAAGTATGAAAGTGTCAACAAAAACAAACTATGCAAGTGTAAGAGTATGGTTTAGGCTAAAACCACACTAAAAATCAATAGACATGTGCTCACACATGAAGTGGGTCCATAATGATGATGATGTCTAAAGCTGAAAAAGAGAATGAGCTCACAAAATGGTGAGAGCATTGAAACAAACAATAATCTAAAAATGTCAAGAGTGTAAGATGAAGCCAAGTGTTCATTAGTTTATCAAAGTTGAATACACAATGCTCATAATATAAAATCATAAAATGGTGAGAGCATACAGCTAAGGCAAAGAGGAAGGGGAAACTAAAGGACAAGTGGTCACTTATGAAATATCTAGAATTTCTATAATCTTTAAGGCAAAGAAGTGGTTCAAAATAAATGAAGGTATAGTTGAGCTAATCTGAGATAAGCCATGTATCGAAGTTCTGCCTACATAGTCTATGCAGACCTTAGGTTGATGTAGTTCTCTCAAAAATGGGAGGAAAAATACCAAGGAGGTATAGAAATAAAATTGAATAAATAAGATGGCCCATTCCCAAAAAAATGACTGTTGTATATCTCACATGGAAATTCTAAGCCAATTTTCATGATTTTGTGATTTTTAGGATTTTATAGATATTTTACAAATGTTTTTGTATTTTCTAGGTGTCTCAACTTGATTAAAAATTATGAGAGACTAAATAGTCAAACTCACAAAATAACAAAAGTGTGGCTTAAGTTGCTCAGAAAATAGTGAGAGCGTGGCTTAATTTTCTTGTAAAATAGAGAGAGTGTGGGAAAGGGGTGACTAATCTGACCTTAATGTAAATCGAGTGCTATCTACATAGTCCCATAATGAGACCTTAAGTCATTTTAGTTCTACCTTGCAACATAGGAATATGACTAGGTATCAGTAAGTTTGTGAATTAGGCAAATGGCACAATATAGTAACAAGAATGGCAAGGGGATAAGATAATGCATGGTAAGGGTGTTACACCTAATTTGACCATAAGTGATTATATTTGGAAAACAATGTCATGTATTATAGAGAATAATACCTAAAGGTGGTTATAATTAGTAACACCAAAAATGAGTTAGAACAAGACAATAATGAAGAATGCAATTGTCAAACCACTATCATACTAGTCCAAGATACTATCCTTTTATAGAATACTAAATCAACTACTATAAATTTATCTAAATCCTCTCGGTGATGGTACCAAAGAACTAATGGATCAAAACCAAGGTCAAAACGAGTGGGTAAGGGAGGGTAAAATAACTTCAACTATTAGTGAAGGTATGGTAGGAATGGTATATAGTATGGTACAAGGAAGGTGATATTACAAGACAATGTAAATGATCCTCATAGGCAATACCTCAGGTATCTCAAGCAAAATAATGCTTGAGGTGTATGATGTTTATGGGATAATCAAATTCATCTCCATTTGGTGTAGTGATTTTGTATGCTCCAAAGCCATAATTGGAAATAATGAATAAGGGTATATCTAATTAGGCTTGAACTCACCTTTCTTATTTTTCTTAGTCATGGTGTTCTTATGTTTTTCTTTGAGAATAATATCACCAAGATTTAACTCTTTATGTATAACTCACTAGTTATATTGACTGCATAGTTGATTCTGATACGCTTGAAGACTATTTATAGTAACCATGTATTTTTTGTCTAGTAACTCAAGATCTTGTAGGTGAGTAACTTTGTTATCTTCAACATCCAGGATGTGTTTCAATGAGATACATAGATAAGGAAACTCAAACTCAATGGGGAAAAGAGTTTCATATACTAGGGAATATGGTATGGCTCTTATTAGAGTATGATAATTAGTATGATATACCCATAGGGTGTGAAATATTTGTAGGTGCCAATCATGGTTAGCATCATTGACAATCTTCTTAAGAATGTTGAAAATGGTTTTTTCATGTCTCTACTTGGACATTAACTTGTGGGTAATATGTGGTGTAAAAATATTGGGTGATGTTGTACTCAACATAGAGTGCTTCAAAATCCTTATTCTTATAATAACACCATTATCAGATATAATGTCATACAGGATACCATAGCAACATATGAGATGATTGAAGATGAATTTGGAAATCTATTTTCTAGTCATGTAAGTGAGGGGTATAGCTTAACCCAATTAGTGAAATACTCAATGGCAGTAAGGATATGTTCATGATCATTAGATGAGGTAGGGTTGATCTTTCCAATGAGATCAAGTCCCCATGTTGAAAATAACCATGATGTAAGCATTGATTTGAGTGTTCAGGCTAGAGCATAAATCAAATTAGCATGTCATTGACATTTGTCACACCATTTTACATAAAAAACTACATTTGATTCCATAGTTGGCCAATAGTAACCTATACGTAGGATTTTTTTGGTAAATATGTCCCCATTGGTATGGGCTCTACATAATCCTTCATGAGCTTCTCTCAACACTATTATGGCTTATGCTGAATTTAAACATTGAATCAAAGTTCCATCAAAGATTTTGCTATAAAGGGTTGGGCTAAGTAAGGTATCAGGAGGCTTTGTGTGTAAAGGTTTTTTTTTGTTTACATGATAGGTCTAGTGGGAGGATGTGATCATGAAGGTATTTATATAGGTTTGAGTATCGAATATAACTAACACAAATAATATCATAGATCATAGTAATGGTTGAAGGTTTATGAGCAAGTACTATAAGATGTTTAATAAGGAACTAATAGTCTTTTTCCTTGCATATGATTCATAGTAAAGAACCAATGGTATTAATGTCATCTAATGTCTTATTCTTGGCCTAAGGTATTTTTTCAAACTATATATGGGCAATTTTCTACTTGACAATGTCCACCATGGCCTTATATGGTAGCAACTTGTCATCTTTAGTCTAAAAGTGATATGTAACCTAATTGATGGTTAATTAAGAATAACCATGAACCATGAGATGTTGAATGTTCCATTATAATTGTTGATAAAGCTTTGTAATGAGTGTAAAATATTTATCCATGTTATTAGTCTAAGGAAAGCTAATATGAAATGATTTGGGAATAAGATCCCCCTATGGTGTAAAAAGTAATAGGCTTATCCCTAATCCATGAGATGTGAATGACCAATCAAAATAAAAATTCTAGTATTGCTCTTTAGGTGGTGTTTCAATGATGGTCATGATGGATTCATCTGGGAATGAAAAAGTGAGTGGTCAAGTATCTGAAAGGGAAGGTTTAACAAACTGGTCTACAAGTGCCTAACCTTTTATGGCCTTATAATTGACATAATCAATCTCAAACTCACTTATAAACATGATTAATTTATCCATGAAGCCTTGTAAATCTATTTTGGATAGTAGATACCTAAGTGTATCTACTTTGGCAATGACTATGGTCTTGTTGTTAAGCATATAAGGGCATAACTTCTAGGCTACAAAGACCATAGATAAACAAGATTTTTCTATTAGAGTATAATTATGCTCATACATAATTGGTGTATGGCTTAGATAGTACATGTCATATTATTTTCCATTTTCATCATGTTGAGCTAAAAGTGCCCCAGGACTTTGTCAATGGTAGATATATATAACAAAAATCATCTCCCTGACATTGGTGGTAATAGAATTGGTGGATTCGCAAGATATTCCTTCAAGAACTGAAAGTATTTCTAACATTATTTATCTCAAATAAATGTAACACCTTTCTTCAATATGTGTGTTAAGGGATGGAATTTATTATCTAACTATGAAATTAAGCATCTAATAGACTGGATTTTGACCTATAAACTACATAGGTGCTTCAAAGTATAAGGTGGAAGAATATTGGTAATGGCTTATACCTTGGTAGGATGAACTTAAATGCCTTGAAAAGAGATAATTAAGCTTAAAATTTTGACTAAAATTACATTGAATATGTACTTCATAGGATTGAGTCAAACCTTGTACTCAATAAGCCTTTCAAATATCCTTTGTAGCACAACTAGATGATTTACAAGAGTCTTCGATTTACCTAATATGTCATCAACATAATATTTGATAATATCATGCATCATGTCATGAAATATAATAGTCATATATCTATGATATGTGGCCCCAAAATTATTTAGGTTGAATGACATAACTTGATAGTAAAACATTCCCCAAGGAGTAGTGAATGCTATTTTGTGTTGATCTTCTAACACAATCTTGATCTAATTATTTCCTAAAAATCCATCCATGAGGGATAAAATTTCATACCCAGCTGTGGATTCAACTATCATGTTGATATTTGATAAAGTAAATTCATCCTTAGGGTAGGTCTTATTGATATCTATAAAATCAGTGTAAATTTTGATCCCTTTTGGCTTTTTACTGGTAGGCATAATGTTTAAGATCCACTTTGAATAGTTAACTAATCTAATGTATCTTGCTTCCAAGATTTTTTAAAACTCTTTATTAAATAGCACAAAAATATAAATATAAATCTTATAGAGTTTATGTTTCATAGGCTTATCATCAGGATACATAACAAGGTGGTGTATAACCAAGGCAGTGTCCAAACCTAGCATGTCTGAATAGACCCATACAAAAATATCAACAAACTCCCTCAAAAGGGTTGTAAAAACTTAGATACCTATGTAATACCTAAAATATAATCATAAGGGTATAAAAAGTATGATATGGAGGGGTCAATGTTAGACAGAGTCCAAATGCATCAAATTTACTCCAAGGGCAAACAAGCTCAGTCAAAACTCCTTTGAGCATGCTCAAAACTAAGACTATAGATTTGATAAACATTGAAGAGTGTGATGAAGGTGAAGAGTTTTATGAGGTAAATAGGATAAATAAAAATTCACCAACATGTTTATACCCTTCAATAAAGTAATGAAACACCAATCCTCTCTCAAAAAGAACACATACAGTCTAGCCTACAACTGTAACCTATAGGCCTAGATGTAGGTGAGGAAAACTTGAGAAAGAAACCTTATTTTTAAGGTAAATAATATAATAAATATGTAATGAACATGAGGATGAAACTCATGATAATAATAGAGTGTCTAATTCCATGCCTTAAAGTATTCACACACATAGTCAAAGACCTAGAAACAATACCTACAGGACTGGACAACAAGGCAAGGTTATGATTGCAAAAGTGAAAGAAGGTAAAAAGGTCTCCTATTTTGTTTCCAAGACCTTAAATACACTTTTGGATGACCTAATCCTCTAATATAGATAAAATGGACTTGATAGATTAGTAGGCCTAGTTAGGCCTAAACAAGGCACTTATAGTTAGGGTCAAAAAAAGGAAGGTTGAGCTATGAAACCCTACAAAAAGGAGTGTTTGAAGCCTAAAGACATATAAGCAGGAAGTAAGGGAGATTTAACCAAGTTATAGGATGGTGAGGACCTCAATTTGGTGAAGGAAGTCTTATTACTCATGCCTACTCAGTTGTGATTCAAAATTGCCACCTATAGTAGGACCTAAAAGGGAGGGTTTAAGTGAGAACCCTACAAGAGGTGAGGCATAAAGGTGGAGGAGGTTTTCTCACTTGTTCTCCTAATAATATATCAATATTTCTCATTAACATGTTTCAATCCTTAATATGGCAAGAACCTAATGTCCTTTTAGGTCCATTAGGCCTAGTGGGCTTAAATAAGCCTGTGCACATAAACCAAGGACATTTACTTGATTGAAGTTGATGAAAGATTGAAAACAACTAATAAGGTAAGTAGGAAGATGCAATAAATACCTCCAATGTGATATGAGTATAAATTGAGATATAATAAGGTTTGGATGGCCTAACCAGGCCTAGTTAGGCCTATTGGGATTAGTTTTCACATTATGTGAAAATAGGTATTTATAGAGAGGTAAATAATAATTGGTTGAGTATTTACCATAAAGTAAATAGTAATTATAGTTATGTAAGTTAGTAAATAATATATTATTTTTATGTAACAATAATATATTTGTTATTTTGTTATACCCATGAATCCATTAATATGTGAATTACTATTTGTCCTTCCTATTCTTTAGGAATTTGGTTTACCTATTCCTTTAGCTATATAATAGCCATTGTATAGTTTGATTATATGGCTGAAAATAATATATTATTAGTGTGATTAAAATATTTGCCTGGTTCAGCTCTTCTACATGTATTGAGACTCCATATAAGCTCTTAGAGTCCCTATCATTGGTATTAGATCCATCTATGGTCTTCTCCATTTGAACAATGAGAGTTATGAGGGGTATTTTTAATGATGTTAAGATATTAAAAAAATAATTATCTTCTTGCAGTCTTCATTTACATTAGTGAGCATCATTCCATGCACAATGAATGAATATAGAAGGGTGTTGATCAGTGAAAAAGGTGGAGTGCATAAAAAGAGGATGGTAGTTTTGGTAGAACATATCATGTGGAGGCAAACATATATATGCTAACATGAACACCAAATCTAAAGTTAAATTGATGTTGTGCTACTAGAATTGTGCCTGATTTCCACATTCCAATTTCTACTACAACCTTGCCTTCACTATATTTCTCAACATATAGTACATGATTATCATACTAGTTTCAATCTAAATATTTGTATTGATATTTTTGGCATCATTTGATTTTTGCATTCATCATTTCCATGTATGATCTGTATGCATATTTAGTTGTGGATCTTCATTATACATTCTTGGTTAGATTGTAATACTTGATACACCATGTATATTTAACCAAATCTCAAGCTCTTGGTGATCTCAAAGACATCTTGCATGGGTCTAGATCTGACTCAATTTTTCATTGTACATAGCATCAAATCACATGCTTTTCATGGTGGGTATACTCATCCATTGTATAAGTTGTCCAATTAAATTGTTGATCAGTAGTATAATAGTAGGAGTGTGTAAGGTTGATGTGTAATATTATAATTTTATGTGATTTACCAAAGATATTCATAGCATAGAATGCAGATTTGTATATACACATTATTTTAAAAAAATTAATGCTTGTCAAATATTGGAGCATTCTTGTTGCATGCAATCTCACCACCATACCATTAGCTTCCATCTACTTGGATTCAATATTGAATAATAATTCATTTAGTCTACTATCAAAACCATATTCTATCCATGTTCCGATAGAAGATGTTTCCAATCTTCATGCATTAAGTCTACCATTGTGTACACTATCACATTAGGATCATGTTTTATTAACATTTAGATTATAATTGGTTCATTTTGGTAATAGGTGTTTATAAGTTGTATTTTGTGTCAAAATAGTTAAAGCATCATTTTTTATTATAAATCATAGTCTAAATTTATCAAAATTTGAATTCTTAGTTATTTTTTTAGTCTGTGTAAATGTCATATAGTTTATGAGTCATTTTATTGGTCAATCGATAGTTATTTAATAGTAGCTATTTAGCTATATTATAAATCAGAAGATTATTATCAATTTTTAGTTTGATTAGTTTTATAATGACACTTTTAATTAGGTATTAGTATTTTAAATTGTCATTTTGTCTATAGTCTGTATGTATTTAGGTCCATAATGGTATTTGATTTAATAGCTTTATGTATATCAAAAATAAAATAAAGTCTTATTATTGAGTCTTGTCATTTAGGTGAATATTAGGGTCTCATTTAGGTGAATTAGGTTAATGTCATTTTAGTCATTTTTATTAAAGTATCTTGTAAAAATGTAAAAATGTAAAACAATGTTCAAAAGCATAAGGATGTATTATCACTTGAATGCAACATCTAATTTATGCAATTTCAAGATAATAAAATACAAAAAATTATTGAAGATGGTTATGAGGTCGATATCAGACCCAAAAATGCTTGACTAACAAAACATCAATGTTTGATAACAAAAAAATACATCTAGTACTTAAATAATAAATCTTCATCAGCTAAGCTACATTAACATACCAACTGAGTGACCAGTGACATACTAAAGGCTGGAGGATACATGGAGGAAGGTCTTTCAACAACATCTCGCTAGTCACCAATGATGGGGCAATACCAATGATGTGGTGACATTTTATGGTGTGTTATTTTTAGTTTTTTTAGTGTGGTAGTTACATTTGTTTTTCATCATGTGTGAATAATAAGAATAATTTTACTTGTTCACTTGTGAATGAGATTCCCATGTAACCTTTTTGTATATTTACATTGGAGAATGTTGATCTAAAAAGAATTGTAGAAATCATGATGAAAGGTAGTGGTAAACCTAATAAAAACATGTTTAAGGTTAGTGGTAAACCTATGAAAACCATCTCTTTAAGGTTAGTGGTTAACTTGATAAAACCATTATGTAAGGTTAGTGTTGAACTTGTGAAAACCATTTTGTAAGGTTATCGATGAATCTGAGAAAACTAATTGTAGATGAGTGTGAAGGAAGAGATGTGCGATGGAACATGTATATAGAGAATATCATGAACACACAGAGGTGGCATGCTACAATCAAAAAATGAGACATATTGTACCATGTAAAAACTATGGGGGGAATGTTGGGATTAGTTTTCATGTGTGAAAATAGGTATTTATAGAGAGGTAAATAATAATTGGTTGAGTATTTATCATAAAGTAAATAGTACTTATGGTTATGTAAGCTAGTAAATAATATATTATTGTTATGTAACAATAATATATTTATTAGTTTGTTATACATGTGAGTCCATTAATGGGTGAATTATTATTTGTCCTTCCTATTCTTTAAGAAGTTGGTTTGCCTATTATTTTGGATATATAATAGCCATTGTATATTTTGATTATATGAATGAAAATAATATATTACTAGTGTGATTAACATATTTGTCTGGTTCAACTCTTCTACATGTATTGAGACTACATATAAGCTCTTAGAATCCCTATCAAGGCCTAAGAAAACACTTATAATCAAGATCAAAAGAAGGAAGGTTGAGTTGAAAATCCTACATGGAGGTGATTATAGAGGTCTCTCTCTTTCCCCATAAGTGATATTAGGTTTATCCATTGTTATGATTGATCCATTGAATATTGATGGTGCACTGCTTAATGACCTATTAGGCCTTTTAGGCCTAAATTGTTACACATAAACCTACACTAGAACTGAAGGCATATGGAAGTTTGAAGGTTATCTAATAGTTTAGAACACCTAAGGAAGGATTTAAAAGGCATAATAGATGTTTCAAGGTGATATAAGCCATAGGTAAGGTAGGAAAACATTAAATCAAGCCTTTATGGCTACATAAGCATGATTTCCCATAAACCCTATGACAAAGATGATGAGGAGTATGTAGGATTGAAAGGGGCCTATTCCAAAGGATATTTCCTAAGAAAGAGAGAAATATTTTGAAGTCCCCAAACTTCATCAAAATGGTGGAAGGGACATGAAACCATTCAAGTATCTAACACCTATTATCAAGTGTTTTGGGCATGATGTGAACAATGACACTAAGGCAAACCCATGAGAGGATAAGGTTGAGATGATAACCTATATATCTAAAGGCAAGTACAAAGGATGGAAACTAAGTGGAGAGGTTTTCATGATTATGATGAATACCCAAATCACCTACAAGTCACCTAGACCCTTGAAACTCAGTCTAGGACTATTAGGCCTAAAAGTCATTCTTAAGGCCTCAAACCCCACCACCACCTTAGGGCATATACAGGTATCCATATCATATTTATGGCCATGAGGATGTGTGGGAAGAAATTAAAAGTCCTAAAATAAGTATTTTAGTTAGGGGAATGAAACAAAATTCCAAATTTGGTCTTGAAAACTAACTTGAGTTGTACTACCCCAAGCAGTCAACTCGAACCATCATATCAAGTGCTCATATATTTCATAGCAAAGTAGCTCAGGGAAAATTCTATTAAGGGGAGTTGGTCATACATATGGAACTAAGATCCCTAAAAGAGATATTGGGTTTTAGGGGGGCAACCTCTATGAATCATTGCTAAGACTGTAGACATGTCTAGAAGGTTGGTAGAGAGCTTGAGGCACACCATGTTGCATTCATACCTTCACACAAAAGATTCATGGGATCCAAATATTTTTAAGATATTTATGGGGGCCTATGGGATAAACATCTATGGCCATAAGTTTGGGATTGGAGGTCTAATATTTATGAACCATAATTAAGATGGTAGACATCCAAAACCCTGTTTAAACCCTAAAATAGACCTAACTTTAGAAAGTGGATATTTTTGAAATAAAACACCCTATATTGACTTGATAAAAACTTGAAACATATGGTAAAATTAGATAATATACCATCCATGGTAGTTTTTTGTATGGATTATTGTATAGACTTGTTAGAAATGGTACTTTATCAATTTTTTTAGCAAAGAATAGGGTATAGGGATATTTGTAAGGTTTAAAATAATTGGAAGGGTCATCTGAGACTTATTTCAACTTCCCAAGTCACTAAATGCTCACATTTCATACTAAAAGTGCCTCTATAAGTCTTTACCAATCAACTAGTTTGTAGATGCTAAGAAAAAGTGACCTAATCACCTAGTTTAGAAAGGTTACAGGTGTCTATTACTTAAAAAACCTATGTCATGATATGGGATAGTGATTTAGACATATAACACACCTATCCATCTTCTCTAAGGGTTATTTTCATGTTTCATGGATATTCAATCAGCCAACAATCAAGTAACTAGGCCTAATGGCTTAATAGGCCTACTTGGGTCAACAAAGAGAGATGAAAGTTGGCATAAAGGGGTTGTTATAAGAGTGTATGTAAGTTAATTACACTATGTAACTGATTCTTGAAGGTGAGTATGACACTTATTCATATCATAATGGAAAATTAGAGCAATTTTTGTGGCCTAGTCAATAAGTAAGGGGAGGTGGGTTGTTTAATAACTCATGGTGGCCTAAATGAGTCATTTTAATTTTATAAATATAAAGATAAGTAAGTACTTGACTATATAATGGAGTATCATGATTTGAAATAAGTCAAACAAGCCAACTACACCTCCCACTACTTCATCTCAATGCCTAATAGCTCATTCAAGACCATCAATTTGAAGACCAACACATGGAGGGAGTTTGAGGGACTATTATGACTATTATAATTGATGATGGAGTTGACTATGGTAATTTATGACCTCTTATATACACCTCCACACCAATTTCCCTCTCATTATCTCCTCATGTATTTATTTAGGCTTAAATGTCATTATATTCATCTCTCACCTAGGTATGAGGAAAATTTACTTGGATTTGTACTTTGTAAACCCCTTGGATTTTTAATGGACTATTGTATATTCTTCATGACCAGTATCTAGTGTGTATATGCTTGTTTTGATATGCATAAGTGATGAAATTTCTCACTTTTCTAGTCCATGCCTCACCTAGATGCTAACAAGTATTTTATATAGGTCATATAGTGTGTTTGGATTCCAATGAATGAGTTTAAGAGAGGACATTTGACTATAAGTGCCTTAAACCAGACCTTCCCTTCATTACCCTCATGCTCTAGTCATCGAAATCAAACTATATATGAAACATTGTTGACTAGAAGTTATTAGAGATAGTGATTTAGTTTTAGGCCATTATCTATTAGTGTTTTTAGGAGTTTAAATAGACTGGATAATATATATTGGTGCATCACCATCTTTAGAGTAGGCTTCTTTTATGCACTCTCTATCCATTTTCACTCTAGTAGTAGGTCTTAGTGAATTGATCCAAATAGATGCACCAAGGGAACTAGCCCCCTATTCGATAGGTCTAGCCCAATCATAGATCACCCATAACCTTCAATTATTCCCATATTACCCTAGCCTTGAAGGTAGGCCTGAACAACCTCCTTCTAGGGTGTAGGTTGGAGAGCTAATAGGTACCTTGCTAATTTACCCCCAAGCATCCACCTTTATAGGCTTGGGTATCCATGATCCTATTAGGGATGGGATATTTTGGAATATGGTAGAAATCAACCAATTTGTCATTATATAATAAATAATCATCACTGGTAAGTGTGTTCTCTTATTATCTAGTGGTTGATGTGAATATAATAGGCATTGGGTGTTAAGGTGTGGAGCTAAAAGCTTTAACTGTTTGCAAACACAAGGAAGGATGTTGAAGAACCAAAGCCATCGACGTTGGCAGTATGACCGATGTCAGTCAGATGCAGTGGAGAAGGAGACCGGCAACGGCAGGGAGTCAGCCGACGTCGGCAGCACCAGACAAGCAGGGACCGGCGTCGGTCGCCTGTGCGGTCCAGAACTGCTGTTGACGAACAGTCAGTTAGTTGAACTGAGTGTTTGCATGCTAAGGGGCTAATTTAAGTCGCGGGCTATGTGTCTAATTTTAGTAGTTAGAGTTCTATTTTTGTAAGCATGGGATCCTATTTAAAGACCCATAAGGCATGTATTGTAATTATTCTAAGGCAAGTAAAAGCATTGAAGCAAGCAAGGTCAAGGAGATCTACAGGTGTAAGGTCAAGGAGATCAGCTGAAGCATTCAAGGAGGGATAGCAACTCAGGCTTTAGAGTTGTTGTGTTGAGCAAGAGAGAGAGGGAAGAAGGTCTTGAGGTGTGGCAAGCCTTTGAGGTGGAGGAAGAAGTGGCATCTTCCTTATTGTATTTTCTTCTAGTAATATTTAATACAAGAGTGTGTATTGTCTCTCAAATTCTTTGTTGTCTCATGTTTCTAGCTACTTTATCATTCTGGTATAATTCCATGTTTAATTGCTAATACGAGAAGTAATCAATTGTGCTCTAATTGGTAGAGCTAGAGATCCTCTGACATTGGGCTATAAAACTTTTTAGTTTCCTTTAATCACTATTCCATGCAAGTTGGCTCAGATTTAGGCCTTCCATGCGACTTTGGGTTCTATGGGAGCTTGGTAATATGGAATGTTTCATGAGTAAAATACTCTCTTATACTATTATTTGAAATGGTAAAATTATTAGATATTTCAATAGGAGGCATATGTGAAGATGAGGCAAGGCTACCAGGGTCTATACAATTAGCCTTTGGTAATCCAACAAGTATCTCTTTGTCTTTTTATTTCTTGGGTACTAGGTCTAGGCCAAAGCAATAGTTGTAAAGTTCATATCTAACCTCTAAATGTTTATAATTTTCATATCTCTATAAATATCTATGGATAGTTACCTCCATCCTTAAATGAGGAAACTTGATATACTAGTGCAATGTTGAAGGGATTGATGAATTTCATGTATCCATGGTCTACCTAAAATCAATTTGTATGATAGGTATAGGTTTAGCACATGATAGTTTATATCATGGGTCAAATGCCCAATGATCATTGGAAAATTTATGGTTCCTTGTGATTCCCATTCTTCATTATCATAGACCTTGATAGTAATAGTCTATAGTTGAAGGTCAACTATTATATATCCTAGATGATTGATGAGCTTTAGAGACACAAAATTCAAGCCCAATCCATTGTCTATGAGGATGTGTTTTAAATTGTGTTGCATGATGAAAAATTTAATGTATAACAAGTTTTTATTGACAGGGCCAAGGGATGACATGTCCCTTTGGTCTAAGGTCAACTATTGGCCTGGGGCTAGGTGTCTAACAGAAGCTTGAAATTTGTCAAGGATTATGCCATTTGGAACTTGGGATTAGACTAGGAGTTATGTTAGGATTTTTTTTGGATGGTAGGCATACAAAATAAATCCAAAATGAAGTTTATGCAAGTGTCTTTTGAAGTTATTACACAATGTCATGTATTTTCCTTAACAATGGTAATTGGCTTACTCTTAGCCAACACAATGAGTTGGATTGGTTCATTGGTAGGAAGCTACAGGCTTGGGATGGTAATATTTGTTAGGGTGTGGAGCTAAAAACTTCACCAAGGAGCATTCATTATCAGGTTCGGGTCTACATAGACACCGGTGTCAGTCAGGAGTGACCGACATCGGTCACAGGCAGTTGCAGAGACGTCGACATCGACAGAGAATCGGCCGACGGTGGTCACAGACAAGCAACAGGAACCGATGTCGGTTACCTGCGTGTCCAGAAAGCTATTTCCATGGACAGAAGCGAGTGTTTGCATGATAAGTTTGAGTTGTAGACTCAAGCTCGTGTCTCTATTATTAGCATTACTATTTTTAGAGCCCTTGTTTAAGTGGTTTAACTGTTTGTTGGAAGTACATGCTCAAGTCTCCTAATTCTATATGAAGAATTAGATCTTCCTAGCTTATTAAGTAATTGTAGAAGAATTGGTGTGAGAAGAACAGTACAGAATTGAATCAATCCAGGCTTGTTGGAGTTGATTGTTATTGAGAGAGATAGCTCTTGAGGAATAGAGATCTATTGAGAGATCTATACATCTAGGAGAGGTGTGGAAGAAAGAAGCTTTCTTCAATTGTATTCCTTTTGTAAAGAGTTTGTTAATACAAGTTTTCAGGGTGTTTTCTTGTATCTCTTGTTCTTGCTATTATCATTCTAATTACTTGTCAATCTGATTTAATTCTGTGTTTATTGCTATCACAATTGTAATCTATTGTTGGTTTGATCCCCCAACAAGTGGTATCAGAGCCTTGGTTACAGGTTCAGAGCTTGATAATTGGTATCAAAGTTTAGGTTCACTAACAGGTAGTTCAGATCTGTGTAGTGTGTATTGATTATAGGTTCTCACAAGAGTTTTTACAGGGATTTCTGTTTGAGTGGGAGAAGCAATGGTAGATGAAAGTAAATTGAGAATGGAAAAGTTCAATGGCAAAAATTACCAACACTGGAGAATGTAGATAGAGGACTATCTGTATCAGAAAGATCCCTACTTACCATTAGGAGGTATTGCAAAGAAGTCCAAAGACATGGAGGATGAAGAATGGGAAGTTCTTGATAGAAAGGCTCTGGGTTCTATAAGACTGAGCCTAGCATCCACTGTGATATCCAATTTATCACAGGCAAAGTCTACAGTAGAGTTGATGACTACGTTAGCAAATTTGTATGAAAAACCCTCAGCTTCCAATAAGGTATATCTTATGAAGCAGTTATTTAATTTGCATATGAATGAAGGTGGATCTGTTTCTACTCATCTGAATGATTTCAATGGTATTGTGAATCAATTAAGTTTAGTGAATATAGTGTTTGATGATGAGATAAAAGCTCTTTTGATATTATGTTCTTTGCCTGAAAGCTAGCATGGCTTAGTAATGGCAGTAAGTAATACTGCATCTGCATCAAATATTTTGAAAGTAGAGGATGTTGTTAGTGTTATCTTGAATGAGGAAATACGCAGGAAAAGCATAGAAGAGGCATCCAGGAACACTTTAAGTCTTGAGAGCAGGGGAAGGCAGAAAGAGAAGAGCAAGAAAGGTAGAGCAAGATCCAAATCAAAGGGGAAAGGCAGATCTAAATCCAGAAATGGCAGAAGGCCACAATGCTGGAATTGTGGAAAGATGGGGCACATAAGCAGAGATTGTTGGTCAAAGCCTAAGGAGGACAACCAGCACGAAGGAAAGGAAGAAGCCAAGATTGCAGGTATTGCACAGGATGCTTTAATTTTCTCTCTGCATAATAATATAGAATCTTGGGTATTAGATTCTGGTGCATCTTTTCATGCTACTCCTAATAGGGAATATTTCAGTGACTATATCCATGGAGATTTTGGAATAGTGTATCTAGGGGATGATGAGCCTTGTAAAATAATTGGCAAAGGTAAAGTGCAGTTGAAGATTCAGAATAGCAACACATGGGTGTTGAGAGATGTGATGCATGTACCTAGCTTGAAGAGAAATTTGATCTCTGTAGGAAAATTAGGGGATGAGGGTTGTACAGTAACTCTCACAGTAGAATCTTGGAAGGTGACCAAGGGTGCACTTGTTATGGCCAGAGGTAAGAGAGAAGGTACTCTCTATTTGTGTAATTGTGTTACTAACAAATCTCCTTCTATATTATCTACTTCAGATGTGGATGCTAAATTGTGGCACTCAAGGCTTGGCCACATGAGTGAGAAGGGGATGTCAATTCTTAAGTCTAAAGGTATGCTTTCAGATTCAAAAGGCATAGATCTAGAGTTTTGTGAGCACTGTGTATTTGGAAAATAGAAAAGGGTTAGTTTTCTCAAAACTGGGTCTACTAAGAAGAGGCACAAGTTGGAGCTTGTTCACACAGACGTGTGGGGACCGACTCAGGTTGCTTCCATTGGAGGATCACAGTAATATGTATCTTTCATAGATGATGCCACAAGGGAGGTATGGATCTATTGTATTAGAAAGAAATCTGATGTATTTGATACTTTTAAAGTTTGGAAAGCTATGGTTGAGAATGAAACAGGTAAAAGATTAAAGTGCCTGAGATCAGACAATGGCGGTGAGTTCTGCAGTCATAAGTTCAGAGATTATTGTTACATGCATGGAATCCATAGGCAAAGGATGGTTTCAAGGACACCTCAGCAGAATGGTATTGCTAAAAGGATGAACAGGACAATAATGGAGCATGCAAGATGTATGAGATTGCATGCCGATTTGCCCTTACAGTTTTGGGCACAAGCTGTTGACACTGCAGTATACCTGATTAACAGAGGACCCTCTACAGCTCTGGATGGTGGTATTCCAGAAGAGGCATGGATAGGTAAAAAGGTTGATCTCTCATATCTCAAAGTTTTTGGTTGTGAAGCCTTTGTGCATATAGATAAGGAAAATAGAAATAAGCTTGATGCTAAGTCTATGAGATGCACGTTTATTGGCTATGGCTTAGATGATTTTGGTTACAGATTGTGGAATCTAGAAACTAACAAGGTAATCAGGAGCCGTGATGCTGTTTTCAATGAAAGAGTGATGTATTGTGATCAGCTAAGGAAGTTGAATCAATTTGAGCAGAATAATGGTGAATTGGATGAGGTGAAAGTCCAAGATGAGCTCGTGGGAAAAAGAAATAATCACTTACAGGAAAACATAGAGACCGACGTCGACAGGTTAGGAACCAGCGTCGGCAGGATAGAAACCGGCGTCGGCCATACATAGACCGACGTCGGTCGTACAAGTACCGAGGTCGGTCAGGCAGAACCAACGTCGGCCAGTAACAGGTCTTCAGGTGACCGAGGTCGGTCACTGTCAGAGAATTTGGGTGGACAGCGTGTTGTGGACGAGTCTCAGACACCCATCAGGAGGTCAGAAAGGGTGAGTAAGCCTCCAATTAGATATTCTCCTTCTTTATTTTATTTATTGCTAACCGATGGTGGAGAACTAGAGAGTTTTGAAGAAGCAATATAGGTGGAGTCCAAGAGTGAGTGGGAGCGTGGCATGGTTGAGGAGTTGGAGTCCTTAAGAGAGAACCAAACATGGGATTTGGTTGAATTGCCAGCTGGTAAGAGAACACTTAAGAACAGATGGACCTACAGGTTGAAGGAAGGTGAGAATGGATAGATGAGATACAAGGCTAGGTTAGTGGTAAAAGGATTTGCACAAAAGCCAGGTATTGACTTTGGTGAGATTTTTTCTCCTGTTGTTAAAATGACTTTAATAAGGGTTGTTTTATCTTTGGTTGCTTTTGAGGATTTGCATCTTGAGCAGCTAGATGTTAAGACAGTGTTTCTTCATGGAGAGTTGGATGAGGAAATCTATATGGAACAGCCAGAAGGATTCGAGGTCAAGGGTAAGGAGAAGCTTGTGTGCAGGTTGAAGAAAATCTTGTATGGCCTCAAGCAAGCTCCTAGGCAATGGTACTTAAAATTTGATAGGTTTATGACTGAGCATGGCTACAGTAGATGTCAATCAGACCATTGTGTGTATTTCAAGAGATTTGATAATGGTAGATATATTATTCTATTGTTGTATGTAGATGACATGCTGGTTGCAGGGTCTCACATGCAGGATATCTCAGAGCTTAAGGTAAAATTAGCTCAAACGTTTGCTATGAAGGATTTGGGAGTAGCAAAGAAAATCCTTGGCATGAGCATTAAGAGAGACAGGAAAAATCACAGGTTGATATTGTCTCAAGAAGATTATGTGGACAAGGTGTTGAAACGGTTCAATATGCAGGATGCTAAACCGGTAAGCACACCTTTGGCTGGACATTTTAAGTTGAGTAAAGAACAATGTCCTAATTCATATGAAGAGGTAGAGTACATGAGTAAGGTTCCATACTCTTCCGCAGTAGGGAGTTTGATGTATGCAATGGTGTGTACTAGACCAGATATTGCCCAAGTAGTGGGAGTTGTAAGTATATGGCCACTCCAGGTAAGGAACATTGGAAAGCAGTTCAGTGGATCCTTAGATATCTGAGAGGAACCAGCAGTAGGCATTTGTGTTATGGAGGTTCAGATACTTCTCTACATGGCTATGTAGATTCAGATATGGCAGGTGATTTGGATGGCAGGAGGAGCACTACAGGTTATGTTTTTACTGTAGGCAGAATAGCGGTTAGCTGGATATCTAAGTTGCAGAAGGTTGTTGCCTTGTCAACTACAGAAGCAGAGTATATTACAGCCA
Source organism: Torreya grandis (assembly GCA_037957365.1). NCBI lineage: Eukaryota > Viridiplantae > Streptophyta > Pinopsida > Cupressales > Taxaceae > Torreya > Torreya grandis. The sequence goes on from JARHVA010001938.1 coordinate 455,375, forward strand.
TAGAAGCTAGCAAGGAAATGATATGGATGACATGGTTCATGGATGAGCTTGGTAGGGAGCATGAGAGTTGTAGATTGTATAGTGACAGTCAGAGTGCAATCCATTTGGCTAAGAATTCAGCCTTTCATTCAAGAACAAAGCACATACAGCTAAGGTATCACTTCATACGACAGGTATTGGAAGATGGTGAGTTAAAGCTGGAGAAAATCCATACAGATAGGAATCTTGCTGATATGCTAACAAAGCCGGTTACAAAGGAGAAGTTGAATCTTCATTCAACTTCTGTTGGTCTTCATGATTGAGTTGAAGATGGAAGAGCTAGAAGATGTTGCTGTACAGGTACTGGTGCAGCTGTTTATCTCCAAGTGGGAGATTGTTAGGGTGTGGAGCTAAAAACTTCACCAAGGAGCATTCATTATCAGGTTCGGGTCTACACAAACACCGGCATCGGTCAGGAGCGACCGACGTCGGTCACAGGCAGTTGCAGAGACACTGACGTCAGCAGAGAATCGGCCGACGACGGTCACAGACAAGCAGCAGGAACTGATGTCGGTTACCTGCATGTCCAGAAAGCTATTTTCGTGGACAGAAGCGAGTGTTTGCATGATAAGTTTGAGTTGTAGACTCAAGCTCGTGTCTCTATTATTAGCATTACTATATTTTAGAGCCCTTGTTTAAGTGGTTTAACTGTTTGTTGGAAGTACATGCTCAAGTCTCCTAATTCTATATGAAGAATTAGATCTTCCTAGCTTATTAAGTAATTGTAGAAGAATTGGTGTGAGAAGAACAGTACAGAATTGAATCAATCTAGGCTTGTTGGAGTTGATTGTTCTTGAGAGAGATAGCTCTTGAGGAATAGAGATCTATTGAGAGATCTATACATCTAGGAGAGGTGTGGAAGAAAGAAGCTTTCTTCAATTGTATTCCTTTTGTAAAGAGTTTGTTAATACAAGTTTTCAGGGTGTTTTCTTGTATCTCTTGTTCTTGCTATTATCATTCTAATTACTTGTCAATCTAATTTAATTCCGTGTTTATTGCTGTCAAAATTGTAATCTATTGTTGGTTTGATCCCCCAACAATATTAGTCCATAGAGTTATGATTATGCAATCTAAATTGGGTACAAGACTATTGTGACTAGAAAATGATGGAGAGGGGCTAGAGAGGATAATTATTGATTGCTAGTGCACTTGGTTGTGGTCATAGGGAAATGAAGAGTTATAAGCATAAGGTCTTGAAATGGAAACCCTTAGTTGTTGTTGTGTTTATTTATGGTCACAAGTCAAGGAAGGATTATTGGCATAGGTAGGTTGATTGGTATTATTAGCTAATGGTCCTAGTCTATTGGCATTTGGTCTAGGGCTAATGGTAATGGTAGAAACATTCCCACCCACAATATGACCTACAACTTTATTTTAGTCACATGCAACTACATGGTAAGTTTGTTAGTTGTTGGGGTTATTTTGATTATTACAGATGTTTTTGATACTATTATTTTTTTGGTCTTCATTATTATTATTGTTGATTGGCATTGTTATGCCATGGAAAAGGATTTTGGTAGATACCTAGGTTTTGATTGGACATAGATGTTTTATTATCCAACTAGATTTCCCCATTTTCCAACATATTTTCAATAAGATGTTTCAAATTTACACAATAATGTATGGAATTTACATTAACATAATGGTTTTCATATAACTCATGTTATTTGTACTAGTCTAGATATGGTATACCCTTAGGATAATGTTTTTTAATCACCTAATTAATCTTATTATCTATGGCTAGTTTGAAAAACATTAGTTTAATGGGCTCACCAAGGTCACTAAATAATATAGGAATGGTACTTATTATTGAAGGATGGGTTTTCAAAGGTGTTAGTTATAGTGTTTGAGAAACTAGTCTAGGTTATGATGTTGGTTGCATTTATTAGATAGGTTGTTGATGTGGAACAAGCTGAATTTGTAGTATAGGTTGAGTAGATAATATTTTTAAAATTTTAAAATGACATGACTTAGTTACTCCATTACCAAAAAATTTCTTGTTGTGGTTATATGATTTGGGTTTTTCATAGTTGTTAGCTTGAGTTGATGTATATTCTTTCACTTGGATTGGGTTAGGGTGCTAACTTGGGCCTACATTATGGTTTTGTCTCTAGTTTTAATTTGAGGAGGTCAACTTGATAATCCCTTTATTAATAAGGGCCTTTTCAATATTTAATCCTTTCTCAATAATCTCTTTGAATGTGTGTGCACATTCAAAATCTAAGTGATAAGATATTTCATTGTACACATTTTTGGTAAACACAATAGCTAATTGTTTATCTGGTAAATTATGGGTAAAATGATTATCAAGTGTTCTCTATTTGTGTAAGTAGTTTTTAAAGATTAGATCAACTTTATTATTAGCTTGACTCAAATCTACTACTGATATATCATGTTTGTGATTATAGGAGTATTTTTTCACAAACTTGTCTGAGAGATCATCAAAATTAGATACTAAATATTTTGGCAACTTGAGAAACCATTCCAAAACCTATCCAGCTAGACTCCAAGAAAAAAGGAGTAGGTAGATGTCACTATAGGCCATTAGATAGAAAATGATAAAGAATTTTGTTATATGTGCTTTAGGGTTTCCTTTACCCTTATACTTGTCAAATTTGGGTGGTTCATATCCTAGAGGAAATGGTATCTAAAGATACTCCTTGTTAAATAGGTATGAATACACATCATATAATTTGAATTTCTTGGTCTATTTTTTTATTTGAATGGTGGAAATCACATCCTTCATTTATTTCAATTCTTGAGCCAAGAAACTTAATGGTATGTTTGGTTGAGGTTTAGCTAGGTGGTCAAAGGTGTACTACCTTGACTGATGTATAATGGAAGAATTGAGTGTTGTGGAGCATTGGTTTGATGGGTGAATAAACCAAGAATATGCATCCATAAATTGGGATGTGGCTATTGATAGTACATACATTTTTGGTAATTATTTTGGTTTAGATTTGGTATATGGCCTTGGGCTGAGGGAATTGTGGTTGTGAAGGAAGCCTATAGCTTTATGAAATATATTGTGCCTACTGAGGTTAAGCAGGGACTTGTTGTTGAGTAGTCAAACTTGGTTGAATAAAGGGGACTTGATGTAGACCAAGGCCCTATCTTTGAATCCATGGCACTTGTTGAGTAAAAGGCAATGGTTTCCTAATATTTACTTGTTAGACATTGACACCTCTTTATTGAACAAACACTTATTGTGAACTAGATATTTGTTGGGTGTTTGACATTTGTCTTTGACCAATAGAAATATGTTGTTGATTAGACAATGTTTTAGATTATAAAAGTACATTATTCTATGATTATTGAGGTACCTTTTTCATTACCTATTGAGGTGAAACATCTGTTGCCCTTAGTTGAGGTGGCATAATGTTCTACCTCTGCTATGGTGTTAAATTAGATCGTGCCTATTTTCATAAAATATTAACCATCACCTATTAAGGTGGGATAATATTCATCACTTGTTGATTAAAAACATTGTTTAGAACTTGATTAATTATACCCTATTATGGCATGCTTTAATAAGTAGTTCGTTAAGGATTGAGAGTAATTTTATGTGGTTGGGAAGTAGGCATTCCTACCTTGGGCTGTTATGAATCACTTATGGTATTGGTAAGAGGAAATTATTTAGGGTTGTTTGTTGGTACATTTATCTCACCTTAACTTAGATTGGAATACACTTGCATGTGATTTATCATACTTAGAACATTATCTGGAGTAGAGGCCAAAGTTACTTCTTCAATAAAAGGGACATTTAATTTATCACCTACTAAATTACTTTGGGAAAATGGATCTACACTTATATTAGCTTGACCTATAGAGTAAATTAGAACTCTTTTTAAAGGGGTTATCTATATAAGTGTATCATTTGATATGGCCATGACATTGAAAATATGTGCTCAATTAAGATAGGTTTGATATGGTTGTTTCATTTGCATAAATTGGTCCTTCATGGGGCCCTTTCTTTTTGAAATCATATTTGGATCTTAGTTTTTTATTGGTATGAGAAATTGAAGATAAATATTAGAGGCTTATTCAATAGTCTAGGTATAAGGTACATTTCTACGCACTCTGACCATACTAGGTAGGTTTTCATGGGGGAAGTCTTATAAAAACTTGGTCCATACCGCTATGGATCTAATTAAAACTATCTTTATTTTTAATAAAGTGACAATCAAATAGGTATGGGTCATAATTTGATGGCATGGTAATGTATTATGGTTGTTTTTAAACTTGTTTAATGATAGATGGCACATTAGCAATGTATTGGGTTGTTTGTTATTTCTCTTTCCCTAGATAGGGAGGTGTATTAACCAGGTGATGTGATAAAAAATTGTATCTTTCTTCCACATATTGAGAAGTATAAAGAGGATAGGGATCTATCTCACAAACTACATCATCACCATATGGGTCTTGAATAAAGGTATCATTCATGATCATGTTATCATAATCTAGATAGCACATGGTTTCACTACATGTGTAGTGAGGCATATATAAATCCATGACTAATGTTTCATAAATAAAAGGTCTATATTTCTCAAAAAATCTTAAAAATGTGGTCTAAATGTAAAATGTTCCAAACTTGGTATGTCTAGAGATTCAGTATAAAAGGCAAACTTGGTCTAAATTTGGCATAGGAATGGATTTGTTCTCCAAAATCATCAATGATAAAATCAATCTAAAATGTTTCTCTTAGGTATAATTTCTTGTACAAAAATGGTTAAGGGAAAGGTAAGTTGCATCTTTATTTTTGGCAAAGTGATTCAAACAACTCGTAATCTAGGACTAAAAATGAAAATGTTGATAAGTCTTTGGGAACACTGCACAAAGCTAGGCTTAAAAGGGGATAAATAAAATATAAAAACTAAGGCAAAAGATAGGTCTTTGGGAACACAACATAAAGCTATACTTAGAAACAAACTTAGTGTAAAAATGAAAAGGCAAATGTTAGGTCTTTAGAAATAAGGCACAAAGCTAGACTTGAAAATAACCTAGTCAAATAATGAAAGTTAAATGTTATTTATTTGGAAAAAAGGCACAAAGTTAAACTTGAAAACAAACTAGGTTTAGGAAAAATGACAGGGCAATTAATCTAACAATTTGAAACACTTGGACTCAAACTAAGCACATTAATTCAAATAAAAGCTTGACCATTGGTAAAAGACATTGGACCTTAGGTGCATGCCTAAAATTAATTAGCAAATTTAATCTCAAATAATCAAAAACAAGTACGATGAGTAAAACATTCAAGCCCAAGTGATAAGTGAGACTCAAATGTAAACTAATTTTGCTTAAGGTTGTACTTGAAAAGAGAGTTTTAACCTTCATTATAAGAAATAAATTAGATGTGAGGCACATAGGAAAAACATCACTTCCTAAATCTAGGCACAAAATATTTTCAAAGCAATCAAGAAATTAGTCCAAGTTGCATAATCCAAAAGTAAGAGGTAAACATCTAAGCCAAAATTAAGTGAGGCAAAGACATAAACCACCCAATGCTTGAATTTCAACCCCACAAGACTAATTTCAAACTTGGTTTATAAGACTTGGCTTCTCAAATGGATAACATTATAAAACAAAATGGATAACATAATGGTATTAATTGTAGACCAAAAGGCATACATGGTTTCAAACTTGATTTGGCACAAGGCAAAGGTTTTGAAATAATACAAGCAATATAATGATGCTATCTCACTCAAAAGGTGTAACAATGGTTTTGTTTCAAAACTCTAAGGCAAAACATTAGGATAAAATAGGCATCATAATGATGCCCCTTACAAACAAGTGACACACACACAAATGTTTTGAAAATGTCTAACACAAAGTGTGGTATTAAACATATGGCATAACACATCTTCTTAGGCAAAAATTAGTGTACAAACATGTGATTGACTTGTGACTTATTTTGATGTGTTTTTTGACAAACAAAATAGTTTTAGACTCAAAAGAATGCAAGTAAAAGAAAATAGACACAAAAACACCAAGTGTATTTTCTATCCCTAATAACTGACAAGGTTTCTTCATATTATCAAATTACATTGATATACACCTTGAGAGGAAATAATTTGTTAATCAAATAAATTTAGATGTGCATGAAAAGTAGGTTTTTAGGCCCCCTCTTCTCTCAAGAGTTCATATGGTGACATAAATTTTTTGGCTACCTAACCTACATTGATAATATTTATACATCAAGTGGGTTTTGTCTAAAAACTATAAGTTTTGATTGATTATAAATGGTCCCATATGTGTGGTTAACACTAGGTAATAACATATCATTTGGATCCAACCTAATCGACTTGTTATAAAAAGGTATTATCCTTTTTTCAGCCACACTACATCCATCAAATTGCTTAGTGTAGTGTGATGTCCATATTAAGCCATCATTCTAAGGTTGATTTCATTAATAAAGTTAGTTTAACCACTCAAACTAACATCCTAGCGAGTCACCCTTAATTTTTATACCCCACCATGGAGTGGGGTTGAAATGATGTCGAGATATGAAATACTAGGTCAACACTTCCCTAAAGAACTTATAGGGAAGTGATGAAATGCCATCCACAAGCCAAGTTCTTAAAATATATAAAACTAAGACTTTAAAGGTCACTTTTTGGTTCACCCAAGTTATACAAACTTGGGGATAGAATAATTTTCTTATAATCTTGGACTAAGAAACAAAGGCAATGAATGAATCACTTTTAGTCAACCAAGTTTCCTAAAGGGGAAGTATGGAGAGAGTACATGCTAAGTTCAATTTACAAAAACACACAACAAATAAAAATGATAGACAATAAAGCTCTTAAGAGCACTTAATCTAGGATTTGTGTTAGTTTTAAATCACTAAGTAAAGTGTGAAGTGAAATTTATCCCCTTCAATTTGTTTGCATTTATGAATAAAAACAAAAACAAAGTGTTTAGATGATTTTTAAGCACCAAATATAAGTGTGAATTGAAAAATCTAAATTACTAAAAACTTCCTTTCTTGGTCTTAGTACATAAAAAAATCATTAGGGGGTTTGATTGATTAGAATCCCAAAATCAAGTGAGTAAATAGTAATTAAATTTGAACTCTTAGGTTTTCTTTCTTTTTCACACAGTGTAATACCACTGATTACAGTGCAATACTATTGATTTGTAAAACTACATGTCTTATCTCAAAATTGCACTTTACATATAAAACAAACCATGTTAATGTAAAACCACACTTTAATAGTGTAATAATACATATTACAAGTGAAAAAATGCAAGTTTTAGTTTCATTACCACATTTACAAGTAAAAAAAATTAATAATGTAAAACCATGCTTTACCAATGTAATACTGTTGATTGTGAATTCAATATTACACTTAATCTTGGCCATTTTTAGCCTACACACAAAGATTTCAAGGACTAAATAATGTTCTTTATTGAGAGAAGGATCTAATGATAAAAGAGGAAGATCATATTGCTTGCAATGCTTTTGAAACACTTTAATCAATCTTAAAGTGTAATTCTATTGATCTTAGAGAAATAGGTCTATAGAGTAAATGGAGGATATAGATAAGTTTACATAGGTAATCTTGTAGTTCAGGTCATAGACAAGTATTTTTATGCTTTATAAGTTCATTCAAGCTCCCGAAGATCAAGTAAAATCTCAAAATAATAAGTCTAGGAGCCAAATCATCATTAGGATTTCACTCAAAAATGGACTGGTCATCTTGTTTGCACATTTGATAAGTATGTTCAGAAAGCCTTGTTAGCCCTCGGGTCATGTAGACATGTTTCTCTTAGTACCTGAATCATCCCTTACAAATTTTATGCCTCCTTGAATTTTTTTTATTTGATATCCAAGACTTCAAAGTTGACTCAACAAATGAAGGTGTTCATATAGAATTCAAGTTTAAAAGGAAAACGTTCATTAGTTCTTAAATTTGATGGTCTACAAGACATCAAATATGGTCTGCAGGATGTCATTGATAATCATGCAGACGCCAAAATAAATCTCAGGAAAGAAATCATATGAGTTTTAATTTGATGGTCTGTAGGATGTCAAATATGTCTATGTAGATGTCAAATAACATTCGTGTAGATATCAATTTTGAGATCATAAAGTAGACATTGGGTTTCAAGTAGTGGGTCCCAAGCAGATGTAATAACTCATGTTTAATCACTCATCAAGATAAGATAGTGCATATATGGTCAAGAATTTAGATAATCCAAGGAGATAATGAGTCAATGACAAGTGTTATAAGTGCATGGGTCCTAGTAAAATATCGATGGATTGTAGGCATCTGTATACAGGTATATCAATAAAGTGAATAGGGTCAAAAAGTCAAAAGTTGAGTCATAGATCGATAAAAAATAAATAAGGGGAAAGCACATGAATATGTTGATGAAGGTCAACTAAGCTATTTTCAACCTAAGTAGGAAAATATGAGTTTGAAGATGGTCCAGGATTAAACTAGGTTGAAATAGTAGGACTAGACATTACTAGTAGAACTTTGTGATGGTAAAATAGGTCTCTTAAAAGGCTTAACACAAATCAACTATTAGAAACGATTATCAAAAATGGGGACCAAGGTCTAGCAAGCTATGCATCTATATGTTAGATAAGGGAAAACTAATAAATAGATTGGTTTTCAACCTATAGCTGATCTAGGTCCAATTTCTCAAATAAGGGTATATATGTGAGTAATAAAATAGGCTTCTCATTTTCTAATATAGTTACAACCTCAACAAATGGGTACGTCTAGCCATTCAAAACAAACCAAGTGAGATGCTATCAATTTCAAGTCATAAAGGATTTATTCTCATGATAGATCAAAGTAGAGGTGGCATGGAGTCTTGAGATGATGACCTAGCAGCTGAATAAGGATCATGGAGCATTAAATTCTTTTAAGAAGCCTTTTAAATTGTATCTTATTGATAAGGCCATGATTCATCATAATCAAGAATGTTAATCCATCAAGAGTAGTTGGACCTTGATCAATGTTTTATATCTGCTTAGTTATTTCTTTCTTTCATCCCCTTTTTCTATAAATACACGCTTTTAATCCTTAAAAATAGCTTGGTAAAACCCTCTCTTGAGCATGACTAGACTCTACCTAGATTTGATATTTGTAACCTCTTGAGATAAATAAAGGACTCTTTTTTAGATTTTATTATTCTAATATAATATGCTAATGTTAGATTTATTTGCATATGTGGTACAAACTTCTTCCTTGCCAAATCCTAAATTTCACCTAGCTACTAGTTTATCTTGTTGTAGAAGTCATGTTTAGTGTTTAATGTCATTTGATTGAATTCAAAAAGTGGATACATTGAATGGTTAGTACCTTGAATTAGGCCTTTCCATCACTTCCATTAGGTTTTGATCATTTGATGAACCTCTAAATGAAATACTAATGCATAAACAACCATTTGGAATTATAGATCTGATCTCACTAGTGTTTGTTAGAAGTTCAGATAGAGTGGATGAAAAATTGTATTACTAATGTATCACCTCATTTACATGTTTTTATGTATTGTTACCCATTTCTCTCTCCCTTTTCCTAGTCATAGTTTAGTTTAGGTGATATATCTAGAAGGAAGTCGGCCTTCTCTAGAGGTCTAATTCATTATTAGGATACTCACAACCTAGGATTAGTCCCATGTTGGACTAGATCTATGTAGGAAGTTCTGAATAATCCCCTCCTTAGCTAGGGTGAAAATCTAGAACACCAATAGTTTTAGCATGATCAATGGGACCCATTGGATATGGTCTTGGTGGAATTTCATTTGTATCAATGTTCTTCATGAAGGATTTGGTGATTCCAATCTCAATCAATTACTTCTAACAATCAAGGTAGTTTCCAAGTAAGTATAATTTTATTTGCACAATATTGATGTTATTTTCATGGCTATGTATGAGGAAAATACCTATGCTATACCTCTTTATGATGGATCATATCATCTTTTTAATGATCCATATGATCCTTATTATGAGGTTAATCATCCTTACCAAGAGTTTAATTAAATCCATGATGAGCCTTATCAAGTTTCACATGATCCTTATTATGTGGAGCATGACTCTTACCTTCCTTATGACCCATATCAATCTCAAGACCAGATTTCACCTTTCCCATGTGGGTATGATGTTAAATATGATCAATCTTGTTTACAATAAAATATGGATGAAATAGAGCTTAAATTAATAGCATATGCAAGAAAAGTATGTTTAAATTCCCAATATGAGGAAGTGAATGACCAGTTTTCAAAATGTGTCTAATGATCTAGAAGAGAGGCTTGAGTTTTATATCTTTGTATTAGATAAAGTAGAGTCTTTTGAGAGGAATAAAATTAAGTTGAATCAATTACCTCAAATACCCCTTTATGTTTCTTACCAATCTTCTTGTATTCCTTATTCTCATGAAATTCTTAACCATACTTAGTATGTGCTAATGAAGATTCCTAGTTGGAATCAAGAGTCTATTCATATGCCTATTCAAGAGGCTAAACCTTCCTATAGTTACCATTTTCACTAATTACCCTTCAAGCTCAAGTTGTCCATGAGGACAAAAAGTTTTCAAACCTCAATGATATAATGGCCAAGTGAAAAGAGCAGAATGTACAGATTGTCAAAAGTTTCTCTTTCCCTCCTCTCTAAAACTCTATTGTCTTCAAGACCCCTAAATATAATCATCATCAACATTCCATGATTTGTACTCCCTCTCAAGAAAATTAATTTCATCACTCTCCCACTATCTCCTTTCTTTAATAGAAGCCTATCCTATGGGAGATAGAGAAAGAGGTTGTAGCTGTAAGCCAAATTTTTGAGGAATGTGAAGCAGACACTTCAAGTGTTGATGATGAGGAGTTATTCATTGATAATTCACTTGAGGTACAAGTTGAAAATGAGGTTATAGATGATATTAAATAAGTTATCTCAAGTATTCAGGAGAAGGATGACCTTGATATGGAAGAAATCTATAAGGAATTGATACAAGCTGATGTCATAAATGAAGTTGAGATATATCCAATTGAGATTAAAGTGCCTTTCAAAATGATCCTATTTAGATTGATAAAAACAAAAATATGATTGAAAATTTTATTTTGCATCTTTACAAGATATTTAATAGCTTTGTGAAGATATGTCACCCATTGGAGAGCATGTTTATGAGAATTTTCATCAAGAGTCACCTATTCATGATTATGATACATATTGGATTGACTATTCAAAGATCCTTGAAGAGCTATATTAATTAATAGTAGTAGATAAGAAGGATAAATTCACTCAAGGACAAGGCATAGATGAGATGTTACTTGATAAGGTTTTAGTTGACAAGCAACATGAAAAAGATCTAGAAGTACAAGATGAGTTTGTCTTTATTGGTGAATGGTTTGATATTGATGGACCATTTCTAGAGATTTTAAGATAAATAAATGGAAAAAAGAGTGCTTCTTCAAAGGTCATGTTCAACAAAACCCCTACTTTGTAACTTGTACCTTCTCTTAGAATGAGTAAATTCATGAATTTCCCTTTTGATCCAAGTGGATCATGTTTTGTCATAGTTAATTAGATTAGTTTGCTTCTATGGTTTTCCCATATAAGTGATTTATTTGTACATTTACATTGTTAGGATAGTTTCCCTACTTTATTTTTGTTTCCTTCCTTGTTTTGGTGGAGTATATTATCTTTACAAATCAAGAGATATCTTGTAATCATCTACTATGAGTCTAAGAGTCATGTACATGATCTAAGTTTGAGCATAACAAACATGATTCCTAGTTAAGTTGTCAAAGATGTTGGCCATTTTTGGCCTACATATAGAAATTTGAAGGACTAAGCAATGTTTTTGATTGAGAGAAGGATCCAATGATAAAAGAGTAAGATCATATTGATGGTAACATTTTTGAAATACTTATAAACAAGCTTAAAGTGTAATTATATTGATCTTAGAGAAACATGTATACAGAGTAAATGGAGGATCCAAATAAGTTTGCATAGGTAATCTTGTAGAACAGGTCATGGATAAGTTTGATTATGATTAAAAATTTCATTTGAGCTCCCAAAGATTAAGCAAAATATCAAAAGAACAAGTCTAGGAGCTAGACCATCATCAGGATATCACTTATAAATGGATTGGTTAGTTTGTTTTCACATTTGATAAGTATGCTTAGAAATCCTCATAAGCCCTCGGGTCATGTAGACATGTTGCTCTTAGTACTTGGATCATTCCTTACAAATTTTTGCCTCTATGAATTTTTATCTTCAATATCCAAGCCTTCAAAGTTGACCCAACAAATGAAGATGTTTACATGAAAGTCAAGTTTAAAATCAGGAAAAAATTAATCAATTCTTAAATTTGATAATTTGTAGGACGTCAAATATGGTATGTGAGATGTCATTAACAGTCATGCAGATGTCAAAATAAACCTCAAGCAAAAAATCATATGAGTTTAAATTTGACAATCTATAGGATGTTAAATACATTTTCATGGACATCAAATGACATTCGCATAGATGTTAATTTTGAGCTCATGAACTAGCCATCAGGTTTCAAGCAGTGGGTCTTAGGCAAATATAAGGGTTCATTTTAATCGATCATCAATATTTTATGGTATGTAAATGGTCAAGAAGTCAATGAATGCAAGGAGATAATGATTTGAGGATAAGTTTTAGAAGCATGTGGGTCCTAGAAGAATATCAATGGATCATGGGAATCTATGCACAAGAAGATCAATAGAGAAAATAAGGTCAAAGAGTCAACAGGTTGAGTATTAGATTGATAGATAATACACAAGGTTCAAGAATAGGAAGCTTTTGACAAAGGTCAGCTAAGATATTCTTAAGTAGGAAAATATGAGTTCAAAGACTCCAAGATTGAACCAGGTTGAACTAGTATGACTAGACATTATAGATGGAACTCTATGATGGTAAAATAGGTACATTAAAAGGCCTAGTATAGACAAAAAATTAGAAACTATTATAAAAAATGGGGACCAAGGTCGAGCTGGTTGTGCATTTATATATTAGCCATAGGAAAACTAATAAATGGATTGGTTATTAACCTATAGTTGATTCAAGTCCAATTTCCCAAATAAAGGCATATATGTGATAAATAAAAGAGGCTTCTCATTTTCCAATATAGTTATAACCTTGAAAAACATGTACATCCAACCATTCAAAATATACCAAGAGAGACTCTATCAGTTTTAAGGCATAAAGGATTTGTTCTCATGAAAGATCAAGTAGAGGTGGCATGGATTCCCAAAATGATGACCTAGTGGTGGAATAAAGATCATGGAAAATTAAATTCTTTTTCAAAGCCTTTAAAACTATGCCTTATTGATAAGGCCATGACTCAGCATAATCGAGAATGTTAATCCATTAAGAGCAATTGGACCTTGATAAATGTTTTATATTTACTCATTTCCTTCTCTCTCTCATCCCCTTTTTATATAAATATAGGCTTCTAAGCCGTGAAAATAGCTTGGTAATCCCTCTCTTGGGCATGACTAGACTCTTCCCAGATTTGATCTTTATAACCTTTTGAGATAAGTAAAGGACTCTTTTTTAGATTTTATTATTTTGGTATAGTGTGATAATGTCATATTGATTTACATATGTCGTAGAAATTTCTCTCTTTTCAAATCTTGGATCTTACCTACCTACTAGTTTATCTTATTGTGTAGGTCATGTTTAATGTTTAATGTTAGTTGATTGAATTTAACAAGTGGATACATTAAATGGTTAGTGCCTTGAATCAGGCCTCTCCATCACTTCCCTTAGGTTTTGATCATTTTATGAACCTCTACATGAAATACTAATGCATAAACATCCATTTGGAGTTATAGATATGATCTCATTAGTGTTTGTTAGAAGTTCAGATAGAGTAGATTGAACAATCACATTACTGGTGCATCACCTCCTTTACATGTTTTAATGCATTATTACATATTTATCTCTCATTTTCTTAGTTAGATTTTAGTTTAGGTGATAGATCCATAAGGAAGTTAGCCTTCTTTAGAGGTCTGATCCATTATTAAGATACCCACAACCTAGGATCAGTCCCATGTTGGACTAGATTTGAGTAAAATATGTGAACAATCTTCTGCTTAGCTAGAGTGAAAATCTATAAAACCAACACTCACTAATCACAAAACCATATTTTATAGGAATAACAAAATCTAGTGACATAATACCACATTTATGTAGTGTAAAACTACACCTATCATGCAAAACTACATCTACAATATTGCGCTTTTGCAGTGAAAAACCACATCTCACAAGTGCAAAATCACATCTTCATGTGTCTCAACTGTGAGATTCATTTTTTAACCTTTTCGATCATTAAATCAAAAATTTATCATGAAAAATGTTAGCAAGAGGTTATAAAAGGCCATATGAAGAGCTTTGTGGGGTACAAGTCCCACTAAGCATGCCATTATGTGATCAATAGGAATAAGTAGAGGGTAGATTAGTGTCATGTTAGTAAAAAATAAAATCAAACAAAATACACTAATTAAAAATTACACCTCTAGCCTAAACACTCAAGGAGCTAGTGAACTACATAAGTAACTAAAAAATGAAAGAAAAATAAGCAAGTTTGCCTTCCATGAGAACAAGTGTTATGTGTTGGAAATGGATTTATGCGCTCAATTATGTGATCAAGAAATATTTGAAAATGTATCTCTTTGCCCCACCTATCATTGTCACCTTGGTAATGTTGGCTTTGGCTTAGCAAATGGGTATGATAACTTTACATAAAGAGAGCTTTGAGGAAATCCTACATAATAACATTACCCTACCAAATATTTTTACAGGTATTTTGGAATACTAACATTTCAAATAAAAAGCTTATGGATCAATAGGTGATGCCTTGTATTTATAGCCTCCCAAACTAACTCTAACCCAAGTGTAGTTAGGTTAGAATTTACTATGGTTGAGTTCAAACCAACCCTAGTTTAGTTAAGGATGGGACATTCATTTAATATTTGGGATACTATCTTATTTATTATTCATGGCTCTCAATTTCTAAATTTATTTCATTTAGGGAGATATTTTCACTTCTTTGACTTTGAGGATGATGATGTCATCATGACATCATTTTTATTGAAATTTACTTTTTACAAAATTTAATTTTACTAATTGCACATAGAAATTCCACTTAAGAATTTAATTTAATTTGATTTTTTATTTCATTTTTCTTAGCATTTTATCACTTTAGGAATTATTCAAGTGCCTTTCTTAATGGATCCAAAGGCCAAAATGTCACATTACTAGGTCACAAGTTGAATAAAGATGAATACATGAGAGGTTACTATTGCATATAGGATAATATCCCAAATAGGGATACCTCAACACAATTTTGAACACTAATGTCCAATGTGCAAATGAATTTGAGACATTCAATGATTCTTAAGCTTAATTTGCACTATTTGGTAAAAATCAATATGTAGTCCAGTTGGAAGCCAGTTATGGCCAAAATCAGGTGTCTACAGTTACCACTCTAAATTATGGTGGGTTATTCATGATAAGTATCCATAATGTAATGGGATAATGGATCTATTTTGAATGCAATGGTGGTCAACATGTGGCTTGAAACCTATGTTCAATGTGATAAGGCAATCCCATAGTCCATGGCTAGGGATACTATTTAACATTGGTTTAGGCATTTTGGTTATAAAAATGTCAGTACCTAAAATTTAATTGATGAGATGTGAATGAGTTAGTAAAGTGACTTGGTTGTTTCAAGCACCACCTAGGTTCAAATCTTAGTATGGTATCAAAGGCCAGTTGTGGCTGATCTTTGATATTCTTGGGTCGATTGTGGTTGATCATTAGTATTCTTGGGTTAATTGTGGTTGATTATTGGTATTCTTGGGCCAATTATGGCCATGAATGATATCACTAGGCTGGTTGTGTTTGTTGTTGGTAAATTTGGTACTTGTGATAGATGATCACTTGGGGATCTAGGCCCTCGATTGTGTCCTAGACTAGTTGGAGCTCCAATCAAAAGCAAAGTAACTATCTAAAAAAAAACATAAAGTGAAAAATATGTAAATAAATAAGATAATAAATATGAAAATGTTTTAGGTCCTGATTTTGAATTTTTTGAAAAAAAAATGATGTTTTTGAAATTTTAAAATATATGTATTTTTTTGAATTTTTGAAATATTCAAATGCTTAAATAGATTTGAAAAATAAGTTCTAAGAAGAAAAGATTTGAAAATAGAGGCAGTGGGAGGGATTTAAATAATCTTGAACAAAGATACAAAAGCATATCATGATAAGAAGGAAAGAAAAAATTGTGTCCCCAACATATAAGTAACTTTGAGTCATAACAATGTAGTGTGAATATATAAAAGTTGTAGGAAAGCACATGTTCCTCAAATGGGAAGAAGATAAATATGTTCAAGTAAAAAGTAGTGATATGATATCATGTAAGTGTTATGCAATGTAATATATGCATGTTACATCTAATTCTTCACCAGGAAAACTTGCTAGATTATCTATGGATATCTGCAACTAACAAATTAGATTTGGTTATATTTTTTTACTAAGCTTGAGATTTATGCTATTATGGGATAGTAAAATGTTGCTTAATTAGATGATGATACATGATTATGTACTGTGAGTTAGATTAATATATGTATTTATGTTTTAAGTGTATTAATATATTATTTCAGTTATAGTATTGCTTTATTATTATCATGTGATATGATCTAATTACATGCATGTTGCAAGGTGGATGCAGGAGAATTCATCTCTCAAGCATACCGAAGGGAGAGCATCATTGGAGAGGGTGATGTAGATGGAGACATTGAAGGTCTATAAAGAGATGGAGAAATCATACACACACAGTAGATAGTCATGGTAGAAATACATTAAAAAATGATTACTTTTGGTGCTTATTTGAAGTATTAATTTATGTGATTTCTCGAGTAAGTAAAATTATATAATCAATTTTTTTTTTGTGTTTAGCATGATGTGCCATTAATACATGTATAAAAAAATTTAAAGTTAAAATTAATAAATGAGTTATTAATTATAAAGTTTGGAATTTGGCATTAAATTACTTAAATAGATTTAAATGCTAAATTAATTTTAATATGAAATCAAGTATTCCATATTAAAAATAAAAAAGGGGAATTGTTTTAAAAAAGGAAAAAAACATTAAAATTAGAAAAAAAAAGAGAGAAATAAAATAAAAATAATAATTATAATTTAGATAAATAAAAAAAGTGAACTTTAATTAAATCTAATGAAAAAGAAAAAAAGAGAGATTAAAGCAAAAAGAAAAACTCCATTTAAAAGTGCTATGCCTATTTTTATATAAGAAGGGAGAAAATTATAAAAAGATAGGGAGGAGATTTCCAAAAAATATAGCATGATGATAAGAGTTTTGGGGAGAGTATAAAAGATAAAAAAGGCATACACAGATCAAGAAACGAGACGTAGAAAGAAAAAGATGATCCAACAGGGACTCTCAAATCAAAAAGAAATTCTAATTGCCAGATAGGTGGTGTATTGAATTTCATTATTAAGGAAGAATATATTATTGTCTAATTGAATTATCTATAGAATAATTATATATATTTGATTTAATTGAATTATCTGTAGAATAATGGCATCAATGTTTCCACTGATTTATTGAGTTATTCTATTGAATCTATATTTTATTTTAAAATCATAGTGGGAATATCTTGATAGATAATATTATCACTCATACCAATCACTATTAGTAAGAATATCTATCACTACAAAATATCATAGCAGAATTAATACAATATCTATTCAAATTAAATTACTACCCACTATGATACTATACCAATGAATATTTCACTTAATCATTAGTTATAAGGAATATTAGTGTTGATTTAACTAGAACATTGTTAGAGATATAAATTACATCCTAGATAGAAAAAAGTGTTCAGGTTCTACTTATCTCAAGAGGTTACAAGTTCCATCTTGGTAGAGTTTAGTCATGCCCAAGAGAGGGATCAGATGGATCCAATTTTAGGCTTCAAAGCCTCCATATATAGTAGAAAGGGAGAAAGAGAGAGATAAGGAACATCTATTAGAGAGTAGAGAAAGAGTCATCATGATCAAGAAGTGAGGTGGTAGTTTATTGATTCTTTTCCTTATGCATACCTTATTCCAATTAAGATTAATCCCTATTAATAAGATAACCTCCTTTTATCTCAATAGTCTTTGAGATCCTTCTCATTGGCTAAGAGATCTACTAAAAGAAAAGGGTTTGCTCTATATGATGATAAAGTCTATTTGATCATAATTAATTCCCTTAACTACTTCTCCAACCACTAGTTCTCCATTTTGGGACTCTAAGCCCACTTGACTTACTCATGAGGATCAAATCCTTAAATCTTGAAATTGACAGTGCCATACCATGAATAGTGGTTAGTAAATACTTTATCAAGGTTGGGGCCACATCGATAGATGAGACCCTTTACATTAATCACATATCCGCTTTATCTCCATATCTAAATCATAGGTCCATTCTATAGATGGAAAACCAATCTCAGACTATTGGTTTTCTTATAGTCATTATGTTGATGGGGACCTATAGACCACATAACCTATTTTCTTGATTATAATAGGTCAAAATGGACCCACTTTATCTTTGTAAGAACCGATGATTCACCATTTGCATGGATCCTTATTTTAAAATAGTGAACACATTCATAGAATGAACCCTGTATGCCACAAACCTATGAACTAGATGTCTATGTTTAGCTTCAATGGTGGGCCCTTTATGTTTTGATACCTTACTACATTAACATGTCCCATTAATGGTGTTTTGCTGAGATCTAATGGTGATAAGATGACCCTGCAAGACTTGTTTATCTTTGTTGAAAATAGCTCCTTTGGTTTGACCTTATCTATTGAATATTGCTTGGACCAATCAAACTACTCCAACCTATCTTTAATCCCATTAACTTCATAGATCTTTGTTATCAGATCTTGAACTTTTGACCTCCTACTCACTGTTGATATTACTCAATATGAATGAGCACAATTCATTAATCTACCTTTGACTTGTCAACTCTATCCTCATTTCATTTGATCTTGATGTATTATTAAATGCCAACCATTAGATGTGTTGTGACACATTATTTTAAATCAAATGGATAATTCACAAGCTCAAGTTTGACATCCATGGTCCCATCATTTGACATTTGTATGACCATATTTAAAGTCTGCATGATTGTCAAATTTAAACCATAATGGATTTTTTCTATGTCTTAAGTTTGATGTCCATGATACTATCAAATACGTCCATGAGACCATCATTGAAATTTGCATGACCATCACTTTTTAGACCCAAATAGTTTTTTTTGTAGCTTGATTTTGATGTCTACACAAATGTCTCCCATTATTTGACCAAAATTGAAAGCTTGGATCTAGAAGCAAAAAGGTCATGGAGGCACTAAATTGGTAGGAGATGTTCTTGATACTAAAAGGGTTGTACCCACTTGATTTGTAGAGATAGAAAGTTCACATGGGTATGAAACTTGCAAAGCATGTTCCTAGCATGAAGAATTACATAGAATTGTATTCTTTTATCTCATGAGGCTTTCTAAGGTGCATTTATTAAATGCTCAAATAGGATACTTCATTCACTTTTGCATGATGTCTTGATGATAGTCTACTCTTTCAAAGCTTACACAGTTCATCTTTTGATCAATCCTTCAAGGTTCTAATGGATTCTTAGGAATTTTGAAATCTATTCCATACTTATGAATGCTCAAAAAATATGAGAACCTACTTCAATCCTCCTCTTTATAACTCTAGAAATATTTCAAATCTTTGGTCCACTACATCAAACCATGAAAAGACTTCATATATGGGACAAAATCAGGCAACATAAATAGTAAGTAGTGTATTCTATGGAATTCATATATGATTAAATTATATTAGATATTATAGTTGTATAATTGATTTTCATTTAATATCTAATTAATTTAGGTATATATAATGTTGTAGTTTATAAGCCCATATAATATTTATCTTGAGTAACTATGGAATGTCTAGATATATTATGATATATTCCTTCTTTATTTTATAACACCACATTTCATTCAGATTAAGGATTAAATTCAATAGAATTTTATAAATTAAGATTCTCCATATACTACTAATCCCTATAACATTTCAAACCAAAATCTACTTTTTAAAATGGGTACAATTTTGGTTGTTGGTATCGCTAGGATATAAATTAGAGTGCAGTGATCCAAATTAGAAGTGAGAAGATATAAATTAGAGTACAAAAATCTAAATTAGAGTACATCAACTTATTTATAAAGGTAAATTGACTTGCTTAGAAAGTACAATAATTAAACTGGTTGGTTTTCTTATTGTGTTTACATTGACCTGATGAGAAAGTGCAGTGATTAGACTGGTTAGTTTTCTTGATGTCTTTTTCCAAAATGAAATTAAATCTTTTCCCTAGAATTATCTATTCTCATTCCATGTATTGGTTATGTAAGCTCTTTTAGATTAATTAAGCATGAATGAAAATTCAAGTTGACCATCAATTTATATAAAGAAAAAGGTATACAAAAATGAGAACATGTTTTAATATAGCATTGATAGGATCCACTTGTGGTTACCATGGGTAAAGATATATATATATATATATATATATATATATATATATATATGTATGTATGTATGTATGTATGTATGTATCAGGATCATTCGATACAATTAGTTTATTGTTTATTTTATATACACTATACTCTTTTTATTGGAATCATGGCAAGGACCATGGGTTATCACTATAAATGGTCTTGTCTAGTGGTACTAAGTTAGTGAATAGGATAAATTGATTTGCTTTATAAATATGTTTATAGTGACATATTAGGATTATCTCATGTTGTATGGAATAACCCTTATAAAATCATTTATAAATTAATATACTAATATTATAAGTTAATATCATTATTGGGGTATAGTAATATTATTGCTAGCAAAATTTATATTATTGCACAAACATTGTAACAACATGGGTTACTACATGATGATTCTTACTAAATATATTACCATTTTTGCCATATACGATATAGTAATATGCTCGGTTGAGTATCATAAGTTATATGTATATATTATGATATTAATTCATATTATGAGTTATCTGTACTTCATAATCTTAATATGTTAATATTACATTAATTTGCATCATGTATAGACTGAATTATATCATATATGGAATAATGTTATTATGAATGAGTTCTATGATATTAAAGATGCATTGATCAAGTATTTGACTAAGGATCATAAAGGTTAATAGTGTCATTTGTGTTTTTGAACATACATCCTTATGAATTAAAATAACAACTACACACACACACACACACACACACACACACACACATTGTGTGTGTGTGTGTGTGTGTGTGTGTGTGTGTGTGTGTGTGTAACAAGAGGATAGTTCTTGTTTACACACACACACACACTACATAAATTTGAGAATATTAGGTTGGAAGCTCACAATTTTAGGCCTATCTAAACAAGAACTATCCTCTTGTTACACACACACACACACACACACACACACACACACACACACACACACACACACACACACACACACACACACACACACACACACACACAATGCACATGTGTGTGTGTGTGTGTGTGTGTGTGTGTGTGTGTGTGTGTGTGTGTGTGTGTGTGTGTGTGTGTGTGTGTGTGTGTGTGTGTGTGTGTGTGTGTGTGTGTGTGTGTGTGTGTGTGTGTGTGTGTGTGTGTGTGTGTGTGTGTGTGTGTGTAATAAGAGGATAGTTCTTGTTTAGATAGGCCTAAAATTGTGAGCTTCCAACCTAATATTCTCAAATTTATGTAAAATCTAAAACCTAATAAGAATGATGTTAGGTTATAAACATGGTTAGCCCTTTCATTATTTAATCAGGAGAATAACCTCATTATATCTCATTGGGAGTATTAAGACCATAGGCATTACGTGAGAGACTCTCTAGAGTCTAGTGAGACTTGAAGAAAATAGGAATTCCAATGAACACATCATTTATTGTGTACAAGTTGCATATTATATATATAAATTATGAGTTAAAACATGTGATGTAAATGTAACATTAAAGGAAATTTTGGGTTACTAAATGTGAAAACATAGGTGTTTATGAAATAACATATATACAACATAGGAGTGTATTTTATGGTTATAGACTCCATGGGTGGAGTAATTACATATGATTATCTTAATGAGTGCATGCATTCAAAACCCTTAAAATATATATCAAATGATAATTTAGATTATCTTAAATGGTTGTACTGAGTTGTATCCCTAAGCTTATAGATAGACGTATGGTTTATCTAATCATTAGATGTTTGAGGCACCAAACTACAACCATATTAAAATAATCTATTATAAATAAAAATGAGATGTTCAAATGAATGGGTTTATGAACTCTCCATTTCTTTGCAATAATTATCTGGCTATTAGCTATATATTGAGTACTTATGTGCAGTACATAATTGTGAGAGTGTTTGGCATATAATAGTGCATTGTGATGCATACTTATAGTTATGTTACTTGAATGATAGTATGCAATTTAGAATTAGGGTATACCCAAGTGGTATAATATTGTACTTACTTGATTATTATTATGTATGTGTGTCATTTGATTTTTGAAATCATAAGTTGGATTATGTGTTATTATGTAGTTGGTAACCTATGATAGTATGGAATATCATAAGGTACTACAATATAAAAATATGTTGTACCTAGGTGGTGCATACTATAATTATTATGCCTCAACTCATATCCACATTTGATTGTTTTACTATATACATGTTGATTATTGATGTGGATAGTGCATTTTGTAACAGTTGGTAAGACTTTGTGTATGTGTGCATGTAACCCTTGAGATTTTAATGAATGTTGTGTTGGTATGTTATTACATTCCATGTGAACTATGACTTGCTTCATTATATACAGTTACTTGTATATTTATTTAAGTTTCCATGATTTTAAGACTACGTTATATGATTGATTTTGGGAAAACTAGTAGTTATGTATTAGAATACTAGACTATGGTAATATGGGTTATCATAGGTATAGTATGTTTGGAAATAAATTGTGATTGTTAAAATCTAAAATTATGTATATTTTAATGGGGTGATATAGACTTTAGTCATTATTTATAGTATGGGATAGAAATAATGTAAGATTCATTCATGCATTTGATGAAATAAATGTATGCTTTGGTTACTCATATGTTTAGCATTTGGTTTGATTGTATGTGTGAATAAGATGTAAATTAAATTAATATTGTGTTTGAGTTGTATTTGACCAATCTATATTAATGATTTGGAGTAAGGAGTGAGATGGAATTCACTAGCTTACTAGTCTCATAATGATAGATAAAGGTAGTCTAATCAAGTAGTGTGTATGAAATTGATTGATCTAGAATGCCATTATTTATTATTTGTAAAAATTTGGGCCAAAGTATGTTTATTGAGACATTATCATTTCATGAGTATGATTCACATCTTGTGTGATATATTGTAATAGAACAGAATTCTATGTTACATTACATGTTTATTTTAGAATCATATAGCACACAAGTACTTGCTTATCTCTCTAGATTCTTGCATCGTCACTATCTACTCATCTGTGAAGGGAGGGACATTCCCTGCTAGAAGATTGTGTAGGAGATTTTTAGTCTATGGTAGGTGTGTAAATCACTTAGATGATGCTCTCCCTTCCCACAATAGTACTACTATTGAGATGACACTTGAGATTGCCATAGGTATTGAAGAGTTTGGGGAACTCATGCTCCAGGGAGCCAGGTATCTAAATTATGTATGTATATTATTATTGAGTATTATCATGAAGAGTTGTAATTACTTATTATTTTAAATCAAAAATAGTGGCTATATACTTGTTTTAGTTGTAGCTGAGTTAATGCAATTGCTTTTTATATTTGTATTATGATGTGTACTATCATGATATTAGGGATCAATATTATGTGATGTATTATGCTTGTTTCTATTATCACCTTGTGTATTTCTTATGGTATCTATATATTATTATGGTGTAATATATATTTGGTATATGTGTTAAATTAATAAAAATAATGTATTTCTATGTCTAACCCAGTGGGGTTATTACATGTGGTATTAGAGTTGTGGCTCAAACTCTAGGACCTAATGAGTCCATTAGCATCTTTCATGTATTTCTATTCATCAATGTGAACCTAGTGACATGAATTATTTCAATGGTATTTAGAATTGTAGTGCCTTAGTGTGAAACCATATTACACCATGATTGGAGATTTGAGATGTGGTAGGTTCTCTTTTTTAGCTTGGTGACTTTTTTTTATGCATGAGACATTCATAGAATGAGTAGGATACATTTATTTTGTACCTTAGAAGCATTTTATACTATTTTAGAGTTACTTTAGGATTGTTTTATCAAGTTCCCCAATGTTTATGGTTGTATTCAAGGCTTAGGTAGACAAGTATATCATGTAGTTCATGAATTATAACCAAAATATTTCTACCATAGTTGATCACTTAGATCAAACACCTCAAGTGTGATTACATTCTTCTTAGTAGTCAAGTCACTTTCACCATTTATGTTTTGTGTTGTGAGTGTTTAAGATTATGTGATGCTTCTCACTTAATATATATGTTTGACCTTTAATTTTGTGCCTTATTTTCACTAATTCTAGAAATGGATAATCTTATAAGACCAATTTTAGTTTTGGTACCACCTAGTGTGGTGGGAATATTCTTGCAGTATAGTGTTGTTATTTGTTTAAAAGTCCCTATGTGTTGGGAGCTTGTTTTGGTTACCACCACTTAGGCTATGTGGATTAAGAAGAAGTGTCATCTCTCTTAGTTATCTTAGAGATGAGGCATAATTATCTCATTCTCCTTTGATGTCATTATAAGCTATTGAGAGGATTCATATTTTCATGATGTTGATTTAGTGTTCTCTTTTATGGGAACCTATTTTTGAATGATGTTTGTTTGTACTCCCTTGAATTTTTTAAGAGAATGTCTTATATTTATTATTTAGAGAGAATTTATAAGATTGGATGGATTGATACATCTTTGTGATTAGTATTTTTCTCCCGGTTATGGAAATAGATTATGATACTATACTTACATATTTAATAAGTATGTAGTGAATTTGGCAACATGGGTTATGGTGATTTCTATTTACTTTATATGGGTATTTAAGAACCTTATTGTTGAGATGATAGTTCTCTAATTTTCATTTGTGACTCTTTAGAGTCACTACCTTATCTAACTTATGATTTTAGACCATGTGGAGTGGTAAACCTTGAATTATAAATTAAATTTTATACATTAATTATAATTATTATGATGTTATATACCCTTGATTAAATTTATATTATTATTTTTTCTTAATGCATGTTGTTTTGAAGAGATATTTTTATACCTTTCACTAGAAGGGAGTAGGGTATAGGAGGTGATGAACACCTTGTCAATCTAGGGGTTGAGATAAACTTTTAATTGTTACATTCTAGCCGAGCAATTAGGGAGAAATCATTTTATTTTTTACCTTATAAGGTCAAATAAATGATGTGATTCTTGGCCTATGTATGTTATGTTAATTATAACATTATTTTATCTTAATTATGAATATAATAGAATAAGTTAAGCTATGAAATATGATACCGGTATGTTTAACTAATAGTAACTTAATACAATTATGGATTGATTATATGACCTCTTTTGTATATATGATGATACATCTAGAATCATTTAGCATATAACTTTGATTTTAATGACCTGTTAGCATAAACTTGTGATTATTTAGAACATTGTGCAGATTTTAAGATTATTAGGTCATGGAGACCCTAAGGGAAGAGTGGTGAATAGGGAACATGAGTTCTAAGCAATAAGATAGTGTTAAGCATGGGATATACTGAGAGGGGGGTGAATCAGTATATCATATATCTTATAAAACTTTCCCTTATTCAAATTCCACTTAACCAAACATTCAAGATATGCAATAAATCTAAAACAATAAACACCACACAAGATAGAGAGAGACACCAGATTTCACATGGAAACCCAATGTGAGAAAAACCATAGAGAACAATCTCAATTATATGAATGAGCACCAACTCAAATAACACTATTCACAAGCACCAACTTTTAGGAGCACCAACCCCTTTGTTGATCACCAACACAACAACTATTCATGAGCACCAACTCATAGGAGCACCAACCCCTTTGCTGAGCACCAACACAACAACAATTCGTGAGCACCAACCACTTTGTGTATACCACATAACTATCTCTCAATGTTTCTATCTCAACAAATGATAGTTCATTACAATATCTCTTTCCTCTCTCACCTTTGCTCTTCTAAGCTAGATATAACAAATACAAATCATATTCATCTCTCACAATGCTCTTCTAAGCTAGATATTACTATCTCAAAACAAACTCTATCTCACTCATTACAAATGGCTTCTTAAGCCTTTATTTATAGCTTTACAAATGACCTTTGGCCTTCCCCCTTTGTGACCCTTCAATCCTCATGGAAAATGACACCAAACTTGTATGACCTTTCATATCCTTGCATTTGAAAAGTCATGTGGTGACCCTTCATAAGTAAAAATGTCCTTTCCTCTTTTGTCCTTATCTTGGTGACTTTTCGTATTCCTCAAAGTGTCCCTTCATGAGAAATTGCACCCTTCCTCTTTTGTCTTCACTTGGTGACTCTTGGAATTCCCTAAGATGACTCTTAATGGAAAAATACATCCCATTCTTCTTTTATCTTTACCCCATGACTCTTTGACTTCTCCATGGGCCCTTCTTTAGTCTTATATGCAACCAAAAATATATTTGTTAATATTAAATAAATATTAACACACATTATCCAAGATATAACTATTATAAACATCATTAAATGCAATGGGGCCTTTATCACCAATAATGCTAGACCTTTAACATTAATGACAATATTTCCAATAATCTCCCCCTTTGTCATTGATGGCAACCTGAATCCTAAAACTACCACATCTTGAATCCTACACATACTATCATTTGAAAACATACAGTAACTCCCCCTTACTGTAGCAACCTTACCTATTTTTTCACCTATACCTATACTTGCTATTCTCCCCCCTTTAACATCAATGGCAAAGGGCCTACATAGAGCTAACACTTAGCTCCCCCTCAACTGATGCTGAACATCAATGGTAGGAAGTAATAGAAATTACTCCCAAATCCTCTTGCAGATCCTTGAATGTGTCCTTTGATCATGCCTTTGAGAAGATATTTGACAATACATATAAATTATTGCTTGTCCTTTGAGCATCTACAATCAACTCATTTAAATATTTTCTTATAATCTCATAACCTTCTACATGAAACTTTAATGTGTATCCCTTATCACATATTTGACTTATACTCAATAGATTATGATTAAGACATTTTACATACAAAACATTCTTAGTCTTGGTTCTACCATTATCCAAACTCAAAGTACCTTTTCCAGTTATATTAGTAGTGGTTTTATCTCTAAATTTCACTGTACCACCATTGATCTTCTTTAGAGTTATGAAATCACTCTTATCTCTTATCATATGCCTCAAACATCTGCTATCAATGAACCATGGCTGATCTTCATTTATTACATGCAAAGTTGTCTGAACCATCATAAAATCTTTAGGTTATTTCATCTGCCATGAATATGTCTAAACCTTCTTCTTGATGAATGGAGCCTTGAAACTCTAGTCCTTCTTGACTGACTTGAACACACTTCTACAATACCTAGCTATGTGTCTAAAGTTGTTACATTTATAACATATTATGGCCTCTTCACCAAAGCTTGATAGAGGAGTAAAAGAGTTGTATCTTCTGCTTGACTCTACACGACTTTCCTTCTCTTTATTTCTAAAACTATTAGCTCTTTTTTGACATTCTAATTTATTATGACCATATCCATTATAATAAAAAAAGTAACCATACAAATAAGACCTTTTTGTATATCTCTGACTTGATTGCGTTTTGTAGCTTTTTTCCCTCCAGCCTTCTTTGTTTGAAATGTCCTCTGTATTCTTCACTTCTTCCCTTTTTGTTTTCTCTTTTGTAAGAGCTTCAACATATCTCTTTTTCTTTTCAAATTTGATACCTATCTTATCTAAATTTGCCTTTTAGCTCGTTAATATGTTAGTGCTATCCTCAAATTTTGAATCACATACTACTTTATCATTGACTGCTTTCTCAATGTCTTCTTTTAAAGAGGCAATTTCAATAACATACCTTTCACATTATTTTCTTACTTTTTTCAACTATGTTATTAGAGCTTCTTCATTCTTCTTAGCTTCTTCCATGTGTCCTGTTAGATCATCAATTATTTCCTTTGACTCCTTTTAATTTTCTTGATCTAGCGCTTCAATCTTCAATTCTTCTTCTCAATAGCTTCTAACTCTTCTAGGGCACAAATGAGTTCTCCTTCCAGATTCACTTCGACTTCCTCCTCTTCTTCTTCTTGATCATGTATACTTTTACTTGCAGAGGCATCTTCATGCATGGCCATGCATATAATCTCTTCTTCTTCTTCTGAATCACTGACTCCACTATCTTTGGCTAAGCTAGGATCTTTAGAATACATGCTCTAATTATCGAATCCCTTCTTGAATTTACCTTTGAAATTCTTCTTGTATGGAGAATTTCCTTCTTCTTCATCATAATCATTACCCTTATTTGGGAATTTAGCTAAAAAATGTCAAATATTTCCATAATTAAAACATTTGAAAGGCAATTTTCCTTGATATTTACCTATTCCCCTTTTTGGCTTATGAATGAAAAGAGTTATGTTGTCATATTCATCATCACTAGAACTATCACTTGATTCTTGAATCTTAACTTTCTCTTTCTTTTATGTCTTGAAAGATTCTTCTCTCTTTGATGGTTTATCTTGTTTAGTCCGCATCTCATATGCAATGAGTATACCATGAAGCTCATCCATCTTTATCTTGGCTAAATTCTTCATCTCCTCAATTGTCAAAACCTTTACATCATATCTCATTGGTAGAGATCTAAAAAAAATTGTACCACTGTTGACTCTTCCAACATTTCTCCAAGACCTTGAATTTGATTTACTATTTGATCAACTCACAAAAGATAACTTTTTATATCTTCTTCTTCTTCCATCTTCAAACTTTCAAACTATCTTCTAAAAGTCTTAAGCTTAGCTTGCTAAACCTTTCCATCACCTTTGTAAATATTCTCAAGTTTTACCCAAGTTTCAAGAGAAGATTTACATTGCATAACTTTAACAAATTTAGATTCACATAAACTACATAAAATAGAATTTAAAGCTTTAGCATTACATTCACTTGCCTTCTTTTCTGCTAGAGTTATTACAAGTGTCT
Organism: Torreya grandis; assembly: GCA_037957365.1. NCBI lineage: Eukaryota > Viridiplantae > Streptophyta > Pinopsida > Cupressales > Taxaceae > Torreya > Torreya grandis. The sequence continues at coordinate 484,793 of JARHVA010001938.1, forward strand.
ATGGCTCTTCACATTCCTCCACTACTACTTGCCATATGTCAAATCCAAGGGCCATCAAATAAGTCCTCATTCCTATGCTCCAAAAAGCATAATTCATCCCATCAAACAAAGGGACCTTATTTGTAGAAAACCCTTCATGTGATCCAACCGTCATGTTTTCCTGATCTACCTTCAAGCTATAAAACTTTTTCAAAAGGAACCTACTCTGATACCAATTGTTAAGTATAGGATATAATGAGAGGGGGGGATGAATCAATATATCATATATCTTATAAAACTTTCCCTTAATCAAATTCCACTTAACCAAACATTCAAGATATGCAATAAAACTAAAACAATAAACACCACACAAGATAGAGAGAGACACCAGATTTAACGTGGAAAACCAATGTGGAAAAAACTATAGAGAACAATCTCAAGTATATGAATGAGCACCAACTCAAACAACAATATTCACAAGCACCAACTTGAAGGAGTACCAACCCATTTTCTGAGCACTAACATAGAAACTATTCGTGAGCACCAACTCATAAGAGCACCAACCCCTTTATTGAGCACCAACATAGTAAAAATTTGTGAGAACTAACCCATAGGAGCACCAACCCCTTTGTTAAGCACCAACATAGAAATAATTCATGAGCACCAACCCACAAAAGCACCAACCCCTTTGCTGAGCACCAACACAACAATATTTTGTGAGCACCAACCCCTTTGCTGAGCACCAACACAATAATATTTCATGAGCACCAACCCATAGGAACACTAACCCCTTTATGTATACCACACAACTATCTCTCAATGTTGATATATCAACAAATGATAGTTCATTACAATATCTCTTTCCTTTCTCACCTTTTCTCTTCTAAGCTAGATATAATAAATACAAATCATATTCATCTCTCACAATGCTCTTCTAAGCTTGATATTACTATCTCAAAACAAACTCTATCTCATTCATTACAAATGACTTCTCAAGCCTTTATTTATAGCTTTCTAAATGACCTTCGGCCTTCCCCCTTTGTGATGCTTCAATCCTCATGGAAAATGGTGCCAAACTTGTATGACCCTTCGTATCCTTACATTTGAAAAGTCATGTGGTGACCCTTCATAAGCAAAAATGTCCTTTCTTATTTTTTCCTTATCTTTGTGACTTTTCATATTCCTCAAAGTGTCCCTTCATGATAAATTTCACCCTTCCTCTTTTGTCTTCACTTGGTGACTCTTGGAATTCCCCAAGATGACTCTTCATGGGAAAATGCATCCTATTCTTTTTTTGTCTTTACCATGTGACTCTTTGACTTCTCCATGGGCCCTTTTTTTGTCTTATATGCAACCAAAAATATATTCATTAATATTACATAAATATTAACACACATTAGCCAAGATATAACTATTACAAACATCATTAAATGTAATGGGGCTTCTATCACCAATAATGCTAGACCTTTGACATCAATGATAATATTTACAATAGATAGTATCCTACTTAGCCTCACATTAACTTGGTTGTTACTGAGTTAGATCTGATAGATAAACTTGTTGAATCTAGGATTTGATAGGCAAAACTTGTCAAATTTAGTCATTTATCCATATGCATGTATATTGTGTATGGGTATTCCATGATTTTGTATACATTATAAATATAGTATTTCTATTTCCTATTCATTATCATACTTGTTAGGGGATCTATGGATTAGTGATAATATTGACATGTTATAATTATTAATAACTAAATGGGGTAGTGATATTATTAACTTTTGCACATCATTCTTGCTAGATTCCTTAATTATTTTTTCTCCAAAATAAGAAAAACACTCTCTAGGGTAGAGAGATATGTTGAGGGATTGAAAATTTTGTGAAACTCTCCCTGATCATTTACTTTGACTTGTATTATGATCTTATACATTTTGAGAAGTCAGTAAACTTTCACTAAGATATGTGGGACCCTTCAAGGTAACAACATGTTGACCATATGATTGTCATTGATGTCAAAAGGGGAATTATGGATGTCATTAATGTTAGAGGATAAGGTAAGATTAATGGAGAAAAGAGCATGTTTTAAAGTTTTACAGTGTAAAGTTGTCATGATTTTAAAGAGACCATTTTTGGACCACTTGAAGAGAAATTAATAGAATATCTATTATAGGTCTTTCAAGATCATCTTAAATATATGGTATGTAGGTTCAGTCGAGAAGAAATGAGCTCAAAATTGATTTATCTTTACTCTCAGACATTACCAAGGTTTCATAGTAAAACCATATGAGATTTAATCATGGAGTTCATAGGCATGTTCTATTTTAATGTTGATTGGATATAGGTAGGAACTAATTACTTAAGTTATATCTTAAGCCATTATCATCATTGTGAAACTAGCCCCTTCAACCTAGTAATTACTAGCTCGAGAAGTGATCAAAGACCTTAATATTTCCTAAGTCTTAGATTTAATATTTGTCCTATCTTGATCAATAGTTAACACTTAAACATATGTTGAAGATTAAATAGTGAGCTTGTGATCATGTAATGAAGATATAATAAAGTGAGTGGACTCAATGAGATCAAGTGCTTGATGTTTAAAAACATAGAGGTGAGTTAAAGAATGATATAATTTGATGAGATCAATAGAGTGTATTTGTTCTAAAGTATTAGGAAGAAATGAGATTAGACCAAGTGCTAGAGGTTTAACATTATACAGAGGCAAAGTTTATGCAACTTTGAAGATCTAATGGCACATGGGAGCTCAGATCAAAATATAGAATGGATGCATTTAAAAATTTAAAAGTTAAGTCTAGAAGTGTACAAAGATCTGATGGAGTGAGTGAGCATGTTCATGATGTGAAACTTAAGATCAAAGGCTAATATTTAAAGATGTGTTCATCCCAACCGTCAAGTGATGGAACATGTATGTAAGCTATAAAATATGACATAAACAATGAAATAGATTGTTGTGATCAATCAAATTTGTGTAATATGGCATGTGCATCAAAACTAGAGCACATTATATGTTAAAAATAGTAATGAGACAAATAATCATGGTTGTGGAGCATGAATTCAAGATGAAATAAAACTCTTGTTTAAGAAATATGAACTAATTCTAAAATTGGCATGATGTGTCAATAAACAAGTGTGAACATAAAGAAAATGCAAAACCTAGATCAAATGATTATATTTGTCATCTAAGATATAGGTCAATGATGTTAAAGTGGTTGAATTGTGTCAAATACAAAATATAGATACATAAAGGAAGAGGGGTAGTGTGGAAGAGAAGAGAGAGATGAAGAATAGAGTTTGAGTAGTTACAGAATAAAATTATAACAAATAATTAGAATTAGATTCATTTTATGAATCAATATTGTAATTTGGAGTTGTAACTCCATCAATTTGATTGGTAGGTGCCATCAAAAGAGCTAAGTTAGTGAATAGTTAGGAAGTTGGTACTTCCTTAGATTAGGTGATCTTAAACTAGGGGATTAGTGTCTCCTTGGGGTCAATGCCCTTAAATGTTATAATCAGCGAGGTTTTAATTGTGAGGCTTGATTAGAATAGTAGATTCTAATAACTATTCTCATCATGGTTTTTCCCATATTGTGTTTCCATGTATACATATGATGTTGTGTCTATTTTTGTGTGTGTGATCTTTGCATATATGTTTTAATCTACATTAAAAATATCAAAGGACTAATTTATTCAATCTACTAATTCACCCCCCTCTAAGTAGATAGTTTTGTTCCAATAATTGGTATTAGATCCTTGTTTCCTTAGAAGAAGCTTAATCATCTCAGATAGATCTTGGATAGTGAACACAAATGGATAGTTAATAAGGCTCTTCCTTAAACAAATCACCTCTCTTTGATGGATCAAACTATGCATTTTGGAGTATTAGAATGGAAGCATATTTATCTTCATTAGGGTTTGATGTATGTATGTCTATTTTAAATGGATATATAGGTCCTGCTACAACTTGTACTGACTAATCCTTAAAGAAGGCATATGAGAGAAATGCCAAGGCTAAGAATGATATTCTATGTGGATTTTCTAACTTAGAGTTTTTCAAAGTGATGCATTGTCAAAATAGACAATATATCTAGAAAAAATTGGAGAGCATATATGAAGGTGATGATAAGGTAAATCAGGCTAAGCTACAAACATATAAATAAAAGTTTGAAAGCCTTAAAATGAGTGAAGAAGAGAAAATTATAAACTACCTCCTTAGAGTAGATGAAATAATCAATGTAATAAGAGGCCTTGGAGAAGAGATGAAATAATCATTCATTGTCAAAAAGATCCTAAGATCTCTACCATCTAGGTATTACTCTTAAATCTCTATAATAGAGGAAGCAAGAGATATAGATAAACTCACTGTTGATGCGTTGCATGAAACTTTCACTACCTATGAGATGAGAATGGGAGAAGCAGACACTTTCAAGAGAGAAGCTGCATTCAAAGTGTCCAAACAAGTAAAAGTAGAAGCACTTACATCTAGATCTAAGGAGAGTGATGAAGAAAAAGCTAACTTTATAAAAAAATTAAGAAGAGGGTCTAGGAAATATAAAATCAAGTTACCCTTTAAATGATTTAACTATGGCAAGGAATGATATTCTATTGCTAAATGCCCTTATAACAAAAAGGATAAATCTAAGCAAGAAGAGGATATTAAAAATATGAAATCCCATTATTCCAAGAAGAAGAACTTCAAAAAAAAAGAAAGGTATATACAAAAAAAGATAGTGATTCATCGGATTATTGTGATAGTTCTAATGATGACAATGACTATGCCCTTATGGATGAGGAAAAGGAAATCATATTCATGACATTAGGATCAGCTTATGTGAATTAAAAAGAAGTTGAAGACTTAAATGAAAAATAATAAGGAGAAGTGGATCTATAGTGTGAACTCATTTGTGATCTAGATGAAATTAACAAGCTGAGAAAAGATAACTCAAAAGAGAAGAAACTTTGAAAAAAGGAGATTGAAAAAGTGTCCAAAAGTCTTGAAATATTTGATTAGATAGTGGTTAACCTAAAGACACAAGTTGAATAGGCCAAAAAAAAAGGTGTAGTTAAACATGAATTACAATCTAAATCCGATGAATGAATGAAGTTAGAAGTAAAGATAGTGGCTTTGAGAAAAGAACTTGAAGAAGCTAAAGAACAAATAAACAAAGGTTTGAAGCTGAAATGAGGTTCAATAATTCTTGATGAGTTTATCAACTCTCCAAATCCATCAAAAGAGAAATCTGGTCTTGGTTATGAAAGAGGGAAAAGTCCCATAACCATTACATCTACAAACTTATATGATAACTTCAAAGCAAAAGGAGAATCAGGAACAAAGAATGAAAAAGCTTGCATGAAGGACTTCAAAGATACAAAGATAAACAAAAACACTATTGATGTGAAGAAAGCTAAAAATAAGCCTAAATAAAATAAGAAGAAAAAGTTAGCTAAGGCAAATGGTTTCATAAGGGTGAAATATTTGAAGAATTTAGGGTTAAGAAGATTTCCTCATCTTGCACAAAGAAATGCTATGACTAGGTATTCCTCATCTTTTTATGGTTATTGTTATACTTATAATTAGTTTGGTCATATGGATAGTGATTGCAGAGTTTTACCTAAAAAGAGACCAAATTTTGTAAGCAAAAATTTATTTTCACCCTTGTTAGATATAAATGTAAAATGCTGTAATTACAATAATTTTGGTCACATGGCTAAACAATGTAGAATAAATTTTGTGAGACCAAAAATACAAAGTGAAAATAAAATCATGCCTTCTAGTGTGAATAAAGGTTCACAAGTCTCTAAAAAAGGGAAAAATAAGCTAAATAAGAAACCCAAGGATGTGTGGAAAGTGAAGTATCAATCTATGATTGCTCAAACTGCACTCCATGCAAAGGAGTATAATTTATGGGTAATAGACAATGGTTGCTCAAAATATATGACTAGTGACAAGAGCCATTTCATCAAACTAATCAAATGTATGGAAGGATATGTTAGCTTGGGAGACAAAACTGTAGTAAATATATGAGTTAAAGGAACCTTGAACATAGATGAAAAATTACTTACACATGATGTCCTTTATGTTGAAGAATTGAAACATAATCTACTAAGTGTCAACCAAATGTAGAAGGTTGTAAGATAAGGAGATATATAAGATTATTTATAGAAGGGAAAAGAACTAAAAGAAACATTTATAATCTTAGTGAAGTGAATGGTAATAGTTGCCTGATAGGAAAGATTGATGAGATTTGGTTATGGCATAAAAAATGGGCCATGTTAATTTTGACAACCTAGTAAACGTGATATTAAATAAGTGTGTTAAACACATACCTAAGATAACCAAACATGCATGCACTACTTTAAAGGAATGTCAACAAGGCAAGAAGATGAGGGTCATATTTCAAACAAAGGAGTATGCAACTACAAAGCCTCTAGAATTAGTTCATGTTGATCTTTATGATCTTATTAAGACAAGAAGATCTTAAGGAGAGATATGCTTCATGTTATTTATAAATTATTACTCAATAGTGACATGGGTAACCTTTTTAAAGGATAAGTCTCAAGCATTTGAAAGATTCAGAATCTTTAGGGCCATAGTAGAGAATGAGATTGGATGAAAAATCAAATGCTTAAGATCTGATAGAGGTGGAGAATTCACCTCAAATTATTTTATAGAATACTATGACAAACATGGAATTAAAAGTCATTACTCTACAAAAAAAACTCTACAGTATAATGGAGTTGTAGAAATAAAGAATAAGATAGTCAAGGAACTTGCCAAAACAATGTTAAAATAGGCTAAGTTACCTAATGGATACTGGAGAGAAGCAATACAAATAGTAGTATATATAGAGTTCAATTGAGGGTAAACAGTGATAAAACTCCCTATGAACTAAGGTAGGGCAAACCTACCTCTATGAAGTATTTCAGAGTGTTTGGTAGCAAATACTACATTAGGAGAAAAGAAGACAACTTGGGAAGCTTTGATTCAAGATGTGATGAAAAAATATTACTTGGTTATTCCACCCAAATCAAAGCCTACATATGTTACAACAAAAGTATACAAAATATTGTAGAGAGCATTAATGTCAAGGTTGAAGAAGGACTGAAACATGTTAAACCTAATATAGAAATCTATAATGAAGAATCAAATTATAAAGAGGAAGTAGCTAATGAAGAGCATGAGGAAGTAAATGAAAAGGTGCCTAAAATATTTGTTCAAAATGATCATCCTATAGAGCAAACCATTGGCAATAAAAATGAAGTTGTTCAAACAATGAGAAAATTTGTAATGAATAAGGAGCAAGTAGGTTTTGCTCTAATGTCTAAAATTGAGCCTCTTAGCTATGTTAAAGTTGACAAGGATGATAATTGAATAAAATCCATGGAATAAGAACTGAGCTAAATTAAAAATAACAGAACTTGGGAATTAGTTCTAAGACCTTCAAACAAGAATGTAATAGGCACAAAATGGGTCTTTAAAAATAAGCTCAATGAGAATAAAACTATTATAAGGAATAAGGCAAGATTGGTATGCAAAGGATATGCACAAGTTAAGGGCATAGATTTTGAGGAAACATTTTCTTCAATTTCTCTATTATAAGCCATAAGAATGTTTCTAGCATTTTTTTTCTAATAAATTCAAAGTCTATCAAATGGATGTTAAGTCTGCTTTCTTGAATGAGAACCTAGAAGAGGAAGTCTACATAGAACAACTTGAAGGTTTTTAGTTGTCAGAGGAAGAAGATTATGTTTACAGACTAAAGAAAGAGTTGTATGGTCTAAAATAGTTACCTGGATCATGGTATTTAAGATTAGACTAGTACTTGCAACAAAAAAGATTCAATAAATGATGTGTAGATAGTAATTTGTACTTCAAATTAGAATGTAAGCATATGTTAATTTTTGTTGTATATATAGATGATATCATTTTTGGTGGTAGTAACAATAGTATGTGCAAATAATTTTCTACTCAAATGCAAAATGAATTTGAGATGTCTATGCTTGGAGAACTTTATTTCTTCCTTAATCTACAAATAGAACAAACTAATAAAGGGATATTTATATCTCAAACCAAGTATGCTATGTAAATTCTCAAGAAGTTTAGAATGGAAGATAGTAAGCCAATAATAACTCCCATGATAATTAGATGCAAGTTGAGAAAAGAGGATGAGTCCCATGATGTAAATTAGACTTTGTATAGATAAATGATAAGTAGATTTTTATATTTAAATACATCAAGACCTGGTATCATGCAAGCAATATGCATGGTTGAAATATTTCAATCTACTCTTAAAGAATCACATGTCAATGTAGTGAAAATAATCTTTAGATATATCAAGAGCACAATTTAATATGGTCTATATTATCCTAAAAGTGAATATTTTACTTTGAAAACATATATAGATGTTGATAAGGTAGGAAGTGTGGATGATAGAATAAACACTAATGGTGGTGCATTTTTACTTAGAAATAAACTTGTTTCATGGTTGAGCAAAAAATAAGAGTTAGTTACTCTTTCTACAATAGAAGTAGAGTATGTAGCAACAATGGCATTTTGTACTCAAGTCTTATGGATGAAGCAAACACTCAAAGACATCAAGGTAGAATAAAAATCACCTATCTCTATTATTTATGACAATTCAAGTGCTATTAACATATCAAAGAATCCAATGATGCATTCTAGAACTAAGTGCATATCAATCAAGTATCACTTATTAAGAGAAAAGGTTGCAGATCAATAGGTCATAATGGAGTATGTGCCAACTGAAGATCAAGTTGTAGACATATTCACCAAACCTCTTCCCATGGAATAATTTGAGTATTTGAGATAAAAATTATGAGTGGTGGCTCCTACATCACATCACTAGATCTTAGTGATAGGGCATGACTCTAGGGGAAAGATCATAGATATTTTTTTAATCCTTTGAAAAAGAGAGAAAAGACAACTTAGGTATGTATATTTTTGAAAATTTATAATGAGTTGATTTTTGTATATTATTAGATAAACTCCTTTATCTGATAAAGGGGGAGAAAAATTTGGATAAATAGTGAGAAAATTGGAGTCCCTTTGCCATTAGTGTCAAAAGAGGAGAAAAATTACGTATTCTCTCTGTAAAAGGAGTAAAAAAGGTGTCCAAGTTGAGTTTTGGTAAAAGTGTCATTGTCTAAGGGGCAGAAAGTTGGTGTGAACAACTTCAACTCACATTCATCAGAAGCCAATACAGTCAATGCCATATAAGGATCAAAATTTGCCATCATTGAATAAGATCAGAGTATTTAATTTGTCATCAATGCCAAAGGGGGATATTTTTGGCCATATGATTGTCATTGATGTTAAAATGGGCATTATGGATGTCATTGATATCAGAGGATCAGGCAGGATTGATGGAGGGAAGAGCATGTTTTAATGTTACATAGTGAAAAGTTGTCATGCTTTTACAGAGACCATTTTTGGACCACTTGAAGAGAAATTAATAGATCTATCATGGGTATTTCAAGAGCATCTTAAATATATGGTCCACAAGTTTAGTTAAGAATAAATGAACTTAAAATTGATTTATCTTTGATCTCAAACATTACCAGGGTTTCATAGTAAAACCTTATGAGCTTTAGTCATGGCATTCACATGCATGTTCCATTTTAATGTTGAATAGATATAGGTAGGAACTAGTTATTTAAGTTATATTTTAAGCCCTTATTGGCATTATGAAACTAGCCCCTTCAACCTATTAATTATCAACTTGAGTTGATCAAATGCCTTAATATTTCCTAAGTCTTAGACTTAACATTTATCCTATATTGATCAATGGTTATCACTTAATCATACATTTAAGATCAAACAATGAGTGTGTGATCATGTAATGAAGATGTAATAGTGTGTGTGGACTCAATGAGATTAAGTGCTCGATGTTTAATGGCATAGAGGTGAGTTAAATACTGAGATATTTTGATGAGATTGATGGAGCATATTTTTTCCAAATTCTCAAGAAGTAACAAGATTAGACCAAGTGCTCAAGGTTTAACATTAGATAGAGGTAAAGTTCATGTAACTTTGAAGATCTAACATGTGAGAGCTCAGATCAAAAGATCTACCAGATGCATTTCAAAGTTTAAAATTGAAAGCCCAAAAGCATACAAAGATCTGATGGAGTGAGTGAGCTTGTTCAAGGTGGAAAACTTAAGATCAAAGGCCAATATTTAAAGATGTGTTCATACTAATGTTCAAGTGATAGAACATGTACACAAGCTATAAAATATGACATAAACAATGAAATAGATCATTATGATTGATCAATTTTATGTAATATGGTATGTGCATCAAAACTAGAGCTAATATATGCTAAAAAAAAGTAATGAGACAAATAATTATGGTAGTGGAGCATGAATTCAAGACCTGAGAAACTTATTGTTAAAGAAATATGAACTGAGTTTAGAATTAGCATGATGTGTTAGTAAACAAGTGTGAACATAGAGAAGATGTGAAACCTAGATCAAATGCTTATATATATGTCATCTTAGATACAGATCAGTGCTACTAAAGTGGTTGAAATATGTCAAATATAAAATATAGACATAAAGATGAAGAGGGGTAGAGTGGAAGAGAAGAGAGAGAGGAATAACAAAGTTTGAGCAGTTATAGAATAAAATTATAGCAAATAATTAAATTAAATTTATTTATGAATCAATATTGTAATCTAGAGTTGTGGCTCCATCAATTTGATTGGCAGGTTCCATGAGAAGAGCTAAGTTGGTGCTCAATTAGGGATTTGGTGTTTCCTTAGAGTAGGTGCTCTTAAACTAGGGGATTGGTGTCTCCTTAGGGTCAGTACCTTTAATGTTGTAACTAGTGAGGTTTTGATTGTGAGGCTAGATTAGAACATTAGATTCCAATAGCTATTCTCACCATGGTTTTTCTCATATTGGATTTTCCACATATACATATGGTGTTGTGTCCATTTTTGTGTGTGTGATATCTACATATATGTTTTAATCTGCATTAAAATTATTAAAATACTAATTTATTCAACCTACTAATTCACCCCCCTCTTAATACATAGTTGTGTTCCAACACATAAGTGGTCAATCCTATAGTATATCAGCTTGTTTTGATGTTTCTAGACCTTGGGGTGGTCAGGACAAAGCCAATCAGATTAATTAATACTCAAAACCATGTTTGATTAATAGATAGATGTCATTGATCAAGGTCTTATGGGACCATTACTCTAGAATAATGTAACTTAAAAGAACTATGGTGAGTTCTATAGGTAATTTTTCATTTATTTGCTTAATTTGATATTGCATAGCATGTTATTACTTTGATAAATAATGTTTTAAGTAAGAAATTATATTTTAATAAGAGTCATCGAGGATGATGACTAGCTTTAGGGTGAAGGATGTTTCATTTCTATTCCTCATCGAGTAAACTTGCTAGATTATCCATGGATATTTGCAACTAACAATTCATAGTTGGTTATATTTTTGACTAAGCTTGAGATTTATGCTATTATGGGATAGTAGAATGTTGTTTAGTTAGATGATGATATATGATTGCGTACTTTGAGTTGTATTAATATATGTGTTTATGTTTTGAGCGCATTAATGTATTGTCTCAGTTATAATATTGCTTTATGATTATCTTGTGATATGATCTAATTACCTACATATTGTGAAGTGGATTCAGGAAGAATTCATCTCTCTAGCATGTCAGAGGGAGAGAATCATTAGAGAGGGTGATGTAAATGAAGATGTTGAAGGTCTACAGAGAGCTGGTGAAACCCTACACATAGAGAGTATCTAGTCATGGTAAAAATGCATTTAAACTGATTGCTTTTGGTGCTTTTTTTAAGTATTGATTTTTTAATTCCCTGAGTAGGTAAAATTATAGAAGCAAATTCTTTTGTGTGTCTAGAATGATGTGCCATTAATATATATAGAATCAAATTTAAAGGTAAAATTAATAAATAGGTTATTAATTATGAATTTTTAAATTTGACATTAAATTTACTTAAATAGAGTTAAATTCTAAAATAGTTTAATATGAAATCGAGTAATTCATATTAAAATATAAAAAAGGGAATTATTTTAAAAAAGGAAAAAAACATTAAAATTAGAAAAAAAAAGAGAGAAATAAAAATAAAATAATAATTAAAATTTAGATAAATAAAAAAAAGTGAACTTTAATTGAATCTCATGAAAAAGGAATAAAGAAAAAGAAAAGAAAAGAAATTAAAGAAAAAAAGGAAAAACTCCATTTAAAAGTGATATGCCTATTTTTCTATAAGGGAGAAAATTATAAAAAAAAAAGGGATGAGATTTCTAAAAAAATATAGCTTGATGATAAGAGTTTTGGGGAGATTTGAAAAGAGAGAAGAGGCATACACAGAGCAAGGAATGAGACATAGAAAGAAAGAGACTATCCAATAGGGACTCTTAAATAAAAAGGAAATTATAATTACAAGACAGGTAGTGTATTGAATTTCATGATTATGAATGAATATATTATTATCTATTTGAATTATCTTTAGAATAATTCTAATTATAATTATATACATCTAATTTAACAAATATATCAATATTATTAATGGCATCAATGTTTCCACTGAATTATTGAGTTATTCTATTGAGTCACTATTTTATTTTAAAATCATAGAGGGAATATCTTTATAGAAAATATTATCACTCATACCAATCACTATCAGTAAGAATATCTATCACTATAGAATATCGTAACCATAATTAACTTTATATCTAGTCAAATTAAAGTACTAGCCACTATGATACTATACCAAAGAATATTTCACTAAATCATTAGTTATAAGTAATATTAATGCTGATTTAACTAGTACATAGTACTTAGTGTATTCTAGGGTATTCATATTTGATTAAAATATATCAGATATTATAGTTGTATAAGTGGTTTGCCTTGAATATCTGATTAATTTAGGCATGTATAATGTTGTAGTATATAAGCCCATATAATATTTATCTTAGTAACTATGGAATGTATAGATATATTATGATATATTCCTTCTTTATTATATGGAACCACACTTCATTCAGATTAATGATTAAATTAATTAGAATTTTATAAATTAAGATTATATGTATACTGCTAAGCCTTGTAACATTTCAAAACTGAATCTACTTTTCAAAATGGGTACAATTTTGGTTGTTGGCATTGTTGGGATCCAAATTAGAGTGCAAAATCCAAATTAGAAGTGCAACAATCCAAATTAGAGTGTAATGATCTGAATTAGAGTGCAACAACTTATTTAAAAAGGTATAGTGACCTGCTAAGAAAGTGCAGTAATTACACTAGTTGGTTTTCTTATTATGTTTTTATAAAATGAAATGAAATATTTTCCCCTATAATTATCTATTCTTACTCTATGTATTGTTAATGCAGGCTATTTTAGACTCATTAAGCATGAGTGATAAATTAGGTAGACCATCAATTTATATAAAGAAAAAGGTCTACAAAAATGAGAAGATGTTTTAATATAACATTAATAGGATCCACTTTTGGTTATCATGGGTGAATAATTATATATAGAAATGTATCAGGATTTTTTGATATAATTGGTTTATTATTGATTTTGTACACACTATACTCTTTTTACTGGATTCATGGTGGTAACCATCGGTCATCGCTATAAATAGACTTGGTTGGTGGTACCAAGTTAGTTAATAGGATAAATTGATCTGCTCTATAAATATTTTTTGGTGATATATTAAGATTATCCCGTGTTGTGTGGAATAACCCTTATAAAATCCTTTATTAATTAATATACTGATATTATAATTTGATATCATTATTGGGGTATATTAATATTATTACCAACAAAAGTTATATTACTACACATACATTGTAACACCATGGGTTACTACATTATGATTCTTACTAAATATATTACCATATTTGCCATATACGGTATAGTAATATACTCAGTTAAGTATCGTAATTTGTATGCATATACTATGATATTATTTCATATTATGAGTTATTTGTACTTCATAATCTTATTATGTTAATATTATATTCACTTGTGTTATGTATTGGCCAAATTCTATCATATATGAAATAATGTTATTATGAATGAGTTTGATGATATTAAATATGCATTGATTGAGTATTTGACTAAGGATCATAAAGGTTAATGGTGTCATTTGTATTTTTTAACATACTTCCTTATGAATCAACATAACAATAAAATTTGTATATAATAATTACAAGAGGATAGTTCTTGTTTAGGTAGGACTAAAATCATGACTTTTCAACCTAATATTTTCAAAATTATGTAAAATCCAAAACATAATAAGGATGATGTTAAGTTATAAACATGGTTATCCCTTTCATTATTTGAACAAGATAATGATCTCATTATATCTCATTGGGAGCATTAAAACCATAGGCATTATGTGAGAGACTTTATAAAGTCTAGTGAGACTTGAAGAAAATAGGAAATCCAATGAAAACATCATTATTATGTACGAGTTGCATAATATGTATATAACTTATGAGTTAAAATATGTGATGTAAATGTAAAATTAAAGGAATTTTTGAGTTAATGAATGTGAAAAACATCGGTGTTTATGAAATAACATAAATACAATATAGGAGTGTACTTTATGGTTATAGACTCTATAGGCGGAGTAATTACATATGATTAACTTAATGAGTGCATGCATTCAAAACCCTTAAAACATATATCAAATGCTAATTTGGATTATCTTATGAGGATTTAAGGTTATAATGTAAATACTTAATGAAAATGGTTGTATTGAGTCATATTCTTAAGCTTGTAGCTATAAGTATGGTTTACCTAATCATAAAATGTCTGAAGGACTAAACTATAACCATATTAAAATAATCTGTTAGAAAGCAAAATGAGATGTTTAAATGAACATGTTTATGAACTCTCTATTTATTTTCAATAATTGTTTGGTTATTAGCTATATACTAAGTAATTATGTGCATTACATGATTACGAGAGTGTTTGACATATAATAGTGCATCCTGATACATATTTATAGCTATTTTACTTAAATATTAGTATGCAATTTAGACTTAGGGTATACCTAGGTGGTATAATCCCATACTTTCTTGATTGTTATTATGTATGTGTATCACTTGATTATTAAAATCATAAGTTGAATTATGTGTTATTAAATAGTTGGAAACTTATGATAGTATGGGATATCATAGGGTAATATAGTAAAAAATTATGTTTTACCTGAGTGGTGCAAACTATAATTATTATGCCTTAGCTCATATTTGCATTTAACTATTTTACTATATATATGTTGATTATTGATGTGGATAGTGCATTTTGGAATAGTTGGTAAGACTTTGTGTATCTATGCATGCAACTCATGAGAGTTTAATGAATGATATGTTGGTATGTTATTTTGTTTCATGTGAACTATGACTTGTTTCATTATATATAGTTACTTATATATTTGTTTATATTTCCATTATTTTAAGACTACCTTATATGATTGGTTTTGGGAAAACTAGTAGTTATGTATTAGAATACTAGACTATGGTAGTATGGGTTATCATAGGTATATTATATTTGGAAATAAATTATGGTTGCTGAAATATACAATTATGTATATTTTACTTGGGTGGTATAGATTATAATCATTATTTCTAGTATGGGATAGAAATAAAGTAAGATTGATTCATACATTTGATAGAATAAATGTATGAATTTGTTACTCCTATGTTTATCATATGGTTTGATTGTATGTGTGAATAGGATGTGAATTAAATTAATATTGTGGTTGAGTTGTATTTGAACAATCTACATTACTAATTTGGAGTAAGGAGTGAAATGGACTTCACTAACTTACTAGTCTCAGAATGAAAGATAAAGGCAGTCTGATCAAGTGGTGTTTATGAAATTAATTGATCCATATCATTATTATTTATAATTTGTAAAATTTTAGACCAATTCTTTTTAGTGAGATATTATCATTTCATGAGTATGATTCACATGTTGTGTAATATCTTACAATAGAATGGACTTCTATGATACATAACATGTTTAGTTTAGAATCATAAAGCACACGGGTATGTAATAGTTTCTTTGGATTCCTGTGATGTCATTAACTACTCATACATCAAGGGAGGGTCATTCCCTGATGGGAGATTATGCATGGGATAATTGGTCTATGATTGGTGTGAAAAAGTGCATGGATGATGCTCTCCCTCCCCATAGTAGTACTACTATTGAGATGATACTTGAGATTGCCACAAATACTAAAGAGTCTAGGGAACTCAAGCTCTAGGGAGCTAGGTATCTAAATTATGTACATTGTGTATTATTATTGAGTATTGTCATGAAGAGTTTTAATTACTTATTATTTTAAATTAATAGTGGTGGCTATAGACTTGTTTTAGTTGTAGCTAAGTTAATTTAATTATTTTCTTTATTTACATTATGATGTGTACTCTCATGATATTAGAGATCAATAATATGTGATGTATTATGCTTGTTATTATTATCACCTTGTGTATTTATTATGGTCTCTATAGATTCTCATGGTGTAATATATATTTGGTATATGCATTAATTTTTTAAAAAAATTCATGTATTTCTATGTCTAACCCAGTGGGGTTGTTACAATGTAAGATTAAATAAGTGGAGTGTTATAGAGACAAGCTTTTAGATTATTTGAATTAGTTTTCAAAATAAAGAGGATAAGTACCCAAAGTTAAAAATAAAACTAAGGGGCTATAATAATGGCTAGATAAAGGATATAAGAATTAGTAATAAAGTAAAGAAATTATGTATAGGTAGAATACAAGTAACTAATCAAAATATTTAACTAGACTATTATGTTGGGAAGAATTAGGAAACTTTGTGTAGTCATGTAAAATTTGAAATTGGATGACTTAGGCATGGCTAATGAAACCCAACCCATATATTATCCTTCTTGATCATATAAACCTTCTAGGCTATTCTTTCATTGATTCCCAGTCATCTGTAGCCTTCCAAACTTAGCTCTTTTAGACCTAGACAACCCTTTCAGGCCTAGACCCATCCCAGCAGGTCTCATCCCCTTAGGACGAGAATGCCCAAATTAGATAAGAGCACTAAAACCTAGGGTGTCTTATTTTTGGTGCTATTGTCGAAGTGCATTTTGACCTCTACCAGTCAGATTTTCCTAAATCTTTATCTATTTCTTTGTCAACCTAATACAAGTTCATTTAACCCATGATCATTAATTACCCTATAAAAGGCCATCAAAATTCCATTTGCAAGAGTTGGTACTCATTTATAGGAAATAATTAAGAATATAAGAAATCACACTCAATTACTCTTCCCTATTATTTATATACAACCTTCCAAGAGCATTTCAAGTCTATTCAAGCATTCATACCAGTCCCTAGTCATCTAAAGTACAATCCATTTTTGCATCTAGTTGCATAAATCACACATAATTGCACCAAACACTTCAATGGGATAACTACATTAGCTTGATCCCTCTTAAGAGTATTGGTATGTAGGCAATGTACCCACACATGGGGTGTGAATTGCATCCAATGTATCCTTTACACACTAACCCCTTCTCTCTCCTTCCCAAGTTCCTATTAAAGTTAAAGTATAAAGAGATCCTAAGGGTTTTTAAGACTAAATCAGACACACAACTATCTCCATATGATTTCAGGCCTCAAAAATTCATAGATAGGGTAATATAAGCCAAATAAACAAAACCCAGAAAGCTTTCAACCTCAAGACAATAACACTAGAATAAGAATACAACATTAGATAGTAGGGTGTCCACTTTTGATGCTCTTTTCCAACCTAGAAACAAAGTTTAGGAACCTATTCCATCCTATTTTCTAATCTTTCTCCTCTAGTATTAGGCCCTATCTCAATCTGGATCAACCAAAATAAGCTAAGTTCTATTTTCTCTCATTTCCTACTATATTTAGAGAAGGTAAAAACACTTTTTTTACACAAATTAGTAGGTTAATTAAAGCATGTTATTCACTAATTTACATTTCTTAGAACCATTTATTATTTATGAATTAAAAACCTAATTTAATAAAATAATAAAACATTTGGTGGGCCCAAAAATCCTTCCAACATAGTTCCAGGTCATACCAGGTCCACTTCACTATAATATTTTACTTAGATGACCTTGGATACATACTATGGGTGTCATCCATTTCACTTTCCATTGATGTATTAAGTTTCTCCATGAGGGATATCTATACACATGTCTAGTATAAAACTATCCATTTGGATATTGTCAACTTACAGTGTCAGCTTTGACTATTTAATTAGATGGGACACCATATCTCACAATATAGGTACCACTTCATAACATTCATCTTGATCAAATACATACTTATGAGGTTGGTAAGACTATCACTTCCCACACTAGACTTACAATAGCACCATCAGCACTAGCTCTTTCACTAGTCATAATAGCTTCAACCATTCTAGCTACTTCATTGGTCATAGTTCTGACACATGTTACACATCCACCATCATCAACAATAATACCAATAGTTATAATTAATTCCATAGTTACTCCATTGGTTATAGATATTTTGGCAATAACACCTTCTACTACTACAGATGAGGAGACTCATATAGCATAGTTACCCTTTTTGATAAATTTGGAGTTACCATATGTACATTATGTTGATACAAATTCATAAGCTTCTTCAGATGATGATACAACACCCACACTCACAAATGACTACTTGTGTGGATTGAGCTTTACACCAGTCAGCCCAAGAGAGTACCAAGATGAATCTAGATCTCTTATCCCACATCCTACATCACTTTTATCATCTCACACTAGACTCTCAAGATATGCTCCACACTCACATCCACAAACAAATCACTTAGCACATATAGTTCACGTGATTACTTCCATGGATATAAAGCCACTTATATAGATTTAGGTAGGCAACACATAGCATCAACCATAATTTATATTATAGATATTACTTGATCATGGATTGATCACATTGCCTACAGTATGACATAGATCTATCAGTAGATTATCACATCAAGATGGTTGCCCATTTTATATTTTTCATAGAATTACAAGACATGATACAAACTCATGTATAGATTTATAGAAAAAATTAGATAAACTATAATATTGAGTCATTATTTATATTATAGCACCAATAGTAGCACCAGCTCCACCACTTCCATTGAATTCATTTACTAGCAAGACTAAAAATCCCAGAGTAGAGTCAGCATCTCCCCCAACAGAGCAACCTTTAGTTCACCTTCAACACAATGACACAATAAACACAAAATATATAGCATATGATGATACTTATGATGATTATTTCAAGGCATTTGATGATGGCCATGACCCTTTCCTCCATTTCCATCCCTAGCAGGCTCCATCCTTGGATCCCTTCCCCCCCACCAGCCTAGTCTTTTATATCATTAAGTACATATTGATTTATTTACATACTTATATATAGTATTTTTCAAACATTGATTTCATACAATCTCTTTTTTATTTATTTTACATAACTTATATCAAAATACAAAAATTAAAAATACAAAAACATTCAAATCATATAAAAAATAACAAAAACATTCTGATTGTATGCATCATCCATTCTTTACATTACTACTATCATGATAGGACTTAAATTTGTTATTTCATGATATTGTATATTTATTTTTATACATTACCATGCTTCACTTGATCTTATTTTAGTGTGTGTAGTGACACCCAACTACTTGATTGCTTCATTCTACCCATTGAGGAGACACTCCTACTTCTATAATCGAGACACACATTGATATACATACCCATTGGGGAAATATTCTACATGACTACACCATCTAGGTTATGTCATTCCTACACTACATACTCTAAGTTATCATGCTAATGTACATTAATTTATAGCTTACATAGAATATTATATTGATATTTCACTAGTATTTATCACTTATGTATCTATTAACATATACCTAGTCTTGTACTACACATGTTTTGCATACTTTCACATTTGCTTTGATTAGTTAGATGTACTTATATCTTTCTAGTTACTAAATGCTTTCTCTTTTTAGTGTAGCTTGTGTGATTGCATTTTATAGTTCCTATTTGACTCTTGCTTATGCCTTAGGACATTTGCCAATGCCCTTTGCTTCTATTCATGTGTGTGACTTAAGAAATTTTCCAATGTCCTTTGCTTATACTCTTTTATGTGCCTATGGCCCTTATATCAACTTTGCTTATTTCACTTGTATGTATATGTGGCATTTGAACATGCCTTCTATGCTTGTTTTCCAATTTGAGTGACATGCTCCCATGTCCCTTATTTGCATGGCCCCTTGTCCATCCTTATGTGCTTCTTGTTTCTTGCTTGATTTTAAATGTGTGTAATGCCATGATCCATATCATGTATTTACCTTTCTTTCTTAGATGTTATGATGGACATCATGTTCTATCTCTCCAACTAACAACTAATAACTAATATGTAATATTTCCAATTTAGTACTTTACACATGCTTTCACATTGTTATATCTATCTAGGCATACACTTATTTATCTAAGAATATATCAATACAAACATTGCCATATCTTGAAACATATTGTCAAATATCAAATTATATATCATATATCTATACAACTTAACACACTTGCAGGACTCTTTTCTTTTAAGGGTAGTCATTGTAGGTTCATCATTCCTACCCTTAAAAGAGGAGGCATCAAACATGGGTTTTCTCATAGAGATAAAATCTCCTAACAGTCAAAACAATAACATTCAAACCACTCTATATAGAATATAGAGGTCAAACCAGTCAAAATAGAGTAGAAAAACACTCAAGTTTTCCAAAAATAGGGAAAAAGTTCAGTTCAAGGATAATTTTTACACTTCTAGACTAGTTAAATTCAATAATTTTAGTATAGTTTTCTCAAATATAGGCATTATCATGCATAGAATGATGGTTCTTACTTTTAATTCAGATTAGGCAGTTGTCATAACTTCCAAATCAGAATCCATGTTCTAGACATTAGTGATTAGGGGTAATGTGTGCAACACATTGATCTTATTTTATTTTTGAGTTCAATTTATTCTAAACATTCTCAATAGTTGCATGCCTTACTCCATCTATAGGTGGTTGGAATCACTTTCATGTTGAACTTTCATACAAGTTTAACTTTTTGAGTATTTGAGTTCTTGAGTTGGCTTTCACATAAGCCTAGTTTATCATTTTTAGAGTAGCTTTCAACCTCCATCTTTCAAAATGGCAAAGAGTGGCCTAGTTTCTAGCATATATTTAGACTATCCACACCACATTGTTATATTTATAGTACATCCATGGGCTTTATGAGTCATTTCATATGACATCTAATCTATACCAGTATCACTTCATAGCTTCACTTCATGAGGTAATGATGGAGCCAAAGGGCTAACCTTTGTATTCTTGAGCCACCTATTTAGAGGGATTAGACACATAGTCCAAACATCTATTAACACATGCATGATTCATTAAATTCACTTAGTTAGAGATGATGTATCCAAAAGGCCATCCTTTACATTCTTGAGCCTCCTTCTAGGGAATTGAGCACTCATCTCTGTTCACAATACTACTCTTGATTTAACACATACTCAACATAATCTATCATAATCTAGCATCACAATAGGTTTTGTATTGGTTTGCATACCCAATGAGGTGTATTCATTCCTTTCTATTCCTCTTACTTAGATTTTATACATTCTTATTTTAGATATAGCATATCTAATAAGAACTGATCTACTTTATGTTTTCATTTACAAGTTGACACTTCACAACATGCTCTCTCTATGCACATCCATCATCACATAACTTTATGAGCTTCTCCCTCACAAGTAAGTCTAGATATACTTTTTACTTTACTTTATCCTAGTATTTTGCTTTGCTGCATCACTATAATAAAGGGGGGGCAAATGTAGTCATGTAAAATGTGAAATTGGATGACTTGGCATGGTTAATGACACCCAAACCATAGGTCCTCTTTCTTGCTCACACAACCCTTCTATGTTATTCTTTCACTAATTTCTAGTTATCTATAGCCTTTCAAACTTAGATCTAAGATAGAGGTAGCCCTTTTAGGCCCAGATCTATCCCCCTAGGTCTCATCCCCTTAGAACAATAGTACCTAAATTAGTCTAGAGCAATGGAACCTAGGGTGTCTTATTTCTGATACTATTATCTAAGCTCATTTTTACCTTTAAAAATCAGATTTTATCAAATCCTTATATTTTTCCCTATCAAACTAATACAAGTTCATTTAACCCAAGATCATTAATTATCCTATAAAATTCCATTTAAAGTTGATTTAGAAGGGTTGGCACTCATTTACAGGAAAAAATCAAGAATATAAGCAAGCACACTCAAACACTTTTCCCTATTTTATGTATATAACCTTCTAAGAACATTTCAAGCCTATTCAAGAATTCATATCAGTCCCTAATCATCTAAATTAAAATTCAATTTTGCATCTAGTTTCATAGATCACAAACAATTACATCATGCACTTTAATGGGAGAACTAAATTAGCTTGATCCCTCTTCAAAGTATTGGTTTGTAGGCAGCATGCCCACACATGGGGTGTGAAGTACATATAGCATATCCTTCACACACTAACCCCTTCTCTCTCTTTCCCAAGTTTCTATTCAAGTTCAAGCATAAAGAACTCCTAAGGGTTTTGAAGACTAAATCAGACACATATCGAGCTCCATAAGCTTCTAGGCCTAAAAAATTCATAGACAAGGTAATCCTACCAAATAGAACCCATAAAGCTTTTAGCCTCATGATAACAACATCAGAATAAGACTACAGTGCTAGATAATAGGGTGTCTACTTTTAACGCTCATATCCAACCTAGAAATAAAGTTTAAGAACCTATTTTCTAGTCCTGCTCCTCCAATATCAAGCCATGTTTTAGTCCAGATCAACCAAAATAAGCTAAGTTCTATTTTCTCTCACTTCCCACTATATTTAGAAAATGTAAAAACACTATTTTTTACACAAATTAGTAGGTTAATTAAATCATATTATTCATTAATTTACATTGCTCAGACTCATTTATTATTTAGGAATTAAACACCTAATTTCATAAAATAATAAAACACTTTGTCTAACCAAGAATCTCATCAAGAGGATGTAAATAAGTATGCCTAATGGATTTCTATGAAGGAATGACTTCTTGTGAATAAGAAGTGCCAACTATATATGCTCTGAATCTAAATAAGAGTCGTATTCTATAATGTAACCCTTTAAATCATTGCACATATGCTCATGTTAACCTATATCCTCATGTGTAAGAGAATAAGATGTAACAAGTAGTACATGTACTTTTGGTGAATCTCTTTGAATAATATGTTTTACCTTAGGAGATGGAGGCATCCTTGTATGTGACACTTTCTACATAGGAGGATGTACCAT
The DNA here is from genome assembly GCA_037957365.1 of Torreya grandis. Taxonomy (NCBI): domain Eukaryota; kingdom Viridiplantae; phylum Streptophyta; class Pinopsida; order Cupressales; family Taxaceae; genus Torreya; species Torreya grandis. The sequence goes on from JARHVA010001938.1 coordinate 508,219, forward strand.
GTTGTGTGAAACAAACTAAATACATTCATGTGTAATTATATCATGATCATAAGATGTAAAATCTAATTTTATAGTATTCTCATGTTCATTATAAAAAATAACATTCTTTGTAAATTCCTTTGAATAATTTTGTAAACTAGTTCATTACCATGTTGTTCAATAATTTTCCCAAGTAACTATTCCATAAAATAAGTAAACATCATTTACTCTAAAGGATATTCATATTGGATTCCTTAAATTTTTTACCACTTGATTATCATGAATGTATATGAGACATTTATGTATTGTATAAGGTGTTTCTTTAATATTTTGTATCCAAGGGCATCGTATTAGTATATCTAAGACCCATGTGCTTAATAAAACTAGAAATGGAATAGGCGTTATGAGAGGGGCCACTTGTTAATGAATCACTATACACCCAAGAGTATCTTATGTATTCCTACTATATGATTCAAAAACACTAGAAGTATGCCATAAACATTGTTCTATATATCCTAATAATGAAGGAGTATTATGGTGTAGACATTTTCACTTGATACATTTTCTATCATGACATTATGGATGGATTTCTTGTTAACATGTGCTTGAATAAAAAATGCATGCTTATCTAAATCATAATAAAAAAAACTTCATTATCATCAAATGTGATACTAATATGTGATGTTTATTTTCCCCTAACTATATAAATAATTTTACCAAGTGGATGTCCATATGTAGGATAAGGATGAGCATTGTATGTATAATGAACTTTAGAATTATCCATGTTATTTGCTTCATGATTTGGAAAAGGTTATTTGTATACTTTTTGATTTGCATTATCATTTGCTTGTGGCTTAGTCTCTTCAATAGTTGTACCAATATCTATGACATTTTCATCAATGAGATCTTAAATTTTATGCTTGAGCTTGAAACATCTATTTGTAAAATTCCCAATGCATCTTTGATAATCATAATGTGCATTGTTGATGTAGGGACATCCCATGATGACCCCAAGTTGATTTTTTTTTTTTTTTTTTTTTTAATTTGGTATTTTAGATGTCTCATAGGTGTTTTAGGTACTAATGTGGTCTTAGGAGTGATCTATGTTTGTAAACATTCCATAACATTTGAAATATGGAGTTTCCCTCCAAAGTGCACTATTTGAAAATTTGAATCTTCTTAGCCTTGTAAAGGGATGTTCATGCATTGTATGAGGTTGACCAAGGTGTCAATCATGTAAAAATGGATTAGATATTGTTGGAGGTCTAAATTTTATTCTTTAACCTATGTTTTGATATACATGTCATATTAGGTGAAAATCATGAATAATGCATCTTTGAGAAAGAAAACCTCCACCTAGTATGAGACATCAAGATTTAATTATGCACGTTAGTAGGGGTATAGAGAGTTAGTTTTATAAGGTTAGATTTGAATCCATTCAAATATATATGAATGGATAAGGATATAAATCTTGTATGTATAAGAATGGAATGTGTTTTGGAACCCCTATTTTGTTGGAATGAAAGAAAACATACCTTGTTGAGGTCTTTTGCATTTCTTGTGCATAGTGTATGTTGTTCAAAGGAAGAATGAGTTTGATGATCGATTTAAAGTGTGATTAGTATCAAAAACATATTTTTTGAGGAGAAAATTTGGAGATATAAATACATTAAAAGTACCCCTATTCTTAAAGGAGGTAATACAAACCCTAGTTATGGTGTGTTTCCATTTTTGTATTACAGACTATGTTTTACTGAATAGAGAGTAAAATGGTATTTGATGATTGTTTAGTATGATTTTGAAGGATTTATGTAATGAATTTGAATTTATAAATTAAAATAAGTATTATGAAAGATAATTTGAACTTTTTTGTTGATTATGTAACAATTTCCTTATTCTTTATGACTGAGATAGAGTATTAACTGTCATTATGAATGAAAAGTATGGATTTAACTTTGTATAGTGTTTGTAATAAATATATGAGTTTTGTGATATATTTTGAAAGTGGGAAACTCAAATAAAATCCCAATTTTTTTTGGATGTTGGAGAATATTGAAATCAAACCCTGTTTCTTATATGAAATTGCAATCAAAGTGGTCTGTGAATATTTATTGAAAAGGATAAAGATTCAAATTTTAATGTTCTAGAAAGTTTTAAAGAGTGTGGAAGAACCTCTTAAATAGTATTAAAACCTTGTGTTTCGTCATTAACAATGTGAAAGTTTTGTATCTATGACACAGACCTAGAAATTAAAAATTTGCATGCCCAATAAAATGTATTTTGAGTTGAAAAAGTATGAAAGTGAATACAGTTGGTGAGTTTAAAGTTTAGAATGGTTGTAATAGGTCTAGATAGACCCTAAAAATCATTTTTAAGCTTTGAAACCAAATATAATGTTCACAATAATCCATTGTTTTCTCTCGACTAGTGATTGAGACAATAAGCCCTAAATCTAAGGCTTTGAAGGTATTGAGAGTTTGGACCATCCAAATTAGTTGATTTTTTTTGAAAAACTTAAGTATAATGTGAGTGAAGATATTTTGTGGTTTATATGGTGTGAATGTACATATAAATATGGAAATTTGAGATTTTTTGTAAATCAAACCCCTAAGAGACCTAATTCAAGGTAATAGTGACCTATAAAGGGTGTGAAAAGTGGGATAAGCTAAGAATTTAAGGTCAAGACTTGGTAAAGGAATAAAACAAAATTAAGGGTATTTGTAATATTCATCATTTTGTCAGGGTACACTTGTACTTATCTTTATAGAAAGGATTTAGAGCAAAGAAGGGCTACAAGGACTGTTGCAAAACAAGATAGAGTTGTGTAAGAGAGAAGTTTGAGAATTTTAAGGTGTTTGTGAGATGAAGAGTGAACAAGGAGGACTAAGAGATTGTGTAAATCAATATCAAAGAATATGAATGAACAAGATGACTAGATGAATCTGTGAACCATTGCATGAGAAATTGAACTAAGTTTTCATTGTCAAGGAAGTGAACAAGAAATAAAGTTCAAGATGTTTTCTTTGTACATGCTCTACATCAATTGCCATCAAAATTTCTAGATTTTATTATAGACATATCTATCTATGTTGGTGGATGAAGATTGATTACATTATATTCTATGATATGGTATAACAAATATAAGGAGGTGATGGAAAGCTTGAGAATTTCCTCCTTGGTGGAGCTTGTAGTTGAATCTTTGGAGGTGATTATGATATAACATTAACTATAAATATACTTCATTATTTATTTTAGTTGGTTTATTCTTGTAGTTAGGATTGCTTTAAAACATGATATTTGAAGTAGAGTGAGCGTTTGAAACATACTTGAGTTTGATCAAGGTAATCAACTTGCCTTCATGATCTTTGACTACATGGCATAGTTCATCAAAATATTTGAACTTATCAAACATAATGTAATATTGAAGAGGAGTGAGAAATATTTGTGTAAAAGTATCTTGAAGATCTTTACCAACTATTTTATTTATCATTTTTGAAAGCTTATTATTGTAACTTAGCACATATTCATTAATTATATCATTATAACCTTGTTTGAGATTTGTAATTTGAGAATAGGATAAATTTTTGCCATTGTTGGTATAAAAGTGTGTCAAAATTTGATTTACCAAAGGATTGAAATCCTTTACTGATTGAAAAGGAATATCATATAACTATATATGAGCATATTCACCAAGTCTTCTTGGAAAAATATTTGTCAATAATTTATCATTATTTGCATAATCTAGACAAGCCACATGGAAGGCATGCAATGTTGTCCAGGATCACCTTTTTCTTCATAAAAAGCAAGATTTTGAGATACAAAGCTAACCGATAATGGATAAGATGTAATTTTTAATTCTAAAGGGTTATTTAACAAGGAAAATGAGTCCATAGAATGGCTAGTAGTATAAATGGATTGCTCAATATGGGCCAACTTATCTTGTAATGAAAGAATAGTATGTTATAGAAGAGCATTTGAAGAGGTAATAGGAGTGCTAGTAGCACTAGCAGGCATAAGCATGGGTATATTTTAAATACCTAGTGATGTCCCCAAACTAATAGATGGTGCTAGATAAGTATTAATAGGTGTAGATATAGGAATGGATATAATAATGGAATTAGAAAACATTGAAAGTAAGGGATTTGACAACCCAAAAAGGTAACCTTTATGGTATAGAAGTGGCTAACTTAGCTTTAATTTATGTTTTTACCACTAGAATAAGACTAATGACCCTATTAAACTCATTGGAGTTCTCTTGGAGGCCTTGGATAAATTTAAATATATTTTTTTACTTGATCTTGATCTATTCCATTAAGTTCATTAGAGTTAATATGAGTTTCTTGTTCATTATCATTGTACTCTTCATTACTTTCATTATCAATTTACATATAAACCTCATCTTTAGAGGCCCAAGGAATTTGAAAAATAGAATTATTGGTTTGAGAAAAAACATCATTGTTTTCCATTGTATAAGAGACTAAAGGAAGTTGCATATGTTAAGTAGAAAGACCACTTAATCTAGCACTACACCTTAAAGATATAAAATATGAATTAGGTAGTATTACAATGTAATTTTAAGCAATGATAGTGACTATGAGTATAGGTCAATGTAAATCAAGCAATTCTAATGACTATGAGTAAAATACAATAAAAAAATCAAGGTATGAAGGTGATATGAGCAAGGGTTTGAATGATTTGTAGGATCTCATATATACTTGTTCATGGATTAGTATCATCCCAATGTTTTAGAGAACTAAAGATAGAGGTCTAACCATTATTATATTTGACTAAACATATTTTTGAGGGTAATTTGAGATTAACTTCCCTAGGTGATACACTCTCCTTAGGTGCACCATAAATCATATGGATAAAAAAGGGTTCCTATTGGTGTAAACAAGGTACCCTAGGTATTTCTGATGTATTGTGAGGTATGGGGAAACTAAAATCTATGTTTAGTGTTGTATTGTGGTTATGATTATTAAGGTAAACCTCTCATACCACTATTTATTGAAATAGATACCACATATCCCTTCATGATAGTAACTAAGTAGTCTGAAAACTATCAGAACATAGTTTCTAAAAATAAGGAAAATCAAGTGAAAAATAAAAGTAAAATATTTTGTTTTTAGAAATAAATAAAATTTCAATGTAAGATCAAAAAATATATTGTGTCAAAATGATCTAAGGTGACAAGAAAATTCCTTCAGTGTCATATTCAATCCAAGGTTGAATAAATTGAATAATTTTACGTTGGATATTTTCTAAAGTTGAAGATTGTTTTCTTTCAATACCAGGAATTTATATAAATTTGAAAGAATTATTATCCCAAAAATCAAGGAAAAATAACAAGTATGTTCAAAAATAAAATGCAGGTTCACCAAAATGTTTAACCCTTTTGATTTAAAAATTATTTAAACTAATGGAATTTAACTATAGAAATATAAATATTTATATGTAGTAATCTGATATGAAAATGTAGTCAAACATAATAAATTACATATTTTACATAAGTTAGGAATTTGATTAAAAATAGTAAATTTTCCCAAAATTGGTAAATTTTACTAGGTTTACAGAGTGTCCCTTAAAATATAAATAAATATGAATATGCCAACTATAAGGAAGTGTAAATTGTAAGAGATTACCTAAAAACATAGTCATGTTAGAAAATAGTAATTCATGATCTATTGGGATAAGTTTGTCAGAGGTAAACAAGTGTGGATTGTGGCCTTACCTAGCTATTTTGGCCACATCTTGGTTGATAGTATTGTTAATTTATCAATCTAAGCCTCTACAAAAGTCTTTGAAGGTATACGATTGAGCTTTGTGTATCATTAGTCATTTGAAAGACCTAAACAATTTAAACCATGGTCCTACACATGCATTAGATGATAATTAGATAAAAAAAGAGATTATAAATAGGGTAGGAGGGATAACTGAATTGGCCTCAAAAACCCTTTATGACTAAGTGTTGACTACATACCCCAAATGGGCCTCAATCCAATGTATTTTTCCCTCCTAGAGTGATTGTGTAATATATGATTGTGAAACTAGAATGAATTTAACCAGATGATTAATTGAGATGCTTGATAATAGATGTATTTAACATGAAATAAATAATATTTATACTTAACTATTGACTATCAAAATGTTGCATAGTTGAGATAAGAATAAATAGTGCTCTTTTGTTCATTGTGCAATGATTTTGATAAAGAGCCTTAGTGGGATCATAATGAGTAGCCTTGATGTGCCTTTATAGGAGGATATTTAGAATAATTTCTCCAATGGACTTGAGAATATATGTGTGATATTTTTTTTGTAATATCTTAATTCAAAAAAGTGACCTTTGGAGCACATGAAATAAAGCTATAGTGTGGTTCTATCTGGATAGTGTAGACTTATGCCAAAAAGAACATAACTAGGGGGGTATCTCTAACAAGATCTTGTGGGATGAATAGGTATGAATGTAACTTAAATAGGGACATATATATGATGTTTAAAATGTTTAAAATATATTTAGGTCTCTCTTATAGATTACAAGTTAATTAAGTTTTGGATAGACCAAGTAAGGTTAAGGATGTCAAGAATAAACAATTTCAAGCATTACTGATTAATTTTATGTGTCTATGGATGAATTCATCAATTTTTATTAGAGCTTTCATATGTTTCAAGTGTGAGATAATTATTTCAAGTGAAGAGAGTTGTGTGACAAAGCATGATATTCTTAATGAGTCATCTGTAAGTTGTGAAATATAATCTTATGTTGGAAATAATATGAGTTTATTGCAGGTGTGAGAGAAGTCCTATAAATTTATATAAAGTGTGATAGCCTCTTATTTGACTATATTGTAGGTTTTAAAATAAAATAATATTTGTGGAGAAGATATGACACATAAAGGAGTAAGGGCACTAGAGGTAGAATACTTGCATAGATGTTTTAAGGAAATCCAAGTGAGATTAGATATGTTGGAGACTACACAAAATGAAGAATTTATTACAACTATGAGTTAAGATGAAGAATAATAGATGAATGGGTTGATATCCCTACAATAAAATTTGGATTATTTGGAAAGAGGCCAAGTAAGAAAAGAAAATAAACTAGCTAAGGTCATGGTGAAATAAAGAAGTAAGCCCACTAGATAATATTTTGGTTTTTGGTAGAGAGATCCTTGTGGAACTCATTAAATGGAGAGTTTATTTAGAAAATTATTTTTAAGAAAAGAGTGTTTAATACCCCATAAGGATAAATGTTTAAAGAAAGAGGTTTTTGATATTATTTCTTTGTATTGGAGAGTTTTTAAACTAATGAAACAAGAAAAATGAAAGAAGATGGTAAGATGTTAGGAACATATGGTTTTAATTTTTCCATGTCATGTTGTGCACCCAAGATTATAATAAAAGTGGGGGAAGAAACTCTAATAATTGATACTTAAGAGAGAGGATAATATTATTATCTTGAGAGGAGACACAAGAGGTAAAATTCCATATGAACACCTCAAAGGTATTATATGAAATAAAAAGGATAAGGATATGAGTGAAGAGAATAAGATTGCCTTGAAAGGCCATAAGAGAGTGAGGTTTTCATGTGAAAACCCTAAGTATATTTTCATAAATATCTAAGATAAGGAAAGATTTGAGTGTCCCATAGAAGAATTAATCCTCATGAAAAATGAAATGGAGGTTATATATTTTTCATCGAGAGGAGACACATTACTAGATGATGGGAAAGAGTGTTTGGTATCCCATAAGTGGGAAGAGACAAAAATACCCTTGAAGAATAATAGAAATGATATTATATTTTATATTATGTATGGAAATAAGGTTTAGGACAACCAAAGGAATATACATGTTTTCTTGAAGGAAATAATACATGAGAATGAAGAGGATAGCCAAGAATATTTTAAGGTTCCTATGAAAGAAACAATGGAGGTGGCTAAAGTGGATGATAATGAAAGTGAGGAGAGTGTGGTTAGAGACCATATCCATGTCAAATAATAAGAAAACATATTTAATATTAATTATAGGATAGTCATAAAGGTTATTGTAAATGGTCATTTGGGAGTCCATCATGAGAATGAAAGATACGAGGATAATGTGAGAAATATGAAAGAGTTGGAAAACAAGTCTTTAAAGAATGAATAATAGTTTGAAGAAGTTTTTTAAGGAACTATTTATTCCCTTAATGTGTTTGGTATGTGTATAAATCCAATAATGAAGGATACAAAAAATAAGAGTATAAAGTGTGGTTTAGTCCAATATGCTCATATGTATGAAAATCAGTGAGAATAAATGTAACAAGGACTTCACTTGTATCAGTTTGAGGTGGAAGAAAAAATTATCACTTGAGATATGCAAAAATATTAGAAAGGTGAATAATATCACTCATATTTAGTAGAGATAAATAAGTATATGGATATGGTGGGCATGGTTCTACCAAGTATATTGAAGGATGCCAATGGCATATAACATGTGGGAGCATACCACATCAATGTTAGAGGGGAGACTCTTATGAGTAAAGGATTTCATTTATTTCATAGAATAAAATGTATTAAAAGTTCATTTTCACTACATAATTTTGATGTCAAAAAGGAGGAAAATGAAGGAGAATGTTATCATCTTAGAGTTGATACAAAATTTGTGAAAAGTGAAGAAGAGAAATAGGATTTGTCACAATGGTAGATAAGCATTGTTTTGAGGAGTAGGTAGAGTGGAAGAAAATTTGATAATCCAAAGCTTGGTGGAGATCAAAATAATAGTGTGATAATTGAGGAAGAACCTATAATTATGGTTAAATTCCATTTTTTAAAATATTTTTTTATTATATTCAGTGTGCAAGTGCAAAGATGAATATAAATAGCTAGCTTAAAGAGGCCTTCCTAGGTGAATAGAGTGAGACAATAGAGTTTATAAGATATGAAGAATTAAATGAAAAATAAGATCCTCTTAAGACTCTTTTAAATGAATAATCCATGAGAAAGATGGTGGTAGCAAGGAAAAGAGTGGAGGAAGAGATTACAACCTTGATAATATGAGTTGTAATTAGAAAAGAGTGAAAGGTGGAAGGATCTAAAATAGGCTGGATAGTGGGAAAATAAATTTACATATGATTTTTGTGGAGGTAGATAGTGATATAATTATATTTATTTATTTAATTAAGTATATTAATTAATCATTATTCTCAATAAATCACTTATGTTTAGTGTGCTAGTTATTTGTAGCTCACTTTAGTTTAGTTATTTAGTGATCTAGTTGTGTTTATAGATATATTATTGTAGTTAATTATTGTCAATGTCTTTTGAGTTATTTTTTCCACTCATTTTAGACCTAATATGGAGCTGTAACTAGGTTGTAAATAATTATTCAATATCTATAATTGTTCTATCTTGGTTTTCAACAATAATAAGATCATATTTATTATTAATCAAATCTTTTTGATCTTAAATTTTTGTCATTTGGAATCAAATCCAAAAGTAAGAAAGGGATATCAATGAGGATCTCATGTGCTCTCACTCCCTTGCATTTTCATTTTCTAATAACTAGTCTCCCATTGAAGATGTTGGAGTTGTGTATTGTTACCAATAAATAAAGGTAAATCTGGACATTACATTAGACCATTTTGTATTGATAACATTATATCACATCAAGTATTTATCTATGTAAACCTTGTGTTCAAAATTAAAAAATTGTGTTGAGTTTTATCAACTCCATTTTCAGTCTTCAAGAGGAGCATTATAATAAAAAATGTTTTTAATTAGATCTAGGTTGAAACAATGTTTTGCATGACCAATAACATTGAATTGCATTGGAATGCCTTCATGCAATACTTTGGTTGTGTTCTCTCTGATAAAATAAACTAGTACCACATTTCAATCATCCAATATCACATTTCAATAAACTATTACCACATATGGATCAACAACAAGACATTCTATACTATTTATTGTGTTATACAAGTCTAAAACTACCTTATACTTTCCAAAAGTACCTTGATGGTCCTCAAAACCACATTTTAATATTTTCCTTTGTTGCACTTTACTCATAAAACCACTTTTGGTGAAACCTTGGTATTGGAAAAAATTATAGTTTTCATTCAATTTTTTTAACATTTATATATCAATTTAATCTTTTATATGCTTGAAGTGATGCATAAAAGAGTTAACAACTTATTTTTTGGGCTAAAACTCAGCCAAGAGGAGCTCTAGAGTTTAAATTACAAGTTTCTTATTTTAGTCAAATTTGTATTTATGAAAAAAGATAAAATAGGGGAAAAGATAAAGATGGGGGCTATTTAAACCATTCTGTTCATTGAAACAAACTGAGAAAGATGTGTTTTTTGCTTCTAAATTGAGGGGGAACTTGTTTTTTCCTTTAAAATTATTATTTTTTAGACATATTGTAAATTAAAATTTACATTATTGTAGACACTAAATATGAATTATATATCACCTTAATCTTATACACTTGCCAAATACCTATCATGGTTATATCCATCAATTTGAATACCTTCTCGCTACTGAAAGGCTAGCATTCACTCTCTCTTTATGTCAAATTGCTTATGTCTTATTCCAACTAATGTTATTCTAATGACCAAGCCTTATATATTGTGTAGAGTTATATAAAATTGATCATTAACCTTTTATGCCATTTTTGGACCTATACCTATTTTCTAGTTTTTCAGACACTTACATCCCAACCAGATGCCTATGTTGATGCAAATGTCCATTTTTAAACTAAGTGTTTAGTGCCAAAAATTCATCTAATTTTAAAATGAAACATATCTTAAAGGTAGGCATAAGTGTTTTAATGCAAGATATTTTTAAAAGGGATTGGTATATATATAATATCAACCCTCATTCATTCCTCACCTAACAGCCTAACAAATATCAAGAACTCACAAGGCAACTTACAATGTGCACTAAATCAAACATTCAAGTGAGAAAACATACCTTATTCATCCCTATTTGCATATTATGGATAGGATTATTATCTTCATAGGTTTGAAGTACAAAAGGAACATCTCATGAGCCTTATTTCCAAAGTTACAAGCTAGGTCACTATATTTACTTGTTTATCACACATTACGACCTTATAGATGCACAAGCCAACACATAGGGGATAATTACATAAGTTTGAGGCCATATTTTTAGTATTTACTAATTAGGCAATTTTGATTGACATAGGGTTCCTTGGGGTAGCTTGATATCATGTGCCCACTAACCCATTTTCCCACAAGCACTCTAAGGGTGAAGAAGCAAGGGCTTGATCATTAAAAAATGAGTGATAATATGTGTACATGATCTTTATACATCAAAATAAAGGTGAAAAAAACCTAGAAGGCTATAGGTGGTCACATATAGATCCAATCACTATTTCATACTGGACACTTGCATCTAGCTCAGACATCAACATCGATTCAACCTTCTAGATCCAATGCAAGCATTTAAGGCCATAAAGTTAAAAACTCCATAATCTATCTATTATTCCATAATCTTGATCTAGTCCACTTCTAGCCTATTTCGACATAGATTTACATGTGTACAGTAAATAAACTAAGTATTCTTATTTTCAATTTATTATAATATCAATCAATAGTTTCACTTTATTTTTTTCGCATATCTTAGTAATTCAATTTGAAATATTGTTTATTTGAGTTTCCAAATTAATTGTGTTACTATAAATGTATTTATCACCTTGTGCTTATTCATTTATATATTTATAACCTTAGATATCCCCTTTTTATCCAAATTTAGGGTTAAACATATAGTGAACCCAATATTTGGTCTCAACACCCTATAACTGACCTCAGGTTTCCTACTTTTTTATTCCTAATTTTTATTTATTTATAATTTAAAAATATTCAAAATAAAAAAAATCAGATTTCCCTTCTTATACTTATGCTCAATATATATGCATCTATAGCTTGTTTTTCCCTCCAATTTGTAGTTATAGTTGTGGGTTTCTATTATGATTACTTAATCAAACCTATCATACAATGCAATAAATGAATCTATCAATATAATGAGTGTTTTTAAATGAAAGAAAAATTTAATCTCTCTTTCCAACTCTTTTTAAAATATAATAGAATCAATTTCTTAATACCAATGTGCATACTCTTGGCCATTTATTCCACCTACCTCCTATTAGAGTGATATCTACCATCCCACACCCATTATTCACCCACAACTTATTTTACACTTTGTAGTCCATGTTGTCACTACACAAAAAGGTAAATTCACATAACCTAATCCACCACCTATTAATATATTATACGTGCCTCCTAAACCTAAAATTGTGATCAAATCTAAGGGCTATAACATTATTAATAAATTGAGAAACACACATGCTAAGATCTTGATCCTCAAATTTATAAAGCAATCTAATCTCTATAAGGATATCCTATATGAATCATTTAATGATACCCAAGTTCCAAGTGACATTGAACCAATTTATTTTATGGATATTATGTAAGATATAAAAAAAAATGAAAAACTCGTCACCTTTGATCTAACAAATTTACCATCTAAGGATATTATTGACCAACATTTTCTTTTGTTCATATAAGTAAGTATGTATAACAAAGTAATAAAAAGGGTTCTTGTTGATTACAAAATGGGCCTAAGCATTTGTAACACCAATCTTATTCAAAAATTATTTATACATATCAAAAGGTTTGATAATTTGCATAGCCCTCTAATTGGCTAAATCACATTGGATGTGAAATTGGGGCAAAAAATAGTTCCAACTACATTCCAAGTCATGTCTTAATCCTCACATTATAATGTAATTTTGGGTAGACCATGATTACATACAATGGAATCTATACCATCTGCATTACATTAATGTGTAAAAATCATACAAGAGATAACCTTATTGACAATGCCTACCGATGATGAACCTTCTAAATTTTTCAAAATGACACTTTTTGATAGAGAGGGCATCTTTAAAGTGGTTCCACATAAAAAATGTATTTTGCATGAGAATATACAAACCTATGAAATGGGTGAGTCAAGCACAATGTGTCATTTACCTCTAAATATAAATAAGGAACTAACCTTAGAGGTGCACATGGATGCACATCAAGAGAAAGATAAATTAACAAAGAAGTTGATAATACCAAAACCAAAATTAAATCAAGCATTTGAGATTCTTTTATTAGTTAACACTGAGCAACAAGATGACCATGTTTTATAGTACTATGATAGTTATGATTATTTAACCCATGATATGATAGATGACAAATTTTAAAAACCAAATTTTGATCCACTTGATCATATTTCACATAACGTATTTGTAGAGTAGTTTTTTACTCTACATTGTTTTTAAATTTTTAGTCGTGCACTACAATTTTGGTTCCCGCATACCTTGGTCATGGCAGCAAAGTTTTGGAGCAGAGCATGGGTTTCTTTTTCATCTAAGTGTTGAAGTGTAGCGAAGGTTGCCAAGTGACGATGTCTGAGCATGGGTTCTCTTTTTTCCTTTCATTTCCTTCATTCCAGTTTGCCTAAGTATCAAATTCGAGTGAAAGCTACCAAGTGTCACTTTCTGAAATACGATGTTGGCCAGCTGGCATTGTCTAAGACACTTTTTGTGTAATTTTTAGGAAAGTCATAGATCATGCCAAGTATCCAATAATAGATACGTAGAATGCACCATGTGTCGGCATCCACGTCTCATATCAGCACCCACATTCCATCTATTTTTAGGTGAAAGGGTTGCAATAGGCTAAGTAACAAGAAGCAGCGGAAATTGCAAGGTGGCAGTCATGGAAGGCCCTGAACTACCTTTTTTAAAGGAAAGCAAAAGTCACCACGTGTTGACATCTGAGAGAATTTGGTTCAATGCCTAGGTTCAATGCTTTGATTTAACACAGAAAGGCATCATTTCATTTTGTTTAAGTGTCGAAGGGCAGCAGAGGCTGCCAAGTGTCACTCTTTGAGCCCCCATTTACTCCATCCCTAAAAATAGTGGAAGGCACCACATACCCCTAATAGGAGAAGTGGAACATGCCACGTATCTTCTCAAGAGTAGTGGTCACCTAGTGTCAACTTCCAAGAGACCATATTCAAGCTTCATTACCGAATAAAGATTATGGTGGGTCTCAGGTGTTACTTCAAAGGTCTGTGGGAGTGCCAAGTGTTAACCTATGAAGATTGCCACATGCATCCATTCCCTTTTTAAAAGCTGCTCAGGCAAGGAATGTGGTGAGTTTTATTTTGTTAAAACTACTAAGTATTAAAGAAGCAGATTGTGATAGGTGTCAAAGGTGGAGCATTCTTGAGCAGAATATAGAGAAAGTGGAAAATGTCACATGTCTTCGATAAAGCAGGCAAAAAGTGCCAAGTGTCATTCTTTGATGCTTTCTAAGCAATATAGAGAATTTTTAGGGATTGACTAAGTGTTCTCTTCCATTTCAATAGAACAGAGTGTCCGTCTACCTATTACAGCAAAGTGAGATGGAGGGAAACTCGGTGGGAGTTATTCTTGGTAGATGGAATAGTTTGCTAGGTAGATTTTTGGGGCCTACAAGCATTAAAAGGGTCATTTGTTTATCCCCTATAAGCGAAGGCAGAATAGGCAGTTGAGCGGCTAATCAGGTGATGGAATGAGAAATTTAGGCACAAAGGGAGGTACTAGACATGAATCACCATGCCACAGTCAGGGGAGTTCTTGATAAGACCAGGATGCATCCAAGGCATTGAAAGCACCATCTGTTTGTCCTCTGTGAGTTAAAAATGGAGTAGAATTACATGAGAAAGGGAGTGATGTAAGGAGACATTTGAGGCTATAAAAGGAGAATAATTGTAAAATCTAGAGGAGGGGGGATTTTCTATAGTTTTGGACTTTTTAGAGTTTTTGACTAGTAATATCATTTGCTTTTGTCTCATTTTCTTGAGTTGTAAAGTTAATGTAACTGTGCATGTTTTTGTGCCTTTTATGGGGCTGAATGAATCAAGAAGATTGAACTCTATGCCTTGGTTGATGTTATCTGTGTCATTTGCAAAGGTAGTTTATACTGTAGATTCTCTGGAGTTGTGATTAAGAATGTCATTTACTTTTGTCTCATTTTCTTGAGTCAGAATTTATACATAATTGTATGTGTTTCTGCGCCTCTTATGTGATTGGAAGATTCTTATAAGAATATTGAACACTATGCCTTTGTTGACATTTTTTTTTATCTCATCAAAATAATTCCCTGTTGTAAGCCTCTATTTCTATTGTTTCAATCTTTTACATTGATCATGCACTTGTCTGCTCTTAAATGTAATTGAATCCTACATATTGTCTCACTGTGCTCAGGTTAGGATTAGGATTACACTCAGGTGCATCACCATAGTTAGGTTTCATTTCCTGCACTTGCATTTCTATTTAATTTCCTATCCCTTTTCCCCAAAC
Organism: Torreya grandis; assembly: GCA_037957365.1. Taxonomy (NCBI): domain Eukaryota; kingdom Viridiplantae; phylum Streptophyta; class Pinopsida; order Cupressales; family Taxaceae; genus Torreya; species Torreya grandis. Next base: position 523,588 of record JARHVA010001938.1, read on the forward strand.
ACTTGATACAAAAAAAGAGACCAGCTTCTCTAAAATCTGGAGGTTGTTTCAAGCCGCATTATCCCATAGCTTGAAACTTCCCATTGTTGATTGATTAAGATCAAGCGCAATTTTCATCATCAATAGTTTTTGGTGCACCTGATCTTTCAAGAAGTTGAAGAATTTTGGTGTGTTCTTTGGCCAATTTTCCTTTAGAGGTTTTTGTTTTATCAACACCAATAATGACTCTGAGTCAAATCAGCCAATTAAGTAGTCCTAATATCATCAAGAAATAACCATTTGTTATGTATAATTCTATTACTCAGAGTTATGAGTCTTATTCTCCTTCATATATTTTTAATCAAGAACAAGTTTCTCCTAGAATCATGTCAAGTAACAAGGATGCATATGGTCATGAGTTTTGCCCTTCATAGGTTTGATATGACCAACCTCAGCCCTATCATGAGCTATACCATTCTTATGCCCAGTCTCTCCAATGTGTCACAGCCCATCTTGTTTTCACCTTCAAAAAAGCATTACTAAGATATAAAAAATATGTGTTAGAGCTTGACAATAGAAGGGGATGTGGCCAAGGAATTTCTAACCATGTCATCCATCAAGTAAGGGATGCAGTAGATTTGATTAAAAGTGAATGGGATCCCATTAAAAGAGCAAATTGGCAAAGGCTTACATATGAGATGTTGGATGTGTGTGGCTTGATTGCATTTCTAGAAGAGAAGCTAAGCATTCATGAGAGACAACCTTACCAAGTCTATCAAACTGTATACCTACCACCACAAATTCCATATCAAATGTAGGCCACCCCTGTTCATGACCTAGGTCAAACCTATCAAGATCATTTCCCCAATAATGCTGAGTCTATGTTAGTAGCAAGGGAGGAGGACTCCAAACCCTCACTTTCCCCTCAAGTCCCTTCCACCCTCCATCAAGAAGCTTCTTGTTTTTCATCACATCCTTCTTCTTTATCCCTTTTTAAAAAAGAATATAATTTTGGAGGAAGCAAATAAGTATGAAGAAGAGTATACTTGGTTCATGTTTAGTCAAGAAGATTTCATGACAGATGAGGAGGAAATCATCATAGGTACCCCCTTTGATGAACAAGAGGACAAGTCACAAGCTTTTGCATTAACTTTTGATGAGGAAGAGATCATTTCTGACTTCTTCCTCACTTTGTAAGAAGATATGGAGGAGCAGGGACACTTCCTTGATCAAGTCATTGGGACAGGTGACATTATTCTTCAAGAAGGCCATGAACTGACCAAATGTGGAGAAGACAACATTGAGATTCAACTAAATATGTAGAGGGGATGCCAGTTTTTAGATTTATCCTTTCAAGAGGTGGAAGTCATCAAGGAGCATGATGATGCAATGGAACACAAAAATAAGGCAGAAGGAGATAAGCTAAAAGATGATGGATATCAAAGAATAAAGGGTGAAGAACCAACAGCCATTGATTTCTTAATGAGACACAATAGCATGAAGAACCAGTACACCACAAGCTTTCAAGGACAAGAAGAGCTTATGGATGTCGAAGGCATGTTTTACTCAGACTCATTTGAATATAGGCAAATCTATGTGGCCTACACAGAGGTAATTTCACCAAAGATATACCTGTTTCAATCACTTACATGGCAACATAGGCTAGCTTGTCATGAAGAAGATGTTGGAAATTTTGTTTTTGATCCCGAAGGGAGATAAGGATGCTTAATTAATGTAGTTAGGTAGTTTCCCATTCCCACATTATTTTTATTTTCCATTGTTGTTTTTCTACTTTCCTTTTAAATAAGTGTTTTAAACACAGAGTTGGCAGCTTAGAAAGTTTAAATTCCTTATAAAATTTTGCCGCATTAAATGCTTCCCAAATCTTTTGAAATCTCTAAGGTACCTTGCACCGCAACTTGCATAGCATGTCCACCTCGCTATTTCCCAAAGATTGAGTAGGATCTGCTAATGGTCATCTAAATTTAATGCTATTTGAGACTTGATAGGTCCATAAATATCCCTTAGCAAGATTTAAAGTTTACAAACTCTCAAGCATTCTTGCACCTTCAAAAATATCCTGCTCATTATGATTGTTAGTGCCTAGTAAAATTTGCTTCAAAAAACATGTTTCTGTCTTGCACAACGTTCATACCAAATTTTACATAAAAGACATAAAGATGGTGGGAACATCATCTTCACAACAAGGAGCTGGGACACCTGGATCTCTTGATAGGTTGCTGGCTAGTAAGTCATATGATATAGCTCCTACACAACTGTCAAGAACCTATCCAAGAACCAGAATCCTAAAAGTTGGTCAAGCCAGTGACCCATCAAAAGTAAAGGATTACGTAGATGGAATCATGGACCCGATCTTGCAAAGAGCTAGTAGCAAGAATCTTAGAGAAGGGGCACACCAAAGGTGTCTTCAAAGAGCCAGAGAAAGGAAATATGAGACATTCAAAATGAGGATATGGACCTCACAACTGGCTCAATTCATTGTCCCAACTGTGCATTCATGCCCTGATGTGATCAAATTATGCACAAACTTGCTCTATGCACCATCTTGCACCATTCAATAGGGTCCCTTCATGTTGCAAATCACCCCACAAGCTATCAAGGACATGCTAGCCCTACATTATGATAATACCGCCACATTCCCCACTACTGATAGGATGTAAAGGATGTGGGTGAACGTCAACACTCAGATAAGGTTTTTGAGGTCTGAGTTACAAATGGCTGATGGTGATACAATGGTACCCACACTCCCTGCACCAAGAACTCAGTTCATGCTAGCTAGCCAAGATGTGCTATCAATGATGGATCTCAATTTGGCATGAAGGATGACATGGTAGTATATGTAGAACAAATGGCCATCTTTTTTAGGCTGAAAATAGTCGACAAGATGCAGGAGTATCGACTTTACTTCTCAGAGCACATCACCTTTTTAATAGTAGAACAACTGACCTAGTTCAAATTGAAAGGGGTGTTTAGGTATTCCTCCTATTTGTTCCATCTCATACTACATCAAAACCCTAACCTTTTCACCCAACATATGAATCTGAACCTGTATGACCCAGCTTTTGACCCCTAAAGGACCATTCCTGTGTCTGCATGGACACACATTTTATTAAGAACTAGTGACCTGTATGATTTTTGGGAACTATTTGTTACCCCCATTCTTTGTTGTCTTAGCCCTGAACCTATCATAAATAGGTTATTTCCAAGTGTTATGAACCTCCTGGTTAGTTGTCCAATCCCGTGTGACTTTTATTTTGGGTCCCATCACATGATCATAAGGGTTCATGGTTTCTGTGGGGAACCAGTGTTGCTACCAAAGACTTTAACTCTTAGGTTGGTATTCTTGGAAGTCACCAAGTAGGTGTTGGTAGTTGACAACGAGTATGGTTCTAGGAAGAAGAAGAGAAAAATGTACAATCTCTCATGGATGGCAGGCAACATGAGTTTAGAAGCTAGAGATGTTGAGACTATGCTATTGAGAAAACTGGCCTTCCTAGGGTTTCTGCCAGTCGAAGACAAATGGGTTTATGACCCAAGTAATTACATAGCCTCCATGGTAAGGAACAATAGGATTGGGGCTAGGATTGCACATGAAGGTCACCCTTTTTGGGAGACCAAAAAAAACCCTGTAGAAGATGCTCCTGGTCTCTATGTTGAATTGAAAGATTTGCCCCTACCATAGAATAGGCCATGGGAAACCTTCTATGATAAATAGAGGGATTATGATCCCAAATTTAGGATGACTTCTAGTTTGAGAAGGATGTTGAAGAATAAAGGTTGGGATGCAGAGAAGATTGAGGCCTATTGGAAATATAGGTAGGAAATTTCCCAAACCACCCATGCTTTCAAAAGCATGGATTTAGATGAAAGATGGGAAGAACTCTAGGATGAGTGTCATCCCTCCCCTACATCTAACCTAGAAACAAGCCAATTGCCAACACTCAGGATAGAGCAAGAAGCTAGAGTGGGACCAAGCCAACAATTATAGGCCTTAGAGCAAGTTATAGCTACAGTCACTACATAAGCCTAGCCCTAGCCTCTCAACATCATGGAACAATAGAGTGTGGTTTCCTCACCAACAAAAGATTTTCCATCATTGAAAGTGATTGAAATCCCCAGTTCTCCACAAGCACCACCAACAACAGCAGAGGTGGAAGGGAAGTAGATGTAGCCAGAATTAGAGATACCCAGGAAGAGAAAGAGGGTGCAATTCCATTTTGATTTAGAGGAGGAAGAGGAGCCTTCACAATGCCAAGTGTAGAGCATTACAACTTCCCCTCAGGTAAGTATTACTCCTCCTCCCTCTCAGTCTGTTCCTTTCCCTATCAATGTGGTGCCTCCACCTAGCCAAATGACACCTCCTATCACCTCTATCATCCCCATTTCATAATTCACCCCATCATTGGCACCTCAAACCCTAACATTACCCTATTTCTCCCCCTCTGTTCCCAAAAATATTCCCCTTCAGCTTGCCTTTAGCCAACCAATGGCTATCCAATATGACCTGCCACAAGGATATCCTTTCGTGGGAGGACATATTACATCCCCTTCCACCTTCTAAATGTAGGTTAATGCTGCTAAGAAGGCAAGAGAAGCCTAGATGGAGAAGAAAAAAACCAAAGAAAATAAAGCATCGGCTGTCTCACACTCATGATCATAATTTGACCCTATTCAGCAGTAGTTGACGGTGACCCATTTGTCACCCAACTTTGTCAAGCTGAACGAGCAAATACAGTCGAAGGACTATACAATGAATGCAGTGGACATTGATATGTCCCTGTTCAGCCCTAGGATAGAGTTGAGCTATTGATAGAATCCACTTCTATAGTCATAAAAGATTATTTGAAAAAATCAAGAAGACTGGAGAAGATGGAGGCTGATTTGGCCAAGAAAAGGCAAACTATAATATTTTGGTTGAAGAAATAAATAAGATAGATAATGAAATAGCTAGTCTACATAAATAGTTGCAAGATACTATTTCCCTTCAGACTCAATGGGCAGTCCAAGCCCAAAATGATTCATTGAAAGCAGAGCTCACACTTGCAAAAGATGTAGCAACAACCCTTAGGTGGGAGAATTCAGTGTAATAGGGAAGAGTCGAAGGACTTTAGCTATAGGTTACCCAATCACAACATAAACTATTGGATGAATAAAATAAGGCTACAAATTCTCAAGCCTAGTTCTAAGTAGAGCAATAGAAAGCAGTGCAACTAATGCTAGAACTAGCTAATAGGCCACAAGGTGTAGGAGTGAAAAAATTGGTGAAGGAGCTTTATGAATCAATGTGGGAAAGAATCTCCTTGGAGATTATTTAGCTTAGGCCATCTCTCACCTTTATGCTCAACACATAGAAATTGTGTGAGAAGGTGGAAGATTCAGTACAAAACACTCTGGCCATAGTCCCCAATAGAGTCATGGACTCCCAAATCTTGCTACAAAATATCTACAATGTAATGGATGCGACATTGGTAGCCATGGGAATCCCTGACAAAATGGTCACCATGAAAAGGGTCAATGAGGTGCTCAATTGCAATGCCATGGCCAACCATTACCAAGAGCTTATCGAAGTCATGAAAGAAGGCATCAGTGAGATGAGATAACATATTGAAGATGTGGTGCAACTAGGCCTTCCTTCTCCATTTCTAGATGCCAACATGGTGCTAATGGTTGATCAAATTAAACCATTGTTGTTGGCCAAATAGAGGGATCAAATAGTTTTTCAGGGCCTACAAGATGATTCCTCTGTCTTAGAAGTCGAAGCTATTCTAGTTCCTATTTCCTAGTTGGAATTTAAATTGAAAGCTATAGTCCAAATTCTACAATTTTTTTTGCATAAGGATATCATTAACCTGAATTTGGCTTTCGTTGAATTGCAGAACAAGCAAGGGTTATCTGACTATGAATGGTCCATCTACCAGACAACACTTTTAAAGCTATAAAATTTTGAAATTTTGACAGAGCAGGAGTCAGGTTTCTTTTTGAGTAGGCTCAAAAGTCTTGGGGGTCACTAGTAACTATAGAGTAATTTTTTACTCTATGTTGTTTTTAAATTTTCAATCGCACACTGCAATTTTGGTTCCCGTATACCTTGGTCATGGTGGCAAAGTTTTGGAGCAGAGCACAAGTTTCTTTTTTGTCTAAGTGTTAAAGTGAAATAGAGGCTGCCAAGTGGTGATGTCTGAGCATGGGTTCTCTTTTTCCCTTTCATTTCCTTCATTCCATTTTGCCTAAGTATCAAATCTGAGTAGAAGTTACCAAGTGTCACTTTCTAAAATACAGAGCCAACCAACTGGTGTTATCTAAGACACTTTTCATAATTTTTAGGAAAGTCATAGATCGTGCCAAGTATCTAATAGTAGCTAAGTGGAATGCACCACATGTCAGCATCTGCATCTCATATCGGTAGCCACATTCGATCTATTTTTTAGCGAAAGGGTTGCAATAGGCTAAGTAACAAGAAGCAAAAAACAGTGCCAGGTGGCAGTCATGGAAGGCCTTGAAATACCTTTTTTAGAGGAAAGTGAAGTCACCACATGTCAGCATTCGAGAGACTTTGGTTCAATGCTTAGGTTTAATGCTTTGATTCAACACAAAAAGGTGTCATTTCATTTTTTTAAGTGTCGAAGGGCAGCGGAGGCTACCAAGTGTCACTCTCTGAGCCCCCTTTTACTCCATCCCCAAAAATAATGGAAGGTGCCACATACCCCTAATAGGAGAAGAAAAAGATGCCACGTATCTTCCCACGAGCAGCGGAGGTCACCTGGTGTCAACTTTTGAGAGACCATCTTCGAGCTTCATTGTCAAATAAAGATTATGGTGGGTCCCATGTGTTACTTCAAAGGTCTGTGGGAGTGCCAAGTGTCAACCTGTGAAGACTACCACATGCATCCATTCCCTTTTTAAAAGTTGCTTGGGTAAGGAATGTGGTGAGTTTTATTTTGTTAAAATTGCTAAGTATCAAAGAAGCAGATTGTGATAGGTGTCGAAGGTGGAGTGTTCCTGAGAAAAATATAGAGAAAGTGGAAAATGTTACGTGTCTTTGATAAAGCAAGTGGAAAGTGCCAAGTGTCATTCTCTGATGCTTTCTAAGTAATATAGAGAATTTTTGGGGATTGATTAAGTTCCCTCTTTTGTTTCAATAGAATAGAGTGTCCATCTACCTATTACAATTAAGCGAGATGGAGGGAAACTCGGTGGGAGTTATTCCTGGTAGATGGAATAGTTCACTAGGTAGATTTTTGGGGCCTACAAGCATTAAAAGGGCCATCTATTTGTCCCCTATAAGTGAAGGTATAATAGATAGTTGAGCGGCTAAGCAAGTGATGGAATGAGAAATTTAGGCATAAAGGGAGGTACTAGACATGAATCGCCATGCCGCAGTCAAGGTAGTTCTTGATAAGACTAGGATGCATCCAAGGCATTGAAAGCACCGTCTATTTGTCCCCTATGAGTTAAAGATGGAGTAGAATTAAATGGGAAAGGGAGTGATGTAAGGAGACATCTGAGGCTATAAAAAGAGAAGAATTGTAAAATCTAGAGGAGGGGGGATTTTCTATAGTTTGAGACTTTCTAGAATTTTTGACTAGTAATATCATTTGCTTTTGTCTCATTTTCTTGAGTTGTAAAGTTAATGTAACTGTGCATCTTTCTATGCCTTTTATGGGGCTAAATGAATCAAGAAGATTGAACTCTATGCCATGGTTGATGTTATCTGTGTCATTTGCAAAGGTAGTTTATACTGTAGATTCTTTAGAGTTGTGATTAAGAATGTCATTTGCTTTTGTCTCATTTTCTTGAGTTAAAATTTCTACATAATTGTACGTGTTTCTGCACCTCTTATGTGATTGGAAGATTCTTATAAGAATATTGAACACTATGCCTTTGTTGACATTTTTTGTATCTCAACAAAATAATTCCCTATTGTAAGCCTCTGTTTCTATTGTTTCAATCTTTTACATTGATCATGCACTTGTCTACTCTTAAATGTAATTGAATCCTACATATAGTCTCACTATGCTCAGGTTAAGATCAGGATTACACTCAGGCGCATCACCATAGTTAGGTTTCATTTTCTACACTTGCATTTCTATTTAATTTCCTATCCCTTTTCCCCAAACACTTGATACAAGAGAAGAGACTAGCTTCTCTAAAATCTGGAGGTTGTTTTAAGCCACATTATCCCACAGCTTGAAACTTCCCATTGTTGATTGATTAAGATCAAGTGCAATTTTCATCATCAATAGTATTCACACCTAAATGTCTTGAAACATATAAGATAAATCTACCTTCATAGGATGCAAAATTTGATCAAAATAAGGGTAAAATAAAAATAGGAGATGAGCAGGTAAATGCTTGTTATTCCATACATCCCTCTTAGATACAAACATTGAGTCAACCTTAAAAGGGAAAAATGTAAATACATCATGTAAATAATGTGGTGTTATCTCATAATAATCCACAACATATGTTATATATCACAACAAACCAAGATACTCTAAATAAAGTACTTTCTATGTTACTTGAACAAAGGGTGATATGTTTACCCTGTAATAGACATAGTTCGGGGAGTGGACTTATTCTTAATGAGGGATTAACATATTGTAACTATCATCAAAACATTGGACATAATACAAATTAATGTGAGGCATTGAAAAACCAATTTCAAAAATATAAGAGTCAATGTCACATATAAATTATGTTTGAGAAGCAAAAATGACATAATACTTCCAAAGGTTCACAATAAACCCATCATTAAAAGTGATTGAGGCATGAAGGTCTAACTATTACTACTAATATTTATGGGGCTTATTTTAAACATCTCAATTTTGATAGGAACAATTGGGATACAATTTATAGCATCAAATTTCTTTAATAGTTAGGACATAATTTAGCTAAATTAGCATACTCTCCATTGATGCCAAAATCTCATAAGTACATTAACCTACCCATTGTGTGTGTAATATAAGTGGCCCCCATGAACATATGGATATTATATTAGGATCCAAATTTGACATTAAAATTTGGATAATATTGGTGTTTTTATTGGAATGCAACAATGAATACTACATATATGTGTATCACCTTTACTATTAGGGATAGGGAGATTTTTATACTCCATGATGGATATAGTCATCCTCCCCTACTGATGGATTACAAAAAATAAATATAAATAAACATAAAATAGGTGATAATGTGTCACTATAAATTAATGATGAAAAATGTCTCAAGTGATCCTACACCCTTTGATGATGAAGACTTCTTCGATTAGTCTTTTCAAATATTCCAAAAAATACCAAAAAAATCAACATTCAAAAATCTAAAAATATTTAGCATTTCAATGTTTTATTAGCTCCTTATCATCTATTATGTATTTTCCATGTTGATATATATCATATAATTAATTTATATATACACACATATTTTTCATGCATATTTTGAGTGTGATTTAGGAATATCTATGTACATGTTATATGCACATACAAATGTTGGGCCTTCCCTATAATCACGTCATAAGTACATAGGGGGTATATACTCATTTGATCAAAATACAAACATGATACATTATTCTATGATAATTTAATAGTATCAAATTTGAGCTTATATACTTACACATGCCTTTATCCATGCTTATATCATTCGCAGTGTATTATCTATGATATGTACTTAATGTTTCTAGATAACACATATATCCAGGGACTAATATGATATGGTTATGTTGATTTCTTATGATTCCATTATTTCCTTTTTTCACTTCCTTGAGTGTGTTTCTTGATTACTATTATCTTTCATTTTATTACTTGTTTGATCATTTTAATATGCTCCATTTCTTGCAGCCCCCATGCCTTTGTTTTCCTATTGTGAAATTTGAACCTGTCATAGTTTGTTGTATGTGGACATTTGAATATGTCATTCTATGCTTTTTGGGATTTGAATAAGTCATGTCCATTCAATTTTTCAACATTTGAACATTCCCCTTGTTTGATGTCTCCTTTTACCATTACCTTTTTTCTACTTTTGAGTGTTCTTGTATATGTGCTTGATTTTTTTCTAAGCTTTTACTATTACTCTCTAGATGTTACCATGATTCACATCATGCATCTTAGGACTTGATTTTATCACATACTATGTACCTCATTGTTATATCTAACTAGATATGTTACTAATATATGCTACATGATCCATACACATATTATATAATTATCTTATCCTTTTGAGGTAAGGTAACTACCAATTTATACTTCCCCCCCACCTCAAAATGGGGGCATATCTTAGAGGCATAGATTTAACATTTTTCATAGTTTTAGATTATAATTAGGGATGTTATTGAAATATGTTCTCCACACTTACACCAATTCTTAAATTCTACAAATTCATTGGGGGCATGTCATGGGAACATATCCTACACACTTTTAAAAATATCAAATTTGGCCAAATTTCACAACTATTTTGATACACATTTTTGGCAACATTATATACATTGGTACCATTATTACACCTAGGTTTTATCTGTCAGGGGATCTGTAGCTCTACCAATTAGAGCACAATTGATTACTTCTCGTATTAGCAATTAAACACGAAATTATACCAGAATGATAAAGTAGCTAGAAACTTGAGACAACAAAGAATTTGAGAGACAATACACACTCTTGTATTAAATACTACTAGAAGAAAATACAATAAGGAAGATGCCACTTCTTCCTCCACCTCAAAGGCTTGCCACACCTCAAGACCTTCCTCCCTCTCTCTCTTGCTCAACACAACAACTCTAAAGCCTAAGTTGCTATCCCTCCTTGAATGCTTCAGCTGATCTCCTTGACCTTACACCTGTAGATCTCCTTGACCTTGCTTGCTTCAATGATTTTACTTGCCTTGAATACATTACAATACATGCCTTATGGGTCTTTAAATAGGATCCCATGCTTACAAAAATAGAACTCCAACTACTAAAATTAGACACATAGCCTGCGACTTAAATTAGTCGCTTAACATGCAAACACTCGCTTCAACTAACTAACTGTTCGTGCAATGAACAGTTCTGGACTGCACAGGTGATCGATGTCAGTCCCTGCTTGTCTGGTGCTACCGACGTCGGCTGACTGCCTGCCATCGCCAGTTTCCTTCTCCACTATACTTGACTGACGTCGGTCATACTGCCAACGCCGGTGGCTCTGGTTCTTCAGCATCCTTCCTTCTAGTGTCTGCAAATAGTTGAAGCTTTTAGCTCCACACCACAATAATCTCCCACTTGGAGATAAATAGCTGTAACTTGTACCTATACTTGTACACCATCTATTTTGTTCCTTAGGCTCTGTATCCCTCTTCAATGTCACTCTTGAAGACCAACCACCACGTAAACCTGTGATGCAATACCTGTATCTTATGCCACAAGAATTTTGTTGCTCCCAAATTCTCCATGACATACTTCTGAACCAACTCTACCCTTAGCTCAAAAAACTCCCTGTATATGAAACCCTGCAACAAGTAACACAATATAGTAACAGGATAATGTAGCTAATATTATCCAACTTGGTAAAGATAAAATACAATGGTCAAACCTCCATTGTTCTGCAGCATAATCAAGACCATATACCATAGCCTTCTATCTCATGTGTCCATCCACTCTCTTCTCTAAAATGGGAATCCATCCCTCTATCCAGTGCTTCCTTCCAACTGACAACACTACCAACAAATACCTATTTGGTTCTCCAAGGACTCAGCCAAGCTCCCACTATTTCTGGATTCTACCTGCATTGCTTTTTCCATCTTCCTAGTTCATGACTATTAGTAAGCAATATAAAGAAGGTGAACAATGAATATGAGGTTCACATACCTTTCCTGACCTCCACATGGGTGTTTGAGACTTATTAATTCACCCAACATCCGTTCCAGTGACCGATCTAGGCCATCTCCCAGTCTGTTCCCAACCGATGTCGATTCCCTACACTGATCCTAACTACTGACGTTGTTTCCCTGGCCGACGCTAGTGTCCCTCCTACTGACATCAGTCCTTATGACCGACGTCAGACTTCTCCTGTCTAACCTACCGACCCTGCTGGTCTGTACATGATCGATGTCGGTACCTAGATGACTCACGTCGGTGCCAAGCTACCAACATCGGTGTCTGTGTGTTCTTGTAAGTGATGAAATTTTCATCCGCGAGCTCTTCTTAGATCATACCTCTATCCATGTTTCCCTGCTCAAATTTATTCAGCCCTTGTGATTGATCTCTGTCCTTCATCTCCTCCATAAACACCAAGGCTTCTTTGTTCCTATCAAAAGCATCAAATTTCCTCTTTCTGCAATGAATTATATTTGTGCTTTCCAAATTTGAACACATACCTTTTGAATCAAGAACTTCCATTCCCTTCCTATTCTTGTGACCAAGCCTATTAGGCCACATCTTCGAATCTACACTAGAAGTAGAATCAGTAATACAAGTAGACAAATAAAGAGTATCTACTTTCTTACCTCTTGCTAGAACAAGTGCTCCCTTGGTAACCTTCCAATAATCCACTGTGAGGGTTATTATGCATCCCTCATCTCCCAACCTTCCTATAGAAATTAGACTCTGCTTCAGAATTGGAACATGCATGACCTCTTTCAACACCCACGTGTTGTCAATCTACAAACTCAACTGCACTTTCCCTTTGCCAACTATCTGACAAGGCGTACCATCCCCTAAATAAAGAACTCCAAAGTCTCCCTGTTCATACTCGTAGAACAAATATCTGTTTGGGGATGCATGGAAAGATGAACCAGAATCTAAAATCCATGATCCTACCTGACTATTCGAAGAAATTATGAAAGCATCCTGCATCACAATATTTGCATCCTTTGCTTCTTCCATACCTGCATGTTGATTCTCTTTATCTCTCAACCAACACTCCTTCTTTGTATGTCCTTTCTTTCCACAAAACTAGTAGGTAATACCTTTGGACTCGGATCTCCTTCCCGACCTTGATTTCCCTTGCTCAACCTTCTCCCTTTGCCTTTCCCTGCTTTCTGCACTTAGAGCATTCCCTGATGACTCACCTATGCTTCTCCTGCGTATTTCTTCATTCAAGATCACACTCACAACATCATCAACTTTTAAGATTTTAGAAGCAGATGCAGAATTACTTACTGCCATAACCAAACCATCCCAACTTTCAGGCAAAGAACATAAAATCAAGAGAGCCTTTACCTCATCATCAAAAACAATATTGACTGAAGCTAATTGGTTTACCAAACCATGGAAATCACTGAGATGAGTATGTACTAATCCACCTTCCTGCATTTACAAAGTAAATAGCTGCTTCATAAGATATACCTTATTAGAAGCCGAAGGCTTTTCGTATAAATTTGCCAAGGACTTTATCAACTCTTCCATTGTCTTGCACTGTGATAAGTTGGAAATCACAAGATGATGCAAGGCTCAACCTTATGGAATTGAGAGCCTTCCGATCAAGAACGTTCCATTCTTCATCCTTCATATCTGTGGGCTTGCATGCAACCCCACCCAATGGTAAGTAAAAATCCTTCTGATATAGATAGTCCTCAATCTGCATCCTCCAATGTTGATAATTCTTGCCGTTAAATTTTTCCATTCATATCCTGCTTTCTTTTGCCATTGCTGAACTCCCACTCAATCAGAAAACCCTGTGAATGACCTGTAATAAAAAATAATACCTTGATTCCTATAAACCGTAGCTCTGATATCACTTGTCAGGGGATCTGTAGCTCTACCAATTAGAGCACAATTGACTACTTCTCGTATTAGCAATTAAACATGGAATTATACCAGAATGATAAAGTAGCTAGAAACTTGAGACAACAAAGAATTTGAGAGACAATACACACTCTTGTATTAAGTACTACTAGAAGAAAATACAATAAGGAAGATGCCACTTCTTCCTCCACCTCAAAGGCTTGCCACACCTCAAGACCTTCTTCCCTCTCTCTCTTGCTTAACACAATAACTCTAAACCTTGAGTTGCTATCCCTCCTTAAATGCTTCAGCTGATCTCCTTGACCTTACACCTGTAGATCTCCTTGACCTTGCTTGCTTCAATGCTTTTACTTGCCTTGAATACATTACAATACATGCCTTATGGGTCTTTAAATAGGATCCCATGCTTACAAAAATAGAACTCCAACTACTAAAATTAGACACACAGCCCGCGACTTAAATTAGTCGCTTAACATGCAAACACTCGCTTCAACTAACTAACTATTCATGCAACGAACAGTTTTGGACCACACAGGCGACCGACACCAGTCCCTGCTTGTCTGGTGCTGCTGACGTCGGCTGACTACCTGTCATCACCGGTTTTCTTCTCCACTGTACTTGACCAACGTCGGTCATACTGCCGACGCCGGTGGCTCTGGTTCTTTAGCATCCTTCCTTCTAGTGTTTGCAAATAGTTGAAGCTTTTAGCTCCACACCACAACATTATCATGAGACATATATGATGTTCACATTACATGAAATGGAATGTAAAATTCTAAAATCAAATCAATTTAGATTTCCAATACTACTATGGATTATTATCATACCAAAGATGGACTTTTACATACTTTTATTGAGCCAATATACTGCAATAGCTGGTGCACCTTTTGGAAAGGTTGAGGTGATTAAATCACATAATATTACCAATTTCATAAGTTAAACTTGATTAAATCATCTAATTTCACTATATTTATAATATGGAGTTATTAACTCATCCACCCTCACCAAATATATAATGTTATTTTATTGGATTACTCATACTCACCAGGTTATAAGTCTGATTGGGTTTTATGATTGAGATAAACTCAATGGCCAAGTGGAAACTCATCTTTTTTCTAAGGTTGGGAACATGGTTCCTTTAATCTCTATATATGTGTATGCACTTAAATTTTTCCAAATCATCTTAATCTCATCTCCAAGGATTCATAATAAAGCATCTCTTCAAATTAAATTACCAAAAACAAAGATGGTTGCATTAATACATAGGTGTACTCCTAACCTTGCACTATTTATTTTCAAACATTTAAAATTATTTCAATTCTAGATTATATGAATTTATTATATATTGTAACATGATCTTTGTTTTAGGTCAGTCTCCATAAAATCACTCAATTTGGACTCATGTAAAGACAAGGTGTGTTATACACACCCATGTATAAATTTCTTTTCTTTTAAACTAGTAATTTCACTACTAGATTGAATGGGGAAAAAATTAGATAATAAATCTAAATTATATATCACCTTAGTATTATACACTTGGAAAATACCTATCATGGTTTTATCCTTTAGTTCTAAGACTTTCCCATTACTGAAAGGCTTATGTTCACTATCTTTTTGTGCCGCATTCCTTATCTCTTAGTTTGACCACTATTATTTTGATGATCAGGCCTTCTATACTATGAAAAATTATATAAACTTGATCATTATCATTATTTTCCAATTTTCAACCATTGCCTATTTTATATCTTCTTAGACACTTATGTCCCATCTAGATGCATACGTCGACATAGGTGTCCCTTTTTCAATTAAGTTACCAGTGCCCAAAAGTCATTCAAATTTTAAATTAAAATTATTATAAAGGTTAACCTAAGTTATTTAGTGTGAGATATTTAAAAAATGTATTGGTATATATATAATATCAAACCTCATTCAATCTTCACCTAATGACCTAGAAAATACCAAGAACTCACAAAGCAACTTATCAAGAGCACTCAATCAAGAATTCAAGTGAGAAAACCTATCCTATTAATCCCTATTTCCATATCAAGAATAGGAGTGTTATCCCCATAGGTATAAAGTAATAAATGATCATACTATGAGCCATATTTTCTATGTTAAAAGCTAGGTCACTCTATGTACTTACTTATCATACTTTGAATCCTTATGCATGTGCATTAGGCATTACCAAGATGTTTCAACTTGACTTTTTACACACAATAATTAGGAACTCATTGTAAAGGATCAAAACCATACCAAATTGTGGCACCATAGATATGGGAATGTGAGTTTTGGATACTTAGTTTCACTTAATTAAAAAAAATATGGTTAGAGGATTTCCACACTTGAAAAAGAATATAGATCTCTACTCAAGTTCTTTAATAGGAAATAAACATGTGGCACATTCTCAAATAATCCAAATAAAGATAAAAGACCATTAGACCAAGTTCATACTGATATTTATATAAAAATGAGTGAAACCTTTAATGGATATAAATATTTTTAGCTCTTTATTAATGACTATTCCATAAAAATATAAATTTATATGCTCAATATAAAATATCAAGATTTTCAATCCTTCAAAGAGTTCAAGGATCTTGTTGAAAATAAAATTGGTCATAAAATCAAATTCCTCTACTTAGATCAAGGGGGAATTCACCAATAATACATTCTTAAACTATTTTAAAGAATCAGTGCATTCATTAACAATTGAATGCACCCTACAATTGAAATCTAAACCACATTATCATGGAACTTTTTAATTGTATGATTGAGGATGCATGTTTGGCCAAAACATATTAGGTAGAAGAAGAAAAATGGTATTATAATTTTTAAATAGGTCACTAACATTTCCACTTGAAAAAATTACACCACATGAAGCATGATTAGGTAAGAAATCATTGGTATCTCATATTTGTGTTATTGAAAGTAAAGCACACATGTTAATTACCAATAAGAAAAGAACCAAGTTCGACAAAAATTACATGCCTTCAATATTTCTTAATTATAATGAAGACTCAATGGGATACATACTTTTAGATCCAAATACAATAAATATCTACATAAGTAAGGATGTTGAGTTTGATGAGAGAGGTGCTTAAAATACACCTTTCATAGATTCACATACCAAAAATATAGATGATAGACTTGTGATCTATTCAGAATATGAAAAACATGGTGACAGTGATGATGGGTATAATGGTTTTAATCAGACTCCCCAACCCATATCTCAATGTATGCCAAAGTTTAGAGAAACAAAATTAGTTTTTGTTCTAAACACATATACTATTGGACCAAGAACTTGAAGTAAATTTCAAGAAGATATCAATATGGCCTTAACAACTACATATGTTGAACCAAACAAGCCCACTAAGGTTCAAGAAGATCTTGAGTCAATACCTTAGAAAGAAACCATGGAGACTGAATACTAGTCCTTGATGAAGAAAAAAACATGGTAATTTGTATAAAATACCAAATACAATATAGATAGCAAAATTTCCAATCACAAGGTATGGCTCTTAGAAAATGAGTATGCTTATATGGAAGGCATTGATATGAGGAGACTTTTTCTCCCATGACTAATATCAATACTATAAGAATTATATTTTCTCTTGTTGCATAATTTGGATGGAAAGTACACCAAATGAATTTTAAAAGTACCTTTATCAATGGTGATCTTCAATAAGAATCCACATGACTCAACTAGAAGGTTATATCACACCAAATCAAGAAACAAAGGTGTTTAGACTCATAAAACCACTATATGGTCTCATATAGGTACCTTGATAATGGTACATCAAAATTGATGATAATCTCATTCAAATTAGATTTAAGAGGAATCATTATGTCCTGATTTCTACCTCGATGAGAAAAATGGGGAATTGGTGATTGTTTTATTGTATGTTAACTATATATTAATCATTAGAAGTATAGTAAGTATGATAGATACAAAAAATTAAAATTTCAAAAAGATAATTGACATGATATATCTTGGGCTACTCCATTATTATCTTGGATTAGAATTATGGTAGAAATAAAACCACATTTTTGTGAGTCAAATGAAGTATGTCAATACAATGCTCTAGAATTTTAGTATAATGGATTGAAAACCTATTGCTACACCTATGGAGATAAGTCTTAATTTATTTCAATCAAATTCATCACCTCAAGTAAATATAAATCTCTATCAGTAGTTGATCAGGAGTCACATTTACTTGACTATACTAGGCCAAATATTAGTTAGGTAGTGATCTATCTTTCAATATTCATGAACAATAAAAAATAAAGTTGTTTGAAAGTAGTGAAATGAATTATAAAATATATTAAGGTTATAATTAACTTCAATATAGGTTATAGGAACAATTTCCAATTTTTATTGATATGTTTTGTGGATTCAAACCATGTTGAAATATAGATGAAAGGAAGCCCACATTTGGATATGCATGTTCTTTATTTCCTAGTCTAATATCATGGGGGATTAAGAAATAAAATGTTATATCACATTATTCTACCAAATCATAATATCATGTTGTGAGAGGTGTTTTCTATGAACTGATATGGCTACATCACATACATACTTGAATGTTTGGGTTTTTAATAGAAGGATCCTATCATCTTGCATTATGATAATGAAGGTGTAATTAATATTTTTTAGTATTTAGTATTTCATGAGTGCCCCAAACATATTTAAGTAAAAATTCATTTCGTACATGAATATGCTTAGTAGTAAAACATACAACTCTAATTTTTCTTGATCGGATAATAGCATATGAATATATTCACAAAATCTCACACAAAAAATTTAAGGCATTCAAAGAATATTTCACTTGTTTACTTGATACCATATTGAATTAATGGGATAATGATAAAATTATATTTGTTTATCTAATTAGGTAGATTAATTCATCATTATTCTCAATAAATCACTTTTGTTTAGTGTGTTAGTTAGTTGTAGTTCACTTTAGTTTAGTTTTTGAGTGATCTAGTTATTTTTAGATATATTATTATAGTTAATTCCCATCACTCACTTTTGCGTGAACTTTCAACTCATTTTGGACCCAATATAAATTTGTAACTAAATTTTTAGTAGTTTCTCAATATATATATAAATATTTTAGCTTGGTTACCAATAATCCTGATATTGTATTCAATGTTTATCGAATAATTTTAATCCTGCATTGTTATCAAATAGATAGATATGGGTTTAAGCCCATAAGAAGAAGATAACCATTTGGAAGAGTTAGACATGTTATGTTGGGTCCAATCCCAAAAAAGATGAAAGAGTGAATAGAGATAAGAAAAAGAATGGATTTAAAACCAACAAGAATCTAGAAGTGGAAGAGAAAACATGAAAATCAATTGAGATATCTTGTGTGCTAGAATGGGATGCCATATTCATCAATCATAGTGGATAAAAGATCAATTTTAACATTTAATCCATCCATGTGATTAGGATCTCACAATCTAGTTAACTCAAGTTTCTAATGTAGGAGTATCCAAGGAAAATAGGCAATCTTGCACAATTAAAAACATAGAGTATGTTTTGGAAGAGTTCTCAAGTTTTTTTTAAAGATCATAGAGTTTTAGAGGAAAAATTATGAGTTAATGGGGTTCAAAATGTCATATCATAGTTTAAATGGAAATCATAATCTAAAAAATTCATAATGTATTCAAGATATAGGTTCACAATGATCACATTAGTATTTTAAGAGCTGACATAATCATATTGATTAAAAAAGGCCATAGAGTTAAATACTTTGTTAGTAATATACTCTCGATATGACTCTACAATTAGAATAGATGTCTTAATATATCCACATATTTAGGTTAGCCTAATTGAATTCATATTATTCACAATATATTACATGAGGCAATAAGAATGTGGATGTGACAAGTGTCACAATATTGACTTGCATTTAAAATTGGTCATTGGTCATAGGCCACAGGTGGGGATCATATCTTGGGAGGACACATGAAAATATTCAAGTGGATTTTATAAATCCAACAATTCCATGTAGGGGAGAGGCCATAGTAAAGAAAGCTAATGTGTGCATGATAACCAAGTTAAATACATAATTTCATGGGGCCACAAGACACACATAGACCATGAAAGTAAAGGCAATTTTATTGAGGATAAATAGTAAGATTGTGACATGTGTCATTATCTCAATGGTTCACAAATGAAATAGTTCACAAAAGATCAATTATTTTTGGAAAGCAGACAAGTATATTTTAAGTGGCCATATCTTCCATGATATACTTCCAAATTAGGTGGTATCAGTCTCATTGGAATTCTTTTTATCAGAGATATCAATCAATAGTGGTCATGGGGTAATTAGTCACATGTGTGGACCATGTTCACATTTTAAGATTTAGGGTCCATTTTCACATGTTCATCAGGATTCGTGATAGTGATAATAGGCATGCAAATTCATTTCAAGATCCATGAAGCTATGAATAATTTTTGGTAAATTACATAGGATAAGAACAACAAATGTAGAGTCTCCAAGGAATAAAATAATTAAAATGAGAGTAATCAAGGATGGCCATAACACAAATAAAAATAGGATCATAGAGCATAAAAAATATGCCAAATATAAGAGAGGGCCTTAATAAGATGAGTTTGTAGAGTTTATAAATGATAAAATGATTTTTTAAAATCCCAAATAGGATTAAAGAAAAAGAGGTAGAGTAAATATTTATAGTGTGAATGTAGATGTCATTAAGGCTTAAGAATTAATATAAAAAAATGGTTTTTCCCTTGTGTGACTCTAGCTACACATAGGGCCCCAATTGATAGTGCATCACCTTTGAGAAACTAGGAAGCAAATTGTATTATCTACACACTATTTGACTTACCTATAAACTAGCAAAATATTTCCTAAACATAGTAATATCATATGGCCATCCAATTTGCATGCTCATGATCTCACACATCATGTATCATAGAGTTGTGTTAGTGTCCCCAATAATATAAATCCCCAATGGTAAAATTATTACAATGTGCTTGTATGCCTAGAATTATAACAATGTGTCAGTAATAATACCATTAAAACCTCTCTCAATAGTAAAATTATGCAAGTCCTTATACAATTGACCAAGTATGGATTGACAGGAATAGTTTTATGTTCCTCCATATCCTAAATAATAGACATTAGGCCATAAGCTATAACACAATCACTATTAACAATTATTATGAATATAAAAAATAATATACTCAAATACTTTTATAATCACATGTTTAACACTAAAAAAATAGACTAGGGTTATCTAGGGTTAAAGTGGGTAAAGATAGCCTAAGGTACAAGGGTGATAAGATATGTCTATATAATGACAATTAGATGCTAAAATTAGATATAACATATGTTAAATTAATTAAATTGAGATAAGATAAAAATATTAAGTACAACTATGCTAGATATGAAAATGACAAACAAGTGATATACTTAATTGGTTCTAATGCTGACATAGTTCTATATTTGGAATAGGTAGGAAACATACTAGAAGAGGATTTTTAAATAGTCATCAAATTATGATTTGAGTGCCTCTAAAACTACAAACACTAGCATTATCCTAAAATAGTTACATTAATGTTACTATTTGAACCTAATGTAGGTATCCTATATGAAATACCTACTAGAAAATGATGTGACTATATAGATTATTAGAGGTTTGGCTTTAACTTCACTTTGATGCATTAATATCTAATTCATAGATTGCCACTCCTCATGAAATTAAAAAACCTTATTTATTCATCTTCATAATGACCTTTGGGGAAAATGCATTAGTTATCATATGGTGTTGAGTTAACCTAAATACCCCTCTATCAATGAGCACTACCTTTATAGATAATACTCTAAATAGGGCCTTATATCGATGTAGTTCTCCCCTACATGTTAGCTTATGTGTGAATCATGTAATATGTGAAAAGAAAGTACAATAATGACCTAGCTTGTAAATTGCAAAATTGGGATCTTAAGTTATTCCTTCAGTATTTCATACCTATATATGTGCTTTCCATATGATTGATATGGAAATAGGAATAAATAAGGAAGCTTTAATCAATTTAATGCTCTTCAAATACTCTTTGGTATGAATGATAGGTGAGGAATAAATGAGGGTTGATATTGTATTTATATCAATCCATTTGGAGAATTAACTTACATGAAATCACTTATGTTGACCATTAGGATACATGTCATTTGTAAATTAGATGACTTTAGGGTACTGGACACTTGCATCGAAATAGATCACCTATGTTGATGCAGGTGTTTATCTTAGATGCTAATGTCCAAGGAATAATAAAGTAGGTATAGACTCATAACTTGTAGAGGTGGAAGATAAAAAAGTTTTAATAATTTTGGGCAAGATAAAAGTTCTAATATATCAACATAAGACTAATCGTACCAAGAGATAGTATAATGGGAATAAGATAAGATAAATGTGAGACTTTTGAAACTAAAAAAGGTAAAAAACTAAGAGAAATAGCCAAAGTCTAAGTTTTCCAAGTTTAAAATATTAGGGTCTATATAATTCATAAATATCATCTACATTCCCCCCCTAATATAGTAATGAAATTATTAGTTTAAATGAGAATAAATATGTACATGGGTGTATATAACATACCTTGCCTTTGCTTGATTCCAACTTGAGTGATTTTTTAGTGACTAACCTATAACCAAGAGCATGCTATGATACATAATTAGTACATATAATATAAAATTGAAATTATTAAAAAAATTAAAATTTAAAGAGCAAGGTTTAGGGGTACACATATGTGTTGATGCAACTACCTTGCCTATTTTCAAGTTGATTTGAAAGATGTATCATTGTAAGGCTATGAAACTAATATTAGGACAAGTATAAATCTAGAAAGTATGTATATCTAAGGAAATAGATATAAAGAGAGATTGGAAGGCACATGCCCCCAACCTTGGAGAAAAGGTGAGTTGTCACCCAACCATTGATATTATCTCAACCATGCAACCCAATCATACTTATAACATGGTGAGTGTGAGTGAACCAAGTCAATTAATACTATCAAATTGGTGAGGTTGGATGATTTAATCAAGTCCAACTTAAAAACTTGGAAAGTTTGAGTGATTTAATAATCTCAACCATACCAAAAATGAACCAACTACTATAGTGGATTAGATCAATACAATCCTTAAAAGTCCATACTAGTGAGTGATAACATTCCATAGAAGAGTGTTTTAAAATTTAAATCTTATTTGGATTTTTCATAAGTACATGTTTCATAGAATATGGACATTATATATGTCTCATGTTGAAATTGTATATAATAATGGTACTAGTGTATATAATTCTTCCACAACTATGAATCTAAATTTATATAATGGTGTGATTTAGCCAATTTATAAACTATGTAAGTGTGGAAAACATTCTTCCAAATCATACCCTAACTATAAATGGAGAAATATGAAAAATAAAATAAGTGCTAATGTGGAGTACATGTTTCTAAAACATTCCCCCACTGAATTTATGTGTGTTGCAGATTGAATAGGTGTGGATAAAATTCTTGTAAAGAATGCCTCCACTAAATCTAGAAATTATGCCAAATGTGAAGAACATGCCTCTATGACATGGCCCCACTGATGTTTCCCCCTTTGAGGTGAGGGAATAATATAAATCAGTAGTTACCTTACCTCAAAAGGATAAGACAATTGAATAATCTATGAATGGAACCATATATCATATATAATAACATGTCTAGGTAAATGTAACATTAAATCACATAGAACAATGTGATCATATGAATGATAAATACCATGGGAACATCTAGATAGTAATAGTACAATATCATTAATAAATAAATGCATACACAAGAGTAATCAAAATAAAGTCAACAAATAATGGTCTAAGGAGACCAAAAATAAGGGGCATGTTTAAATGCCACACAATCAAAGTGACATGACTTAGTCAAATGTCCATAAAATTAAGTATGGCATATTCAAATTTTCATATAAAAAATAATGACATATTTAAATCTCAAATAAATAATGCATAGGCATGGTACAAAAAACAAAGGATCATATTCAAATTCTTGAACAAACAAGATAATAGCAAGGTAAGACACTCAAGGAAGTGCATAAAGGAAAACATAAGAAACTAGCATAAACATATCATAGTAGCCCATGAATCAACTATGTTAGTAAATAACATTAAGTTCATAGCATATCAAGTACCCTATATAAGATATAAGCATGGATAAAGGAATACTTAAGTATATAAGAGCTCAAACATGATAATGAAGAGACTATAAAATGATATAACTTGTAATTATCATGATCATAAATGTTTATGCCCCCAATGTCCATATGACATGAGTAGAGGGAAGTATTAACATCTAAAATATGGATAAATCATGTATCTATGTATGCTTGTAACACACTCAAGTAGAATCATGACACACATGTATGTAGGAGTAGTTAATATTCCATCCATCAACATGGAACTAAAACATAAATGCCAAGGATCAAATAGAGTATGTAGGTGTCGAAAATATCTTTGTATTTTTTTCATATTTTTGGAATATTTAAAGAGGAAATATCATCCTATTATCCCATCTAATTGATGAGAATCATCAAGGAGTGTGAATGTATAACATATCCGGAAATAAGATGTGTCATATGCATGCATAGTATAAGTATGAACTGTATCTTGGTCTTTTGGTAATTTTTTATTTAGTATCTTTTCTTTAGAAATGTTTTTATTTGTTTCAATTAACCATGTTTTTCCATAACTTACATTATATTTGGAAAAATTGGACTAATATGATCCATGTGTGACATTACATTTCATAGATCCAACACACAAATTAGATGCACTAGCTTTATTCACATGTTCCATACCATAAGCTAGAGATGTAAATAATTCCCATGTACATGTATTGAATTCACAAGTTGGGTCAAATATAATATTTTGACCTTGATTTCCATCTATGAAAGGTTCAATGATTTGATGTTTTGAGGAATGATTGGCAATTTCTTCATATGAAGGTACACATTTGACATTACCCTTTTTTAGGTACTTTTTGCTCTTTCTTTAGTTGTTTATTTTGTATGATGTTTTATTCTTATTAGTGTTTAGATAATATATCTTGTTCTATTTGTTCATTTATATTGTATTTTACTTAATTTTAAATCTCTTGTTCTTTTACATTGGCCAAAATGTATCTTTGAATTATTTGCATTAATATTACCAATATATCCAAAGCCTTGATGGCCATTCTGGTCATATGTGGAAATAAGATGAGTGATGCCTTGGGAATGTTTTCCCAATCCTTGATCATGATAACCAATTTTTTTAAATATTTCATTCCAAAACCATATTGTTTGAAAAATTGAGTATTATTATTGAGAGGTAAATTTGTATCCTTTTCTTGATCTAGTTTTTCCATTTGAACATTTTCTTACTTTATGTTTGATATTTTCACAACTATTTTTTCTATAAATTTATCTTTGGTACCCATATTTTTTTATTTTATTACATGTTCTTTAGGATAGGTACTCATAATTTGAATGGTTTTCTTGAGTGATGTATCAATTATAAGATCACCACTATCTTTGAGACATTGTATTTTGTTATGTAATGCCAAACAATAATTTGTATGATGCCCATGCATTCTATGACATGCATATTAGTAGTTAGATCTCCTTATATGATTTGGATGAGGTAGTTTTTTCACTTTTTTTTAATCATATCTCTTACTATTTTACTTGGACTCTTCGTATCCTTTTGGTCACTTTTAGAATCACTTGTTTTGGATGTATTCTATTTTAGCTTTTAATTTGGATACGAAACCTTGTTTGACACAACATTGGTAGGTGAGGATGAAAACACATGTTTAACACTACCATGTGTTGGATTTGGGCACATGGAATCTTATTTTGCAATAATGTTATCTTTGAACTGAAGTATTTATTTTGCTTTTGTAAATCTTCTATTAACTTTCTCATAAGGATGATTTGATATTTCAGGGATTCATAATCACAAATCCTAGGTACCTTAGTTTTAATATGGATATATACACCATCTATCTTACCAATTGAAGGAGTGATATCTTGGAACTAGTTATAGGGATGATATATCATCCTCCTTAGGGTTTTTAGGAAGAGGCTCAATATTATTGACATAAGATTGGTAAAGAGAGGTTTGAATTTTATATTGATTATGATCATTCTTTGATTTTATTATTTTTCAGTGATTATATTTTCAACCCATTATATCCTTAAATAATTTAATCATGCATGAAACATAAAAATTAATTACCACTATAAGGTATTGGAACATGAAATATTAATAAAGATATACATAGCTAATAATATTACAAGAAAAGAGAAGATCTAACTCTTTGCAAATTTTAACAATTTATTTTTAGGATTAATTGAAAAATAGAATGTGTTTTATAAAAATAAATATAAAAACCTAAAGTATATAGGGTTTTAATCTCATAGGCCAAGTTCACCAAATGTTTAACCCTAAAAATATAGATTGGGTTTATCTAAGTTTAAAGGGGATAGAGATATCCTAAGGTACAAGGGTGATAAACTATCTCTATAGTAATCCAATTAGATGTTAAAATTAGATATAACATATGTTGAATTCATTAAATTTAAATAATATTTAAATAGTAAGTAAAACTATGCCAAACATTAAGATTAAAAAGAAATAATATACTTAGTTATGATGTTGACATAGTTCTAGATTTGGAATAGGTAGGAAGCATACTAGAAGAGGATTCTAGAACAATTATCAAATTATAATTTTATTTCCTCTAGAGCCATAAACACTAGCATCAAATTTGGATGGTTGTATCGATACTACTATTTAAACCTGACATAGGTGTCTTATATAGAATACCTATTAGAAAAGGATGTGACCACCTATATGCTTCTGGGTTTGTCTCTACCTTCACTTTGGTGCATTCAGATCTAAGTCATGGATTATCATTCATGAAATTTCAAAACCCTATTTATTCATCTTCACAGTGAACTTCGGGAAAAATAGGTTAGTGGGCACACAGTGTCAAATTGACCCCAAATATCCATTTATCAATGAGTGTTGCCTACATATCCAATACTCTGAAGAGGGCCTCAGATTGATGTAATTATCCCATACATTTTGGCTTGTGTGTGAATCATGAAATATGTTTAAATTAAGTAAAATAGTGACCTTATCTTTTAACTTGGAAAATTAGGCTCTTAGGCTACTTATTTAGTAATTCATACTTGAATATGTGTAGTCCCTATGACTGATATGGAAATAAGAATAAATAGGGAATATTTGCTCAATTAAATGCTCTTTAATATGAATGCTAGGTTAGGAATGAATGAGTTTTAATATTGTATTTATATCAATCATTTTGTAAAATCAACTCACATTAAATCACTTAGGTTGATGATTATGATATGTTTCACTTTCAAATTATATGACTTTAGAGCATTGAACATTTACATCAAAGTATGTGTATATCCTAGAAGCTAGTTCTAGGGAATAGGAAAGTAAGCATAGACTCAGAACTTATAGAGGTGGAAGATAAACAAGTTTTAATCATTCTGGGAAAGATCAAAGGTTTGGGTTATCAACATAATACTAGTCAAACCAAAATATAGGCCAAGGGGTATAAAATAAAGTAGATGGGAGACTTTCAAAAGCAATAAAGGTCTAGAACTAAGAGGAAAAACTATTTCATGGTTGTGTTTCCCATTACCGCATGGTTTAGCATCTCTCTAATTGAGGTAAATCCACAAACTACACCTCTCAGTCTCCAATGGATATGTGTAGTATGTATTATACATCTTCAAGAGTAATTTTCATCCCTCTTATAAATAACAAGAAATTTAAAAAGTCACAATATCAGTGTTTAAATAGGGTGGTAAGTAGTGAAATTTTAGATGGGATAAGCCTTATTTATCCTACATGACCAATACCTAAAGCATGAACCCATACCTAGTCCTTATCATTAATACCTAGCTCAATAATGGTATCTCAAGGTTGATTCTCCCTCCACTCACAAATATGAATAACTAGATACAACCGTAAATAAATACAAGAAATTAAAAATATATTGAGCCAAAATGATATTAAAAAAAAACATGCTAAATTTTGACATTCAAGGCATTTACAATAAAAAATTAAAATGATCAAAATCTGTAGTGGGTTAGATTCAGTAGATTCTAGATTAGATTTAATAGGGTATGGGTTGGATTCAACAAACTTTGGTCTAGTTTCAATAGATTTGGGTTGGATGTAGTGGTAGTTGTATAAATTCATTGATAAAGGGTCAAAATAATTAATTAGGATATGAAATTAGTGAGGGTCTAAAATAGTGTCAAAATGCATGAAATTAAAAAATAAACTTTTAAAAAATAAAAATTTAGTAAAAAAAATTGATGACATTTTATAGAAAGTGTTTGTACCTCCTCAATAGTTTACCCATAGAGACATGTTCCCTCACTTTATCTAATGGGAAATGAACTACATAGAATCTCACAACTATGCTTATTTTTACATACAAACCTATATGATGGGTATATACAATCAACATTATCTACTCACATTATTAAATCACATGATTCACACCTATATGATTGGAAAATATGATCAACAATAAAAATATCTTATAATATAAGAAAAAATATAAATGCATACTAGATCCAACATACATACAATTGGCTATGTCACAAATTAATGAATAGGCCATAATCAAGATCTATTTATAAAATGGGGTCAAAGATATAAATAGGGAGCCTATACAAGGAACTAGAAAACAAAGACAACCTAGATCCAAGATGTAAAAGAGGTAAACTAAAAATAGATAAATGTTATTCAGTAGTAACCTATAGGGATCTAAACTAAGTGTTTTAACCAAGAGGTATATAACTAAGGATATATTGGCACAAAAGGCTAACATAAGACAAGGTGAACATGGAGAAGAATAAAACTTACTACTCTGATATGTGAATATAATCCAAATAAAATAAATACTAGAGATAAGGATACTTACCTTAGGTTGGCATTTTAGCATATCAATCTCCACCTTGGATCAAGTGGAAATTTATACGAGATGTTATAGGTGAAGAATCAAATAGAAAGGATGAAGACATGATTATAGAATCAAAATACTAAGTTGTGTCTCTATGGTTTAGCTTCATTTTATTTAAGTTCAAAGACCTTGAGCAATACTAGGACTCCACAAGAATAAGATCGTATACTCTAATTCTTCTTCTACTATTAAAAACATGTTTTTATGATGCCACTAGAGTAGAATGGTTTGTTTTTTTGTAAAAATGAGATATAACATCCCTATATATGGATCCCAATCCTAAAATTTACCTATATTATGTGTTTATGGACTCATTCCAAATTGATACAATACAAATATTTGGGTATAAAATAATATTAGGTTCATAATGCCAATAGTTTATGGAGACAAAAATAATAGTGTAACATGGGATGGTGTTTTGGGATAAAACATAATGACATAAAATATAAAATCAAGGTTATAATTAAATGTTGATAATATGATATAAATGAAAGGAATATAAATACATATACATTCTTTGGTTAATTTACACATAAGAGATATAAATCAATGGAAATGATGCACTGATTCATATTAAAGAAAATATTTCAATAAACATAATAATATAAACTTAAGTGGGTTAATAGATATTGCAACTGATTGATTTATAAATGTTAAGACAAGATAAGTATTACATATTAAGTTTATTATGACTATAGATTATTCACCAAATATTTCATAAGATTTAAAAATGCTCTATATGTGTTTAATCAACTACTTAGATCATGAACAAGGGATGAAAACAACTTGGATACTACAAACAAAGTCAGACACTATGATGCCTAGTATTGTTAGTGTTTTTTTTAATATGCACACAGTAAGGCTCTACAACACTTGAAAGCTCTATGCTTACACCTGTAATCTATTTCAAATTATGTGTACTAATTTGATCCTTTGTAATTATATTTATTTTCTATTTATTTCATCCAAATCCTAATTGTAATTAATTGTAAAAAATATGCCCTTAATAATGGGTTGGTATTTTAGTTGGACAACTCCAACCACTCTTGTTAAATGGTTAATAGTTGTATATATCTAATACTCCAAAGAGGGATAAAACTTCATGTATTTCTCCCACTAATGTGTGTGTGTGCAAAGCCATGAACAATATTGAATGTAGTTATTCCTTTGTGATCTTTGATACTTGGTGTCATGAAAATTTAACCTTTTGTATTTAGATTTGGCTCTATAGACTACTCTAGGGTTTCTCCTTGAATATTTGAGATGTGTATGTGCCTTTTAAAATTTGTTCCAAGAAAGTGTTAGTTTTTCAAAGTGATGATCAAGTGAATATTAACCTTAGGGGTGATACATACATACATACATACATATACATATATATATATATATATACATATATATATATATATATACATATATATATATATATACATATATATATATATATACATATATATATATATACATATATATATATATATATATATATATATATATATATATATATATATATATTCATTGATTTATTTCTATTACCAACCAATGAAAAATGTTTAGGCCAACCCAATGGAGACTTCCCAAATTAAAAAATAGTCATTGAGAATATTTAGAAATAGATGATAGTGTGAGATCCTTGTGATAACTAACACAATTATATATATATATATATATATATATATATATATATATATATATATATATATATATATATATATATATATATATATATATATATATATATATACATATATATATATATACATATATATATATATATACATATATATATATATATATATATATATATATATTCATTGATTTATTTCTATTACCAACCAATGAAAAATGTTTAGGCCAACCCAATGGAGACTTCCCAAATTAAAAAATAGTCATTGAGAATATTTAGAAATAGATGATAGTGTGAGATCCTTGTGATAACTAACACAATTAAAGTTTACCAGTACTATCCTAGAAGTGGAAAAATGATCTAAAATATGGAGAATGTATGTCTAGAATTATGAAGGTGTTCCTGTATAGACCAAGATAATATTGAAAAAATATGTCTAGTGGATATATGTGGATAAGATAGTAGATGGGTATACTAATAGAGGGAAAGTGTGATAAAGATTCAAATATATGTGCATAATCCAAGTTAGATTTAATGTTTTCAAAGTGCTATTTTTTTTTAGGTGTCTATAGATACCCCTCTTTTGATCAAGTATTACAAATGCTAAATTAAAAGGATAAAATAAATGGGGTTGGTACCTATGATAACCCATTTGATGTTGATAGATACAGGTAGAATGTATCATTTTCTCCATTTGAAATATATAAGAAACATGTATATATCAATGCCTTCTCATAATAATAAATCTAAAATAATATGAATCGTTGAAAAATATTAAAATTGAAAAGCTAAATAATAAATACACTTGACAATATATAATCCTATTTATCACTTAATAAACTTTATTTGAGTATCATGAGGTGAACATGCCTTAATGAGATGCAATTACTAATACTGTGAGTTAAAGAGTGTAAATTCCCCAATTTCCATTAGAGAAAATAATATTATAATTTGACTGATGCAATAACATCAACCTCAATACCTTAAGTATCAAAATAACCTTTTTTTGGAACCCTAAAAGTAGTTTTGTATGTAAAAGTGTAACCTAAATCTACTTCATATGTAAAAATATCAATTATTTTAGACATCTAGAGACCTAAAGTGCTCATGTAGTACAATCATTCCATACAAATTTTTAATATAATTTTTTTGAGAGTGTCTACATAAATGAAGTCCAAGCCTCATATGATATATTTATTCCTAAAATTAATATGGAATGTCAAAATCTATCTTGAAATATCATAGAATGTCTTAATTATTCCTAAAAATCATGTATAATTCCAAAATCATTCCTCAAAATTAGGTAGAATTCCAAAATTATACCTCAAAAGCATGTGAATAGATCTCAATATGCTCAATTTGACCCTTATAAAGCATATAATCTATCTATAGACACAAAAATCTGATTTTATATGACATAATAGTCATGTAAACTTGAAAATACCAATCATGGCTCAAATCTTTAGTTTATGAACTTTTCGATACTAAAAGGATCACATTCTCCATATCAATGTGTTTTTTTTCTTATCCTATAGTCTAACCTAAAATTATGACACAAACCTCATGTAGCCTACATTCTTCATAAAACCTAATTTATATCCTACATAAACAATTACATATCTTCATCAAATTTTTACCCTACTTGACACTAGCATCTATATTAGGACATAAACATTAACACAAGTTCCCCAAACATGATGCTAATGTCCTTTCCTTCCAAATGGTCAAATGTCAAATCTCTCAATATTTACGAGTCAGCCTATTTGTCTTATTTAACCCTCCCATGATATTATTTAATAAAGTGTGGTATAAATTCAAATCAAAGGTCATTCATTATGAATATAAGCAAGTACCTCTCAATCTCACACTACACCACTAAAAATAATTTACACAATTGGTTTTTCTCACCCTATTCCTTCTTATTTCCAAATCAATCATAGGATTAGTCTTCTTATAGGTCTAGAGAATTTAAAGAGAATACCATGAGTATCATTTGTCAAATTACAAGCTAGATCACTAGATGCACTTACATATGGCATATTTCACAATTAGTCATGCATAAGCCCACATCAGAGGGAAAACTACATTGGTCTAAGGCCCTCCTTAGATTAAATGGATATTTAGCTAGTGTTCATTAATAAAGGGGTCTTTGAGGTCATATCAACATTACTTAATCCCACTCACACATGTTTTACAAGGTGGCATGCCCTAATTTAAGGAACTAGGGTTTTGAGTACAAGATTAATTTAAATGACTTATGCATGTGATATAAACTGATCTAAGGTGACATCAAACTCTAATATGTGAAATTGAATATTTTAGAAAAGGATATATATTTTGAGCTAGATATAATCATCAAAATTAGGATAAAAGAATTGATTCTAGTGTCTACAATATGATGTTAATATCCTAGTTAATAGAAAGCTAATTGATAAAATATGACAAATCGATGAGAATCATCAAACTATCTTATTCCACACCTGTGCCTATTAGATATTTATATACATCATTTTATAATATAAATTTCATTTTATCCTTCTAATTACTACTTTAAAAATATTATTTGGTATTGTACTTTTCTTTATTTAGCATATTCTCAAATTCAACATATTTATCAAAATATTATAAATCTAAATTATTTAATTGGCCTATTTTATAATATCTTAGTCCATAGTTGATTAGGCTATTCGCCCAACCCTTAATTCCAAAAAGGGTAAAACATTTTGGTGAACCCAACCTCTAAGTCTTCTTGTGCAACACTAGTTTTCCCTAAGGTTTCAACATTTTAAGGTTTTCTTATTTCTAAATTATTAAAATATTAAATTCATATTTGTATTAATTAAAAAAGAATCAATCATTTTTAATATGGATACATCTATTAGTTATTTCATTACCCAATAAATGATGATAGTCATTATTTTTTGTCTCTCATGCATTATTAAATCAATCAATTCTATAATCAAATGGAGTCAACAAATTTTTAAGAATAAAGAGATCCCTTTAAAATAAGATAAAAATATAATTTCTCTTTACATATCATATTTTAATAATATTGAACCCTTATCTAGCTTCAATAAGCTCTAAGTTTCATTCTCCCATCTTTTTGTCCCCTAGATCTTATTCAAGTGGCAACTGCCATCGTAGTCCCATTATTCACCCATGGCTTATCTTGAATTGTTTGGTCCATATTTTCACTACACAAAAATGAAATGGTTCCCAACTAATTCAACCACCTACTTGTATACAAAAAGTCACTCCTAATCTTAAGCTAGTAATAAAATCTAAGGGATGTGATATTTTCTAATAATTAAGAAATACACATGTTAATGTCTCAATCCTTGATATTTTGAAATATTCAACTATTTATAAGGATATGTTATATGAGGCCTTGTATAAAACCCAAATACCAAGTGATGTAGAGCCAAATTTATTTTTTATATTATGCAAGATCTCAAAAATAATGTACATTTCATCACTTTTGACCTCAAATATTTACCCTCAATGAATATCATTGATCAATATCTACCTTTATTCATACAAGTTAGTAATCACAATAAAGGAATCAAAAGAGTGCTAATTAATAATGGATTGGGTCTAAATATTTGAATCATAATATTCTTAAAAATAATGGGCATCATCAATGATCTTCCAAAATCAAACATATATATCAAAGGATTTAATAATTCATGGATCCCACCAATTTCACATAAGGTGTGACATTGGGACCACAAATAATACAAGCTACACTCCAAGTAACATCTCAATCATTGCATTATATTTTACCCCTAGGTAGACCTTCGATACATATTATGGAATTTATTTCATTTACATTACATCAATGTGTTAAATTCATACATGATGGGGAATTATGGACAATGCCTACAGATGATGAACCCTTAAAATTATGTAAAATGTTACACTCCCACATGGAAGGGGTTCTTCAAATAGTACCACCCAAGAAATTTATTCCAATTGAGAATATATCAAATTATGAGATGGGTAAATCAAGAAAGATAAATCCTTTATTTCAATATGTTCATAAGTAACTAACATTTGAGGTGCACACAGATATACATAAGAAATAATAAAATGAAAAAAAGACAAATAAATAGAGAAAAAAACATTGCAAAAGGAACCAATGATAATTAAATAACAAGAAAATCAAACATTTGAGTTTCATTTATTGGTCAATTATGAAAGAAATATTACAAGGTTTTATATAATTATGATAGTGATGATGATATTCCTAATGATATGAATGATGAACAATTGAGCATGCTTGGTTTTGATTTACTTGAGCATATCTCACACAATCTATTCACACATATAGGCCCTAGTACATATAATTTAAACCCATCATCAAAGGATATAGAATCAAATGTAAATAAATTCAAGGCAAATATAAAAAATGAACACGTGAATGATTTCTATGCAATCCATCCCTTTTGGCTAAAAGCTTTAATTTATATTTACAAGGGATAAATATAGATACATAATGTTAATAATGTGTAATCCTTACATAGGTCACCACAACATATTTTATAGATCATAATAAAATAAGATGATACACAATAATTTATTTTTTACTTGAGCACAAGATGATATATTTACCTCCTAACATGCACAAGTCAGGAGGCAAGATAATAGGTACATAAGGATCACCATATTTCAGCAGCAATTGACGATGACTCATTTGTCACCAAATATAATAAAGCCAAGTGAGCAGATGCAGCCAGAAGATTACATAATGAATGCAGTGGCCATAGACATGTCCCTATTCAAACCACAAGACAAAATCGAGCTGCTAACTGAATCCACTTTTGTAGTTGCTATCATTATATAACTAGCCATGATAAAGATCATTATGAATCACTACAAAAATAAATTCATAAGTATAAAAATGGACATATACAAATATTGTAAAAAAATAAAAAATAACTTCGATCTACAATGTTTCAAAAGTGAAAATCACAAAAAAGCATACTCTAAAACAATGATGACAATAAGATCTAATTATTACTATTAATATTGATCAGGATCACTCTAGACATCTCAAGATTGATATAAATAATTGAGACATATTTTAAAATTTTATAAGTTTACAACAATTACAACATGATATAGATGAGTTACAACATTTCCAATCTTTCTATAATCTCATGGGTACATTATATTACCCATCACATGTGAACCAAAAGTAGTTGATACGTCCATCTAGATAATAAATCAAAAATTACATTTGACCATTCATTTTGGGCAATAATGGTTGACCAATATGAAGTCAATAGTGAATACTAAAAATATGCACCTTTTTTTAAATTTTAATATAAATATATTTGGATTCCACGTGATGATATAGTGATAGACCAATAACAATATCTTCAAGCAGTAAACTACCATAAAATATTGAAGAAGTGACAATGAATCAACATAAACAATTTAGGAAAAAAAAGGACTTGATAAGGACACCATGTAGTCATTTAACTCCCTAGTTTGAGGACTTATGGGAGTAGTTAATTCACATTAAAATATTCACACATAAAAATAAAAATATTAAAAAATATATAAAAAAGTCAAATAAATCAAAACTACAAAAATAGTTAGCATGCACATGTTTACTAGCTTTTGCATATATGTTTTTTAGTTTATGTTAATATATAGTATATCATTTCTTTTCTATACACACATATGTTTGACTGGTACTTGAGTGTGATATAGGCATACATTATATACATGATACATGAACATATAGATTTTGGAGCTTTTCCTCCATCTGTGTGACACACTACATTGGGGGAATTTTCTTCATTGATCATGATTGATACATGTTACATTGTTTTATGATCAATTTACATTATCAGGTTGAGATTAGATACTAATGCTTACACATGTCTATAAGCATGCTTACATATTACATAGTGTGTTATATATGTTATACTATAGGACAATTTGATAACACATGCATATTATATCTTATGGAACTAGTTTGATATGCTTATGTTGGTTGTTTATATCTTCCACTTATTCATATTATCACATGGCTTATCTAAGTGTACTTCTTATTTTATACCTTTTTTAGTATGTAACATTTGAACATATTCCTTCTTCTTTATCCATAGTGCCACTAAGTTTTATTTATTTTATGTGTAGACATTTGAACATGGCCTCCCCTTGCATGTGTGACATTTGAACATGCCCCTTGTTTATGATCTCCTTAGACCCATTTTATGTGATATTGAGTACTCATGTGTGTGTGCTTGATTATTTTTTAATTTTATGGTTGTTACTCCTAGACATTGTCATCATACATATCATGCATTTTAGGGATTTTCGTGATTGGATACTATGATATTCATTAATATATATAATTATATATGATACCAATATATGCTTCATTATTACATGATTGATACATATATGACAGTTATCTTTTCTTTTTGAGATAAGGTGACTACTAGGTTGCATTCCCCTCACCTCAAAATGGGGAATATCAGTGGGAACATGTCATAGAGACATGAGTCCAAACACAAACTTGGAAAAATTTGCAAATTTTGATATAGTTTACATGATTAATATACACACTTGGGACAAAATATTATGCTTTTGGCACTGATTTTCACAAATTTGGGATATTTTTTTAATATTTGAGATATATATCATATAAAATATAATAGAGTAGAGCTTAAATTTCAATATATACTTTATATTGAGAAACACTAGAGGTTCATATACCATGCAAATACACTAAATCACAAACACATATTCAGATTATGTAACATATTTGATGAGGGGTCATGAATAGGGTTCATTCCTTTCTCACCACACATTGATGCATTGACTTTTCCAAGATGTGCCAATTGAGATTTTACCTATTTATAACTATTTAATCCCTTGAGTAGTGTGGTCAAGATTAAACACCCTTAATGGCCTTGGAACTCCTCCTCTTTTCAAGTTGATGTGGTTACACCATTTGATCTTCACTAGATTAATTAGATTGGTTAGATTATATTTACACTTGATTTTTGTGATTGAGATGTAGTGCTCTCAATGGCCTTATCACAACTCACCATTTCAATAGATTGGGATGATCACCCTCCAATTTCCCTCTTCACAAATACAAGGTTTAATTCTGAATCTCTCTCTCCAATGCTTCAATGAAGAACCATCACGACCAAAAAAAATTACTAAGGGATGACATGGTTTCATCAACACACATGTGTATTCCTTCTTTACTCTCTTTACTTTTAATCATTTTAATGATTCATTTTCATATTATATACATTAATTATACTATAACATGATCTTGGTTATAGGTAATGCACAAATATGAAATTGAAATAGGGATCAAACAAAGGTAAGGTGTGTTGTACACACCAATTTATTTCCTTTAACCTAATAATTTCATCTTTATGTATTATTAGATTAAAGGGGGGAAATGTAGATACTAAAATATAATTTTATATGACATACTAGTTTTATACACTTGACAAATACCAATCATGACTCAACCCTTCAGTTTATGACCCTTTTACTATTGAAAGGATCACATTCAACATCTCATTGTATTTAATTATTTATCCTATAGTTTGACCCTATCATTATAATGACATAGACTACCCATAGCCTATATTATACATAAAACCTAAATTATATCATACATAGATAATTATAGATAGTCAGTAGCTTTTTACAATACAAGACACTAGCATCCATATTAGAAAATTAACATCAACTTGCATTCCAAACAATCAAATTAAAAATATCCTGACATGTATGCAAGCTTATTTGTCTTTTTAAACCCATTTGGAATCTAATCAAGCACCTCTTAAGCTCATACTACACTACAAAAAATGATTTGCATAACTAAGCTATACTAACCTATTCTTTTATATTTCTAGATTAGTCATAATAACATTATTCTTACAAGTCTGAAACATTCAAATAATGGTCCATGATCAACATTTTTCAAGTTACAAGCTAGACGCACTTGTATATAACATATTATACAATTATTCACACATAAACCCACATAAAGGGCATAAATACATTGGTATGATCCCTTATTCATATTATATGGATATGTAGGTAGTACTCATTGATAGAGGGGTATTTGAGGTCAACTCAACTTCACTTGAGCCCACTAACTCTTTTTCTGTAAGGTGACATACCCCAATTGGAGAACATAGGGTTTTGAGAAAATAAAATGATTTCAAGAAGATGTGCACACAATCTAAACTGATAGCCTATAAGGTGAAAGCAAACCTTAATAGGTTACACTAACTATTCCAAAAAGGATCTATATTTTAAGTCAGATAGAAGTGTCAAAATCAAGATAAAATAATCGATGCTAGTGTTTGCAGTTTGACTCTAATGTCCCAACTAATAAAAATCTACTTTATATAATCTAATGAGTCAATGTGAATCATCAAACTATATTATTCCACATGTGTTTGTCATATTTGCCTATGCATCATTACATAGGCTAAGTGTTATTTTCTCCTTCACATTGCTACTTTCAAGATATTTTTTGGCATTATACTTTTTAATACTTAGCATATTCTCAAATTTAGTATATTTATCAAAATATTGCAAATCTAAAATTTTTAATTGACATGCTTTATAATAGCTTAGTCCATAGTTGATTAGGTTATTCCCCCAAACCTTAATTCCAAAAAAGGTAAAATACTATCTCAAAATGTAAAATGTAATGCTAACATGTCCAAGTCTCTAAAACAAGCCCATTGTATGTCCCCCTTTTGATATGAGGGATGAAGTTGTAGACACTATAAAACTAGACCACATGGTTCTAGTCATCATAAAAATACCGCCTTGGGCTATGATATTTATTAAAATCCTTCAAAACACCCATTTACCTCATTTTGGCTAATTTAATTAATTAATTAATTGAGTTAACTGATCCTATTTAAACCTCCCCACCTAAACCCATGGCCAACTAATCAACACCTAGCCTCAAGACTATTTCCCACCTTGGCATTTAATGCCCTAACCTCCTATACTTCTTCATGTATACAAATGTTGCCTTAAATAACCTCAAACCACTTTTATTAGTCTTAATGACCAATCTTAAGTACAAATGACTATTTTTGGAAAAATTAGACTATTTATCCTTGATCGATGTCAGTCACCCCTTAGTTGACATCGATTGACCAAAACCAATGTTAGTTACTTAAGGTAACCCAAAATCCCTACCTCAAGAGGTTGAAATTTTTGAGTGAGAATATTAACTCTTGAGTGAATCTGAGCTTTTAGGCAAACCAACAAACTAGACTAGAGACAAGAAAGTGCCTCAACAACTCACTATGAAGAGATCAAGCACCATTACTCTATCCACATTATTTTAGGATCCTAGGTAGCTTACATCCAACCTCAAGACTTCTTCAATCCAAAAAACTCCAAAAGCTAAGTATCTTTCACTTATATCAAGTTTAGTTATTAGTTTTTAGTAGTTTTACTACTTTCATCCCTTTCACATCTCTCCCATATTCCCCCTTGTGTTGGAGTTTTACAACTCTAAACACTCCATCTTCCACCAAACACCCACAAACCATTCTCAGTCACTTGATTATCTAACCCCTAAGTTTGATACCATTGAAAATCTATTATGTCCTCATGACCATTATCCAATCCCAAAACAACTCATAAAATATCTATACAACTAACCAAATCCAATTCTACCCAAAACTAAAACTCAAAGTAACTGACATCGGTTATCTCTAACTAGCATTGATCATCCCCTGATTGGCATCAATTTCCTTAATAAATATCAGTTGCATAGTGACTAGCATAGATCACTATGTAATTTATTTTCCCAAAAATAACAAGCTAATTCCACCTATTATCCCTCACCCAAAGTTTGGTTTTTAATTTTTATCACATCACAGGGTCTTACAATATTTTGTGAATTAGGTTTCAATATTTTAGCATTAGGTTTTAATAAGTTAATCTTATTTTGATAAAATCACTCATTTCTATTTAAAATCATTTCTTTCATTAAATTTTAGAGCTTTATTTTACTTTATGCAAGCATCTATTTTCATTTTCTAGAACTTAACTTGTTTAAAGAGTGGATTAATATCCCTCCAAGTAAGTCTAATACTTCTTGGATCTAGCATTTGCTAAGCAATCCACCCATATATCTTGCTAATCAATCTATTTCTAGCCTCTTTCTTATTGTAGGTCATCCTCCCAAGCCAAAGAAGATTTATTTACATTGACTAGATCATGAACACGTAACTAAATCCAAGTTATTCTAAACCATGCCCATCTTTTAAGTTTTTACTTATTTTCTAAAAGAAAAAGAAAATAAACACAAAAAATAGTGAAACATTCTGGTACACCTGGTGGGACCTCAGAGATTTTTTGTGTTCATAATTATTCAAGACATTTATTTACATTAGTGAAAGTTTCATCCATTGCAATTCTTTTTCTGAAAACTAAAACATTATTTCTTTCGTTTCTTCATTGGAAATCATAGTTCTCAAAATCTTATTTTCCAAAGCAAGTTTTTGTCTTTTTTGCATTCGAAGAAAAGGTAAATTTTTTATTTTTCCTTAATTTATAAAAATCATGAAAGAATTCATATTAGGATTAGGACTTTCATCTTCATTCCACATTTAGGTATATCATAGTTGTTCTTGTACTCATTAAAAAGAAATCAAAATTTTCCTTTGAGCTTAAAAACAATTTGTATCCATTGCTTGATTTCTTGGTTAGATCACATAGTTTAAAATTAAATGGTGAAATTAATCATATAAAATCACTCTTTTCACACACACAATACCAAATAACTCATACAAATCAAACATCAAACATTGACATAAGGCCCGACAAGGATTTCATCATTTAGCAATAAACCTTCACCCTTGGTTATCCCACGTGGACTTCATTACCAAGGGGAGAAACCAAAACTTAGCTTATTAGCTAAGTATAAACTCTAGTAATTTGGTATATTTTGGCTAAAAACTTGACACCCTTATTACTATGGTGTGTAAAGTGAGGGGGTAGGCCGCAATATCAATCCACGTACCAAATTATAATATATATTTTGAGATCATTAAACAACTCGAAACCATCTTTATACTTCCTTTAATATTTCCAATTCTAAGCTAAGTTGAGTCTCATAAACTTATTAAATTGAGGTATAATCCTAAAAGAGAGATAAAAATAATTCTAGGACTTAATGTGCTCTTAGCATGTGTTTGATTTCATTGAATCTTTTATTTTGTTTGCTCCCTTTTTAAGTGTGTGATATTGTTTCCACCCTTCTTCCACCTTTCATTTCATGGTTTTGACAAGGC
The DNA here is from genome assembly GCA_037957365.1 of Torreya grandis. Lineage (NCBI taxonomy): Eukaryota > Viridiplantae > Streptophyta > Pinopsida > Cupressales > Taxaceae > Torreya > Torreya grandis. Next base: position 565,305 of record JARHVA010001938.1, read on the forward strand.
AACAAGTTAAAAACCAAGCAAACTAAGATCCACCTCCCAACCACCCATTTTCTTCTTCCTCATCCATGGAGCACACTCTGGATGTATAAAGTTCCCCTGACCAATTTAGAAGTCCCAATATGTCTCAGTCTTTTGCCTGAGGAGATATGGATTTTATCACCCTTCTTGATAATAATCCCATGGCTCTCCAACACTATATTTCCACCATTATTAACCATACCTCTATTTTGGTTCCTTCCATTAAACCACCCTATATCATGCCCACTTATCTTATGGATGAGACCTCAGTTTCCACTATCTCCACCTAAACTATGGTGACCCAAGCTTCTTCTTCCACTAGTAACCCTTCAAACACCACCAACCAAAACTAATCCCTTCCATCACCTAATACCCAAGTACCTTCTACCTATACCAACCCCATCACTAACCCTTCCAATATAGGAACAACTCAACCTATGGTAACCCAAGCACCACTTACCATTGGGATGCCTTCCACTAGTGTTGCTTCTCTACCAATTACCATTCAAAACCTAATATCTTCTACCCCTTTCTAAAAAATTTTAGTTTACATACCCTTTATGCTCCCACCTATTAGCACTAAGGTAACTATACACCTTCAACCCACCAACCCAACCATGCCTCTTACCTAAAAAATGCCTATTTCACCAAACCCAGGTTATATCCCAAAACCACAAGGGTATATTCCTCCTTCATCTTCCAAACCTTCCAAGCCCACTTATAAATATTGGCATCTTCCCAACCTTCCATGCCCACTTACCAATATGTGGCATCTTCCCAAACCTATACTAGCTACCAATATGTTTCACCTTCACAACCCAATAAAACATACCTTACAATTATGGGGGTGCACCACCAAAAACTAATTTCATCAATATTTTTATGGTCAAGATGATAAATCTAGAGTCATCCATTTCTGGTGCCCATAATCTCTTGTCATATGACCAGATTTATAATAACCCAATCCACCATTCTATCCCAATCTAACCATACCCTACACAATGGGAACTTCCAAAATTTGCTAAATTCTAAAGCAAAGAATATCCCCAATAGCATATAAGAGTATTTAGGAATTCATTTTATCCATAGCTAGACCCACATTAGATTGGTATAGTGCCATCACTAAGAACTCCCTCTTTTCTTTTTCCCATCTAGCCCAAACCTTCCTAGACCATTTATCTATTAATAATTCCAATAAAGTTTCTATCATTTACCTATATTCCATTAGGCAATTTAAGGATGAGTCAATTGTTGACTTTATTGCTCATAGGAGAGGGTTGATCAACAAACTCTTCTTCTCCTTACCCCAACCTGAGTTAATTAAAAATTTCTCTTGGGAATGTACCAAACATATCTCATCAACCTTATAGTTTCAAAAATTTAAAACCTTTGATGAGGCATTTACCATGGATCTAAATTTGGATATTAGAGAAATTGATGCAGGAAAGATTAAATTGAGGAATAAAAAATCTAGTTTCAAATCAAATGAAGCTTCTTCCTCCAAACCTGCAAACCATGCCAATACCAAATCTAAAGGAACAAAAAATTCCATTGTACTTAAAATGGATCCTCCTTCAGTTGTCAACCAACCCAACTCATCCACCTCTACCAACCAAAATTTTAAAACCCAAAACCACTATGTATAAAATCAGTATACTTTGCTAGGGGAGTCTTATGCTTTGATTTTGGAAAAGTTGTTGAATGCATCTATAATCCAACTTCCTCCAATCAAACTACCTCAAGAATTCAATTCTTCCCATCCTATACCAAGTTTGTCTAAGTGATATTATATGATTAGCTTCCATCATATCATTGGATATAATGTTGATAGATGTAAGACATTTAAAAACATTATCCAAGACTTGATTGACAAGAGTGAGCTTGTGATGGATAACCTAAATACACCCCCCAATCAAATGCTTGACATTTTTTGAAAACCATTCCAAAACCACCCACCTTCCAAAAATAATGATCATAATAATACAAAACATTCCCATAAACATGAGGTTCATATAGTTAATGTTGTTCTTAAGGAACTTATAGTTAATGAACCCATGGCCCAAACTATAACTTCTTCTCCATTTATTGAGGTAGTAGAGTTACCTATCTCTCCTTTGGAAAAAATAACAAAGGAAGAAACTACCATCCCTTCTCCACTTATTTAGGTATTGGAATCACCAATCTCTCCTTTGGAAATCATAGTAAATAAGGAAACTATCACTCTCATGCCCTTTTCTTCCATGTTAAAGCTATCTACCCTTCCTTTGGAAAGTGTACCTAAAGAAGAGATTGTCTCACCTACCCCTTCCATGGAATAATCACCTTCCAAATATTTATAGAGATTGATAGAGGAGAAGGAAAATGTTACTATCTCACCTCCACTTGGTATATCCTTAGAGTCCACTACTTAGGGAATTAAGCTTGTCTATAAACCATTCTCAAGGTTGGTCCAAAACTTAGAGTTCTATCTCAACCAAACCTTGATCGAGACACATTTTGGCATCATCTTGGACTCCCATACCCAACCAAGAAAGAGTAACCAACCACACCATTTTCCACCTAACCTTAAACCTCCACAAGTGAAACTACCACTACCCTAACCAAACCAACAAAATCCTTCACCTCCCAAACCTTAGATAAGCCATCCAACTGAACTCCTTCAAAGGCAAGAAAAGCACCTTCCACTATCCCATTAAAACCCATCAAGAACTTAGGTGTCCTCCCCAATCAGAATCTTACCCATCCTCTATTGAAGTTAGATTTGACACCACCAAACCCACCTAAGAATCCATCAGTCAAACCAACAAAGAAAATTAAACCATATAGGATTATAAAATCTAAAACTACCTTAACTCCCATTTCTACTTTACTTTCCATTCTAGGAATGCATCCTTCATCCATCTTAGGACCTCACCCCTCCACCTTGATTAAGACACCAAGCCTCCAAAAGAAACCATAAGTCTAACCTCCACTCTTAGCTACACCTCCACCTATTCTTACCAAGACCTCCACCTCCAAACCATATACTACTACCTCAAAACCATCAACATAAAAACCATCTACTTCTAAACCATCCAACTCAAAACCATGTACCAAAAGCATTCCACCACCCAAAGATCCATTTGTTAAACCTACCCCTAAGAAAGCATCCACCCCAACTGTCACAGCTAAAACTTCCACCTTCTTCCCACCCTTGCTAGAATCATATTCTACCATCCTACAAACATTGTTACAAACTTCCTACTTGGTATTACTCCCATCAAGCCATTTTATCCTATTAGTCCAAATCCATCTTGGTTTAATGATAATTTGATTTTCTCATACCATAGGATACCTAGATGTGACATTAATAACTACAAATCTCTCCAAGATATAGTCCAAAAATTATGTGATGAGGATAATTTATTAATAAAGGAACCTCCCATGAGCCCACCTCCAAGCTAAAAACCAAAAATAACCATCCCACATCAACCTATCCCCAATCTCTCATATGAGAGTGTGGAGGAACTAAAACATCCCACTATCCCACATCCTTTCCAAATCCATACCATTCATGTGGTCACTTGATCACAAGCCCAAAAGGATTAAGGGAAAGCTAAGGTTTCCATCTTATGGACATACCCTTCTTCTACCATCGAAGCAACCCAAACCCTTTCACCCAATCCTAAAATTTCTATATTGGGTATACCCCAATCCAACCCCTCTAAACTAATACATAGGTTAGTTATAAAACAACTTCACCAAACATTAGTGAAGATGACTTTATATGAGTTAATCCAAACCTCACCTACGCACCATCAAACTATGATGGAGGCCTTGTAATCTATAGAGGTTCAACCTAAATATATATGACCTCTAATAACCTTAGTTGGAGCCCTTTATCTATCTACCCTCATCACCTTTCAAGATTCAAAGATACCCCATGTTTATTTAGATGATATAGATCCTCCCCTTTTCATTACTACCCACATCAACCAAAACTGTATCAAGAAGGTTATGATTAATGGGGGAGACAAAATTAATATCATTTCATCCCATGCGTATGATAAACTAAAACTCTCAGATAACATCATGTTATAAACTACCATTGTACTTAGATCTCTTAATAATACCATGAAAACAACCTTAGGGATGGTCATCCTTCATATATGTTTGGGCCTTTGCACTCTTCCTGAGCTATTCTATATTGTATAAGGAGAGTTCTAATATAACATATTTCTTGGATGCCCTTGGATCTATTCCATGGGTTATGTGCCATCAAATTTACATTGGTGTATCAAGTTTGAGCACAAGGGTCAAATCCATGTCATATCAGTCAACCCTAGTCTTTTTAAGTCATGCAATATGACTTACTAACCTAATGATGTTATCATCTTGATCAAAGATGCATCCCCTTCCTCTTCCATCAACTAACTTCCACTAGCTCATCCATACCTTCTTCCTAAATCCCCATGAAAGACCCTTTGAAATCTACATTCCAACATATTTCACTTAGGGAGTATCACCTATTAACCTTACATGCCTTTTCTACTCCCCAAGACTATGAAAATCTTGACAAACATCCTAGATATGATTCCAAAATTGGAACCATTATTCTTTTTGGTCCTCCCACATGACAACCAATCTTATCTATGGGTGACTTGATGAACCACTTACCACTTCCAATGCCTTCTCTTTTACAAAACTATTCAGCTCTAATTTCTCTTTCTTGGATAAACCAAAGCTTAGCAAGACATACCTCCATTGGTGTGCTTAGAAAGGATTCAATTTAGGCCTCTATGAACATGGACCACATGAGTTGATACCATGTAAAACTCAAAAACCTCATGAAAAATTTGGTCTTGGATTCATCCCACTAGAAGATACAATTAACCCACCTCCCATCACCATCATTAAGGAAGAAATCCCATCCTCACCAACCCCTTCTCCTTTAAAATTTGAGGATCTCAATACCAGTCCACCTAAATTTTTTTTTGGATACTTGATGAGCATCATTTAGCCACACTTAACCATATTCATGCCCATCAAGAATGAATCAAGTGCACTTATAACAAGCACCTGAGATAATGAGAATTTAATCATAGAGACCTCATATTAAAGGAAAATCAACATGTAACCAATATAGAAAGAAGCAAGCAAGGTAAGTTTGCTTTTAATTAGCTTGGACTGTATATCATAACACATTTACTGGTTATCATCTCTTAAAGGGAAACTAGACCCTAAGTCCCTCAATACTTTGCATCTACATCCATTCTTTTTTAAAACAAGTTCAAACTCACATTATGTTTAACTTAAGATGATCCCTTATTTTATGAAATTATCACCTTCATTACTTCACTTTGAGGGCAACTAATTGAAGCATAGAATCATGTGATTATTCATCATAGTTTTAGCCTCAATCCTAAATATGGGTACCATGGCTCTACCCATGACATGATCTCTTGGATACTCTTTTTCCCTAATAGGATGGAATCCCATGGTCATTGTCTCTTAAATCATCCTCTCACCCACTATTCAACCTTATTATGCTATAATTTTTGCCTTCATAAAGGTAATTCTTAAATCCTATATAAGTAAGTCTATGTCTACAAAAACAAAAAAAAGTAAAAATAATGATATATCTTATGGGTCATCTCTATCATTGTAGACTACTCCCTTGAATGATAGCTACCAAAACACTCAAAAATTTCTTAAAATAAGGCAGACTACTCCCTTGAAGGAAAACTATCCAATCTAAACAAATCAAAATCTTAGACCACTCCCTTGAAAGATGGCTAAGTCAAACATTGTTAAAATCAAGCAATCTCATGGAAGATTCTTGCATTGATCAACTTCCCCAACCTCTTAAAGCAACAACAACTTCAAAAAGAACCCATAGTCAAAATTCCAAAAAGCAAAAAAAATGGAAGCTATAATCAACTTTCATAAAAGTTAAAAAGTAGACTTCTCATATCGATCAATATATATTAAATAAGACATAAAAATATTTATAATATCTCTTCAGTCACCTACAGAAGGGGTAAGCTAGCCCCATAAGAAGGTTCCACTACCATCCACCTCCCTTTTTACCCTTCATAAAACAAGGGATTTTGAGCTTACTTGACACTATGTGATCAAGATACTTCTTAACAAACCAACAAATGCTAATGAAAAGAATGTGATGGGATTATGTTCATGAGATGATCCACCTTACTATTTTTGGTCCTTGCCAATGACAAAGAACTGTGTCTCCTCATTATTTATCATACCTACTTGTTGATACATTTATTTATAAATTTGTCTTTTGATTTTTTAAACTTTCTTCTCTCATTTCCTCTCTTTTCTTACATATAGATTTGTTGCCCAAAATTAATCTATATGTTAAGGTAGTTTTAAAACATTTTAAAATAATATCTCATTCAAATCAATGACATCATATCATTCATAACATTGTGTTTTATTATATGAATGTCACATTTTATACCATCCTCATAATTTATTTAGGTGTTTTTAATCATGAAAACACTCTATTTATCTTAGCCATCATCATATATTAAATCAAAATCTCATATCAATTTTCTAACATATCATCTATCTAGGCAAATCTTGATTTTCACCATGTCTAAATCACATTAATTCTATCACATTAAAATGCATTATAAATTTTATCATAAATTTAATAACCACATTTAATCGTTTGAAATGAGTCACACCATTATGTTATCCAACAATATATCTATCTATGGGATCACATAGATTCATTAAAATCATACATCCAAATTTAAAACATGAAATTAGGCATACACCTACTAACAAGAAAAATACTAAACCATTTAAACATGCCATAAAAATCATCCATATCATAAACTAAATCATCACATGAGCATAATTAACCATAAACATCATACATCATCATCACAATACCATAAATTGATTCAAAAATATATATCAATATCCATGTCTCTCAAAATAGTATATAAATCTTGGTACATCAAATCACAAGCCAGGGTTAAAATCATAATAATATAAAAAGTCTTATAGGTCTATTGTATAGGGGTACTACTATCCCATTGATCATATCCATCTCTCATGACCTATCTAAGCACCTATAGATGTTATGCCACCACTAGGTGTCATAATTTTAGGTCTCCCTACCACAACCCACTTTGCTGCATACTCTACATACTAGGGTACATCTAGTAGACTACTAGAGACATGTGACTCATAATACCTCAAATCTTCCACTATCACCATATATCTCAACACTATAATATTTTGAATAGATCCCATATATGCTTGTCCTCTTGCCTATCTTAAAGCATCTGTCTTAGCTAATACTAGGGTCACCTATGCTTGTAACTCATCCCTCTCCTATGTGATAATACCTATCTAACCCTATGCAAAATTCATAGTGCCTATGTAATCAGTATCCCCATAACTCCTAACATACCTAAACTATCAATGATGGATCCCATGCAAATACTATCTAATCCTTTAGCATATCTACTAGCATACCTAACAAAGCCCATGGAAATCTATCCCCACTCAATTTAGGAAATGCATAGTAAGTGATTGCTATCATCATCATCTATCTCCCCTTAATATCTAAATTACAGATATCCTCAAAGTAGAATCCCCTATCATGCCATTAGGCCTCTACAAAGTCCTCTCTAAATATTTGGCCCATGTATGCATATTGATCATCACTGTAGATAGGCTCCACCACTCAACCTTATATGGGTAGACTCAAAATACTATGGATGTCCTCTAGCATGATATTCATCTGCCCTGTTGGCAACATGAATGTGTTGGTATCTAGGTCCCATCTCTCAATGAGGGCTACCAACATCATCATATCTTAGGGCATGCATCAATAATACCACATACCACCCAAACCCATCATTGTCATATGATCCCAATCTACCCTAGTCATGTCTCTACATACATCCTCAAGGAGAAGTGGCACCAAATCTTGCATCATCATCTTCACCCTCACCTTTAAGGTTATCTAAATAACTTAGTTCACACTACACTTTCCAACACCTCACACATTTCACCTACACCTAGGCACCAAAAAATCTATTTACCATCACTATGCTCCTTAGCTATTTCCCCTGAAACCCTTTAACCTACCCTAAACATTATAAGATAACATTTTAGACCTTTGCCCTTTTTCTAAGGACTAATACTAATCAAGCCTCAATTAACACTAATTTATTTTTAGACTGATGTCAGTCAACCCTCAACTGATACCAGTTGGGTTTTATAGACCAATGTTAGTCCCATCCTAACTAATACCAGTTCTCTGTCAACTGACATTGGTTAAAAATGATTGACATTGGTCACTATGTGCAATGGCTAATGGCCCAAAATCCTAACTTACATTACACACCTTCAATAAAACCTAAAATAACTACTCTACTCCTTCCTTCATTTTTAAAGCTAAAATCAACCTCAAACATTCCATTTCCCTTTATAACTTCAAAAATTTCCTCTACCACCTAAACACACACATTTAAAAACTACCCATCCACATATAGATAAAACCAAAAATCAAAGAAGGTTGATCACATACCTTATTTTATGTGCACCTCTATGGTGGTAGATATTACACAACCACTACTTGCCCTCCATCTTTGGCTCATCCTCTAGCTCATTGTATCCTCCCACATGCTCTATCACACCACCCACCTAGTGCCTTCTCCAATAACTACCATTTCACTCTACCCCACACTCCACTCAAACTCAAGTCAACTGCACTCAACAACTCACAAGATGCATTTTTTCTTATTTATATCATTTTCACACAAAAGGACATAATTAAAAAATAATGCCGAATGCCAGAAATGGAATGTTTTGTCCTTTTAAGTCAATGACCCCCCTTTTTAGGGTTTGGATAGTGATTGATGTCAGTCACCCATTGGGTTATGGTGATCGACATCAGTTGATCTTATCTAGCATTAGTTGACATAATTAGGGTTTTTATACCCCCAACTCCCCTAACCACCCTAAGAGACCCCTTTCCAACCAAAAACCCAACCCATTAGGGCTTTACTTTATTTTATCTCACTAATTTTTCATGTAGTTTTTATGATAACCCATCCTTGACTTCATTACATTAAACCTTTTCCCACCTTGCCATGATTCATGATGTTACACATATTCATACCTTTTGTATGCATACCTTTAAGGTCTCTCAAAATCCACCCACTTGGGGATCTATAACCTATAACCCATTCTATTTTTTCATGATCACCCTACTTTTGGATCCTTGTGAACATGATTACCTTAGCACAGAGACTTACATTTATAAGTTCACCCATATCTACTCTACCTAATGTGGTGGCCCAGTTTATTTATCACTTGTCCTCCTCAACACAACCTTATTTTCCACTTCATACCATCCTAACCACTTTTACACTCATATACACACTTCAAACCCACACTCAACTCCATTTTCAACTCATCATTTATTTATTTGAGGGGGAACACCTCCTTCTATACTTGGGGCATCCAACCTTCCACTGTACCTATTGTTTTTGTTTTGCATCTTGAAGATGTAACTTATGTAACAAAAAGGGGAAAATTTTAGACACTATAAAACCTTACCACATAGTTTTAGTCATTTTAAAAATACCCCCTTGGCCCCTTTAGCCCCCTTGGGTTAGGATATTTATTAAAATCATTTAAAATATCCATTTACCACATTTTGCCTAATTTAATTAATTAATTGAGTTAAATGAGCCTATTTGCACCTCCCCACATAAACCCATGGCTAACTAAACAACACCTAGCCTTAAGACTATTTCCCACCTTTGCATTTAATTCCCTAACCTCCTAGACTTCTTCTTCATGCATACCAATGCTACCTTAAATAAACTCAAAACATTCTATTAGTATTAACAACCAATCTTAAGTGTAAATAACTATTTTTGGAAAACTTAGACTATTTCTCCTTGATCAATGTCAATCACCCCTTAACTAACACTGATTGAATAGGATTGATGTTGGTCACTTAAGGTAACCCAAAAACCCTACCTCAAGATGTTGAACTTTTTAAGTGAGAATATTAACTCTTGAGTGAATCCAATATTTCATGCAAACTACTAAACCAAACCAAAGACAAGAAAGTGCTTCATAAACTCATTATGAATATTTCAAGCACCATTACTTTGTTCACATTGTTCTAGGTTCCTAAGAAACTTACATCCAACCTCATGACTTTTCCAGGCCAATAAACTACAAAAGCTAAGTATCTTTCACTTATATCAAGTTTAGTTATTAGTTTTGATTAGTTTTAATTCTTGTACCCATTTCCCATCTCTTCCATATTCACCCCTATGTTGGATTTATACAACTCCAAACACTCCATCTTTCACCAAACACTCATAGACCATTCCCAGTCACTTAAGTATCCAAAACTTGAGTTTGATACCTCTGAGAATATATTATGTCCTCAATACCAATATCCAATCCCAAAATAAACCATAAAATCCCCTACAACCAACTCAAAACCCATTCTACCCAAAACTATAACCTACATTAAATGACATCAGTCACCTCTAACTAGCATAGGTTGTCCCTTGATCGGCATTGGTTTCCTTAACCAATATTAGTTATACAATGAATGGTATTAGTCACTATGCAATTTACTTTCCCAAAAACAACAAGTTAATTCCACCCATTAGCCCTCACCCAAAGTCTAGTTTTTTACTTCTGTCACATCATAGGGTCTTAAACTATTTTCTAAATCAAGTTTCAACATTTTAGCATTAGTTTTTAACAAGTTAATGTTATTTTGATAAAATCACTCATTTATCTTCAAAATCATTTATTTCATTGAGTTTTTTTACTTTCTATTACTTTATGCAAGCATCTATTTTCATTTTCCATAACTTATTTAAAGAGTGGATTGACAGCCCTCTGAGGAAGTCTAGTAATTTCTAGATCTAGCATTCGTTAGGAAATCCACTCATCTATCTTAATAATAAATTCATTTCTAGCTTCTTTCTTATTTTAGGTCATCCTTCCAATCCAAAGAGGATTTCTCTACGTCGATTGGATCATGAGCATGCAACTAAATCCAGGTTCTCCTAAACCATACCTATCTTTTAAGTTTTTACTTGTTTTTTAAAATAAAAAGAAAATAAACAAAAAAAATAGTGAAATATAAGCCTAAAAATCACTCATGTCAAAATAAAGAGTTATGTGCATCATGTGTTATATTGAGAAAGTGTGCTCATTTAAATTACATATATTCAAACATGATAAGATACGTCCCCATATTAATTTTTTTTTATCATTATAAGCACGAATGAAAAATGTAATCTAAGGTAATTATAATTATTTTTAATAACAAGTAAGATATAATAATGATAATTATTTCTAAAAATAGTTGTCAGATTTAATTAGATAAGCCAATGAAGACCATAGTAATACAAATTTAAGATATAACTTTCCAAATGTATCAAGAGGGAATGATATAATTTTAAATATACATAGGTAGGAAAATTAATTACATCAACCATGGTTGATATAGTTGTAAACATATGGATAAAAATAAAACTCATTTAGGATCAAGTTAGTCAGGAAAAATCCTAAAACTAGGAATAAGAGGTAGAAATTAAATAAAAGAGTAATGGAAGATGCTAAAATGACCAAATAGTAATATAATGAGTGTGAATATGTACAATAGGTTATCATATAAAAATAATCTCTCATTTATTAACATGATCTATTCCAACCCTAATATAGATGTACTCCTTATGATGTATACTAAAGTAAAAATATACTTTAATGATTCCTTCTAAAGGAATTGTCAGTGACTAAAAAATGTAGGTGTATACATAAACCCCACCTAAACCTCATCATGTGCCACAATAGTGTAATGTGGGATGTTATATTGGGATGAAACATAGTAACACAAAATATAAAATCAAGGTTGTAAATAATTTTTAGTAAGATGAGATAAATGAAAGGAACATAAATCCACATATGTGTTTTGGTTATTTTACACCTATGAGATATAAAATAATGGAAATTATGCACTAATTAATAATACAATTTTTTTTGAAATAATAATAATAATTTGAATTGAAAGGGGCTAATAAATATTACAACTACTTGATTAAAAAATAACAAGACAAGAGAAGGATTATGTACTAAGATAATTATGACTATCTAATATTCACATATCATGTCATAGGATATATAAATGTTTTATATGTGTTTTATCAACTACATAGATCACAAGCACCATATAAAAAATATTTGGACACTATAAACAAAGTTAGATGCTTATGGTAGCTAGCATTGTTAGGGTTTACTTTTAATGTATCTACAAATAGTGAGGGCTTGAAACTCCTATCTATAACTGCAATCTATTTATGAGTGTTTGCTTACTTCGACCCTAAACAATAATACTTTATTTTTTTCTCTTTCATCTAAATCTTAATTTTTATTGATTAACCAAAATATGCCCCTAAAATGGGGCTAGTGTTTTGGGTTATATAACCCTAACCACTCCCCACTAAATGGTTAAGTGTTGCATACATTCTAATATGAATAGGGCTTAAACTGAACATATTTATCCCGCTAAAATGTTTGTGTACACAAAATCATGAATTATCTAGAATGTAGTTTTATCTTTGTGATCTTTTATACTTGGAACCTTAAAACATTGACCTTTTGTATTCAGATTTGGATCTATGGACTAATATAGGGATGCTCCATGAATATTTGGAATGTGTATATGGATTTTAAATAATGTTGCAAGAGAGTGATAAATTTTCAAAGTGATGCTTCAGTGAATAATAAACTTAGGGGTGACTTGTATATATATGTGAGTCTTTGTTAATTTCTTGTTATGACCAACCCATGAAACATGTTTAGTCCAACTTTTGAAGACTTCCAAATTTGAAAAATAGTCATTAAGGATATTTAGACACTATTAGTAGAGTGAGATCCATGTGGTATTCATCATTATCTAGGTTTACCAATACTATCCTAGAAGTGAAAAATAAGGATCTAAGGTATAGATAATGTTTGTCTAGAATTATGAAGGTGTTTATGTATAGATCAAGTTGATCCTAAATAAATATGTCTAATGGATATAGTTGGATAATATAGTATATGGGTAGACTAATATAGGGAAGGTGTGCTCAAGATTTAGATATATGTACATTTTCCAAGTATGTCAAATTTAATATTTCCAAAGTGTCAAAGACTAAATTTAGGTGTCTACATATGCCCCCTTATAATCAAGTATTACAAATTCTAAATTAAAAGTATAAAATAAATAAATTTGGTACCTATGATAATCATGCTTGGTGTTGCTAGCTATAGCTAGAATGTATTATTTTCTCCATTTAAAATCTACCATAAACATGTATATATCAATGCCCTCTCACAATAATAAATATGAAATAATATGTATCATTGAGAAACTTTACATAGGAAAGCTAAGGAATAGTTACACTTAATATTATGTGATACAAGATGTCACTTTTTGAACTTGATTGTATAATATCATGGGGTGAACATGCCCCAACAATATGCCACTACTAACACTATAAGTTGAAGAGTGTAAATTCTAAAAACTACCACTAGAGAAAGTAGTGTTAAATGTTTGAAACCTTAACCATACTACCCCAAGAATCAAATTAGGTTTGTGTGTAGAAACAAAATCTCAAATTAGGTTTGTATGTAAAAGTAGAACCTCGAAACAGCTTCACATGTAAAAGTATTAACTGTTATAGATAGATATAAAACCCAAAGTCTTCATATAGTACCATCATTTCATATCGATCCTCAATATATATAATGGAAAAGTGCTTATATAAATTAAATCCTTTCCTCATATGATCCATTTATTCCTAAAATTAATAGAATGTCAAAATATGTCTTGAAATATCATAGAATGTCTTTATTACTCTTCAAATTCATGTATAATGCCCAATTTTTTCCTCAAAATCATGTGAATATGTCTCAATCCAATCAATAAAACTCCTCTAAACCATATTATCTGGCTCATAATTTTAAATGTTCTACTAACATGGCCAAGTATTTAAAATAAACCCATTTTATGTTCCATTTTTTATACAAAGGATGAAGCCTATAAATCACTCATCTCTATAAAAAGAGTTATGTGCATCATTTATTATATAAAAAAGTCTAATAATGTAAATTAAATATATAAAAACATGATAAGATATCTACTCATAGATTAAAATGTCATTATAAGCATGAATGAGACATGTAATTCAAGGAAAGAGTAGTTATTTATTAATAACATACAAGATATTTAATAGAAATAGTTGTCAGATTGATTAAAATGTTAGTGAATCACATGGTAATTAAAATTTCAATAAATTCATGCTATAAATCATAGAAACACAAGTATAAATAGATAAAAAATAATATAAATATGTGGGATAGTGATCATAGAGCCAAATACATAGAAATAGTTTTATATGAATATAAAAATTGTGTGAACATGCACATAAACACAACATCATAGTGACTAAGGTAGAAGTACATGCATAATTATATATAAACACATAATTATACAAGACATGAACTTATTCTGACCATACACAAACATGACATGGCTATGATAAGGACTAGAGGATCTCCTAACATAATTGAAAAATAATACAAGACACGGTCAATGTACCCACATAGCACTAACAATATATAATAAAATAATTATCAAGTAATGTCAAAATAGTCAAGAACAAGTAAGCATAATGTTAGTCGGCATAATCAATCAATGTCATCATCTAGTATAGAAAGCATGATATCCATAGGAAATAACACTCTAAAAGTTTGAACAAGAGAAATTCATGTATAAAAAACCAAAATATCTCAATATGATCAATGAAATAACACATAAAGATATCATCTAAAAAATGTGTGAAGATACCCCCAACATGGCCATGCCTCCAATGTATAAAGGTTGCATGTGGGTGTGATCAATGTCACACATCTATATGTTCATGTTTCATATGCAATATGTATGTCATGCATCCAACTCATGTATACCATAAAATAATTTGTGTATAAAATGGATATGCAAATCACATTATATATGATAAATGACATTAAGAAACTATTTGTACTTATAAATCAAGTTATGCATATGTCTTAGTTTTGTAGTTTTAATATTTAAATGTTTTTATATTTTTTGATTTTTTTGCACTTTTGAATTTTTTATTTTTTAAAAACTTTTTTAAATATTTTATTTTTTTTTAATTTTAAAATATTGATATAAACAATCAATTAATAAATCAAGGGAAATGGGAAAGGTTTAAAAATATAAGAATAAGAGGGATTTGAATAGTCAATAGCATAGGTCAATGTATAAGTGTGCACCAAGTGTTATATACAATTAGTGTGAAGAAGGCAAGTAATATGCCTTTGTTGTATGGTAAAATTTGTGTCTTAAAGGAGTATGTTAAGGAGATCATACTCGTTGCATGCCCCCAATGGAATATAATTAGTGTGTATGAAAATGTGATAAGATTTTTAGTCATAGAATAAATGTGATCATGTAAGCTTAATGTGTGGCATTACAAAAAAAACATAGATATCCAATATGAAAAAATTGGATATTAGTATGTTACATTGAATTCAAGCATGCTTAAAATAATATGTACTAAAATTATATGGTTGTAAATTATGTATGTGCACATGTCATCATATGATATCTAGCACAAATGTCCTAATATAGACAAGCAATCAAAATGCAATGGCCAATAAAACACAATAATAAATTAAAAACCAAGAGTTAGAAGGATGATCAAATAAAAATCATATGTATGCATCCATATCAAAAGTAGAAGAATGGATAAATCAATGATTTAATATAGGAGAGGATGTTTAAGAAAGAAAATAATAATAAGCTATATATAATAAACTATATATGAGCTAGCCTATGATCCCATCAATGGGATGCTCAAGTGTAGGTCATATATCAATTGGTGTAAATGTCACATGTCATGGTTGAGGAGTAAAATGTATATCAAAATATAAATTAAAAAATGGTTTTAAGTCGGATAATATCTTAAACAATTAGTATGGTCAATATAATCATGTATGTGTTGCATTGCTCTAGTAGTCATAGTAACATGTGGACTCTATTACATGTTAGGAGAATTCATCATTTTTATTTAAGGAACATGCTTACAAGACTACTATAGGATGTGAAGGAATAGGTAATGTATGCCAAACTTGAATATGGTGTTGATGTAGTGGATGTTGGAAAATATGTTTTTTTAATTTTAAATATCAAAATCCCCCAATCACAATTCTTTCCCATATGATATGTGGAATATAACTATAGATATTAGTTGAACAATTGATAACAAGATGGTTTCCATAGGTTTCTCTTGATTGATAATATCTTTAGATAATTATTATGTAGAGTATTTCACATTGATTTTATTAGTATGTTGTTTATAGGAAATGATAAATCTCTTGGAATAGGCTTCTTTTACGTATATAACTCATGTTAAAAGATGAACTAAAAATTGGGATAGGTTAATCAATATTTTGTTTTTGTTTTATCACCTATGTCCTTATACTTCAAAACTCCATACCAAATTAATATATTATAAAATGGCCATAATAAAAAATACCTACAATCCTTGTTTACAAATCCCAACACTCAATTATATTATTTCCATTGATTTTATGATAATATCAAAATGGTCTACCATGTTTCCATACCAAGTGATATGCAAGGCAAAAGATAGAAGAAGGTAGTGTAATAAAACCCCATATGTAACCTTTGTAAGATCCACTTGGTTAATATGTAGGTGTATTAGTATAATAATTAAGATATACTTTTCTATGAGGTGAATTCATGTCTTGGGATTTTTTATTTATATGACCATATGAATAAATAGCCTCATAAAACATAACATTTGTATTTAAAGTAATATTAAAATCATTATGACCAATATGTGATACAAATGGGGAAGAACAAGTGTCATCATTATATAGATTATTTTTATCATTTACCATAACATGTGGATAAGATAAATCTTCTTTTCTAAACTCAAACAAAGAAAGGTCATTGTCATTTTAATATTAATCATCTTACTCACGGTCCCTATTGGTGTGTAAGGTAGAAATTTAAGAAGGGATAATTTAGATAATTTGGTTAACCATGTCATATGAAGGATAAGCAACCCTACCATATAGTGGAAGAGTAATGTATTTTACACTATTTGGTTTTGTGGCCATAATATGATAAAAACTAGTAGAATAATTTATATTGGTATATATGACATTCAATCATACATCTAGATGTAAATTACTAGAACTAATTTTAATAATTTGATAAATGGCATTTACTAAATACATTAAGTATAACAAAAGGATGAATACTTAGTTTTTATAACTAATTTTTTGACTCTAATTGTGTTTTATAGGTGGAAAATAGATTGAAACATAAACTAGGTTTAAAACATAAACTACTTCACACATTTTTTCCCATAAATGTATCCATATAGCATTTACCATTTTACATGGAAGATATATAATGGTTCATTAATTTTAGTCAACAAAATTAATTTTCCTATCTCATAACATTACTCAAATTAGATCTATTTTTCAAAATAATAATAATCAACAGATATATTCCAATTAATTTATCTCAATACATAATTGTATATTTTTTATTTTATAGTTAATTAGTAAAAATAATATATATTGCAACAAGGTGATTATAATTAATCTACAACAAGATCCAATCATACATAACCCTCTTAGGGTTCAATATGTGTAACAATAAAATTACACCAATAGATTCCAGCTTCAATATACAATGAAGTATGATATTCAATACATAAATAATGCCAACAACCTTAGTTGAAACATCCCATAAGATGTAATGTCATTTATAAAAATAATTTCAATAAATAAAAGATATTATTTGAAGAAAATTTTGTAGCCATGAGTAATCATCCAAGACTAGTTTTGATCATCTTTAAGGACTGAGATCATCATCTAGATGTTTTTCCTTTGACCACAGACTAATGGTCCCCTGCACACCTGCCCATTGGGAGTGGCCCTTACCTTTAATGAAGGCACAAATAATGATGATGTGATAATCCAAAACCATTTGATAATGAGTAAAAAAAGTATAATCCCTATCACATGTAGTAATTCACATAAACCATAGGTATACCTCTATCTACTAACCTCAAGTAAGTATGAGAACTAGAAATTATTATGGCCTGATGGTTTATATAATTATAACATTAATTTGGCCAAATAATTTTATAGAATTTATATTTACATATAATCTAGGTCATTGTTCACATGTGTTTTACTCTATGTTATTTCATGATAGTCATCAAGACTACTCTTGTTTGACGAATAATGAGAGACCTACTAATAGGATCCATATGTGTCACTCATCATCCTTCAGCAAGAAATATGATCCTAATATTTAATCAAATTAAGAATATATTATATTTTACAACCATATAAATAGTTATTATACATTACTCAATAAAGGAATGTTCAAGAGAACAACTAAAGGTGTTTTCAAACCATAAAATACAACAAGAATGTGTGATATTGTCTCACATACTTAATCCACATACTTACTTATGTTTACCATTCCAATGCTTATGAAAATAATATAATATAGTGTGATATTATCCATTGATAACTAACAAGAATCTACCCTAGTGTTTTACTAATATAGTACATATGTTCAATCCTTTAGATGAAACAACACTTATAAGGTAATCATGCCACCAATCATATAAATTTAGAACTATTTTATAACTCTTTAATAATATTTTAAGAAGTAAGTATATTAATATACATAGTTTAACCAAGGGTGTGATATCATAGTTCATAAGCATGAAGGTGGCCAACCAATTATGAGTCAATGGGTTATTTGACTCATTATCTATGTGTTTTATTCAAAATAGCTTTTTACACAAATACCTTATAGAAATGAAACATTTGAATCCATCACTTTAGTATTCATATATAGGCAATACAATGTATTATTTGACAAAAAATTCATTAAATCTATTGGAGAGTTGTCATTGATGTCATGGAGGTGTCCAGGTGAGTTGATGAAGTATCTTGATGGTCTAAGTGTCAATGAAAAAGTGTGCAGTGTGTTTGTCCTAGTATGCTTGAAGTAGGATTGGTTGATATTTAGTTTTGGCATGATTATGGATAGGTTTGAAGTATTGATAATGTTTTAGGGGTTATATCAAAGGTCAAGGATGATTGGAGATCTTGTGGGAATGCATGTTATTCATATGGTTCTTTATTATGTTCATCTTGGCATAGTTGGTTCTGTGATAGAAAAATCTAAGTGGGTAGTTTGTTGACATCACCATTACCATGTATGGATGAGTTAGGGGGAATTTGTTGTATGAGTGTGATCAAAATAGTCCCAATTTGATATGGTACAAATTTTATGTCATGAAATTATTCAAAATAAAAGTTATTAAGGTTCAAAGTTGGCTTTCCAAGTAGATTGCAATAGTTTCTTTACTTTGCTAGACCATCACTGCATGTCATGCAAACATGTATGATCCAACAAGTTTGTGCATTTATTATAGGTAATTAGAAAATAAAAAATGGTAAATTTTTTTCATGGTGATTTTGCCTATAGTTTTGAGAATTTACCCTAAATATTTGGAATCTTGAAGTGTCTTCTAGCTCAAGATATAAATCTTCAAAGTTGCACTTGGAGATTGTGATGGGCCAGAGACTGTGAAGGTAAACTACGTTGTAGTCTAAAGTCATCTAGATAGTATATCTAATAGTGCATGTTAGTTATATATATTGATCCAATGGTTTTCATAAGATTTAATATGTTAAATAATGAATGTGCTAGTGACATGTGTCACATTCATGGAGCTTGGATAGAAGAACAACGGTTCGTAGGTGTTCATATTATTAGAAGATTGATGTTTCAAGTCAAAGTCAAAGAGTCAAAGGTGTAAAAGGTACATAGATATATTGAGTGGTACAAACATAATATTTATAAGTAAGATATAATTATGAGCATTACAGGATAAAGACTTGGTTAATCTGTAGAGATCAATAGTGTGAATTTGGTCAATATTGCAAGGGTGTATGAGATGAGGTCAACATGTTTAAGGTTTAATGTTTGGAAAATGGAGCACTATGAGTTAAAGTTTGAGATAATTCCAAATAAGACCTATGGTGAACATTGAGCAAGCTAAGTAAAGATAATGAGATGTGTTCTAAGTGATTGAGGTTTAACTATGAACGTTTGATTTCAAATATTTGAATTTGTGAAGGAAGACCTGTTTGTCCTTTTTGTGCTATAACTTTTGATATATACAAAATTTGACCATGTAGTAAAAATAAAAGTTGTAGAGGACTTCAAAGAACATCTATAAATATTAATTTTAAGGTCTAAATTTTTGTATAGTCAAATTTATTTAGCTACAAAGTTTACTATGTGTTCGTTCATGCTCTGCAAGTAACTTGAGAAGGGTAATTGAGTTGTTCTTAATGGTATTTTGATGTTTCAAGATGAGAAATATCAAAGAGTGTTTTAGACTCCATGAAGATAATATATATGGATTTTGGAGGTTTTACCAATCCTTATATAGTATGTAAAAATGCTTATAAGTTGACTGTGTGTCCATTTATGATGGTTGTGTGTACAAAATGTTGTTTGAGTGAATTGAGATTTAGCATAAGCATGATGTGATGGTTTTGTTGACAAAATTTGAATTTTAGGTAAAATTTGGGCACCCATAGGTAAAAAATTGACTTTTAGGTATTTTAGGGGTCTAATATAGATGTCACAAGGTGTTTTATAAGCTAATTGATGTCATTTAATGTTATACTAGCTTTGGTCCTTAGTCTTTTTAGTCACTTTGGGTCATTTTGAGATCAAAAAAAGTGCATTTAATGAGTTGTACAGATTTATTGGAAAGTGTGAAGGTTAAAAAATATTTTTTTAATTTCCCATGTGTCCCAAGAGGTCTTAATCAACTGACATAACTGAAAGGTGGTAGGTTTTTTAGAAGAAAGGGTAGTTTTCTTGAGTAAAAAAGAGAGTTTGGCACTTGTACAGCTCATTGGGAAGTGTGCCACATGGGAAAAGGTTTTTAATATGATTATTTATATTATTTAGATACATATTATTTCTTGACACACTCTTAAAATGCCATTTTTGGCCCAAAACCATTATGTTCCCTTTTCACCCTTCTTAATAAGTAAAAGTAGTCTTCAAGTTTGTACTTGGTATGGCCAATAGAGGAGGTTTCAGATAAAATGATTTTATGAAGTTGAATTAAAATCAAATAAATTCATTTTCATATAAATATTTTTAATAATTTTGTCTTATTCTTCATGAACAATCCTAATAAAGTTGATTGTACTTGTATGCCTACTATTTCATGCACCCTATAGGTTTTGCCTTGGTTTGAGAAATTCCATATGAAATAATTATTTATTTTGATGAAATATGATTTTTATCTCATCTAAAAATTATTCGCATGCTTTTTTTCAATTTTCATGATGTTTTTATATACTAATCATCTTAATTTGAAGGAGGGAATACTTTTTCATGTAACAGGCAATTTTTTCACCATTTTAAGGATTTTCTTATTTTGATGGTGGTCTTGGAGGGTGAATATGTTTTGGTTTAAATTATTATATGTTATTTTGGTCACTTTTACCTCTAAATATCCTTTCCTAAGGTAAATCTCCATGGAATCATAGTCATATAAAAGAAAATATAGTCAGTCAGCCATTAATGTGCATTTACAAGTGTCCTCATGAGGAATTGCACATGAGAAGGATTTTTAGTACTGATTTTAGGTATTTAAATTTGAGAGGAATATATTTGATACCTTGGTGAAAGATTAAAATTTACCATAAGTATGTGAATCCACTCACTGTTCACAATGTTACATTTTTTGTTTACATACCTTTCAAGGTGCACTTACAGGGGTTTCCATGATTATGTCATGATATGACAAGAGATTTAGTAGTGGTTTCAAGCATTTTAAATCATAAGGATTCAATTTTAAATTATTGAGAGAGACCTTGGACCATTAAATTCAAATTATAGTGCATATTATTCATTCCATGACCACTACCTAAGCTAAATATGTTTATATTGTAAAATGACAACCTACAAGTGGTACCACAGAGGGTAAGGGAACCATTTTGAGGTGTTGGAATTGATTTTTAAAATATCCTTTAGGTCCTATCATGAATAAAACCTCATGAAATACCAATTTGAAGAGGTATAATGGTAAATGGAAAGATAGACTACCTTTAAAGATGAAGTGACTGAGTTCTAGGATTTAGTCCCTGAAAATGTAGAACAGAGGTCCATAGACATTTCTATGAATAACATATGACATATTTTAAAGAGCCTATGATAAATCCTAATTATAATGCCTTATATTTTGTATATATAGAAATATCTATGTAAATATTTAAGGGTAAATTTCTAGTAGAGGTTAGTTATTGAAAGGCTTAAAATTGCCAACTTATGCACTAATTTTAGTTAGTGTTATCTATAGGACTATGACCCAAAGGAGATTTTGACTTCCATAAGTTGCAAAATAAAACTTGTCAACAAATGTAAATGGTTTAAAATGTTACAAGAAACGTATTTGACCTAATAAATCATCAAAATGACTCATAATCTATGTTTAGACCCCTATACCCACTTTCAGTCCATACATATGCCTA
The DNA here is from genome assembly GCA_037957365.1 of Torreya grandis. Lineage (NCBI taxonomy): Eukaryota > Viridiplantae > Streptophyta > Pinopsida > Cupressales > Taxaceae > Torreya > Torreya grandis. The sequence continues at coordinate 588,030 of JARHVA010001938.1, forward strand.
GTGAGCATCTACAACCAACTAAAAGTGGAGGTTTTAAGGGCGCTTTCCTTATAATGAACCTAGGTGCATAAGTAACCTAGAGAATGGTATGAAAATTACCATCATAGAAACCAAGAAGGATAGGTTAGAGTGTTTTATTTTTATCTCATTCACGCCTTCAAATATCCTTCATTTGCAATAAACACTTAGAGTTGACTGTACATAAACAGTGAGTTAAGATATAGTCCTAGGTGATGATCTAGCTTAAGTTTGAAATGAAAAATTTAAATAAAAGGTATATGAAAATTGATAGTTTACTATATTGTTTTAATATTTTTTTAAATCCCTAACTCATGAAAGTAACCCCAAGGTACCACCTCTCCAAAGTAAAGATGCAGTCAGTTGTGACAACAAGTAAATAGTGAACTAATCTTGGTATCTTAATGATGTTCTAGCCCATTCAATGTAAAAATAAGTATGAAAATATGTTAGGTGACTATAAATATTTATGGAAGGTATTGAAACACTATGAAAAATCTCAATTGAGGCTAAGATGCACCTACAAGAGTACAGTCAGGTAGGGATACACAATCATGACAAAACTCAATCTTGAGAAGTTCAATGTATGGATGGGTATATGGAAGATTGGAGTGGTAAGAGAGAATGAGATAAATTAAATCATGATAAAAATGGTCTCATATAAAATTCATAACAATAATATATCAAATAAATGAGAAAAAAATATAAGGCACAATCCACTCTTAGATTCTTGCACATATTTCCTTTTCTAGGAATCTGTTTAGTTTTTTGAAGAGATAATAGGTCATATGATCTAAAAAAGATCTAATTTTTTTAATAGGAAATATAAATTTATTTTATATTCCTATAAATTAATCAAATTGTTTTGGGTAAATAGGGGAGTGCCCTCTATTTTGTCTCATATAGAGGGCACTCCCTTATGAGCATAGCCTCATAGTTTTGGAGAATAGGATAGAAATATGAAGCCAAAAGATGTAGGGACCTTTAAAGAGGGTTTTTAAAGATGAGAGACACAAATAAAAACCATGTAAACCAATAACATAGGAAGGAACTCCAATAGGGAGGTTTAAACCCTTGGAGTTACAGTCAAGCCTACTAGGCACACTTAGGCCTAAAGGCCAAACAGAGAGTCAATTCCAATTGTGACATAAGGTGATCATTATAAATTATATATAAATATTTAAGATGTAACTATAGAATTTTTTTAGATATTTTTAGGCAAGTAAAACCATAAAAAGTCATTCTAATCTCTAAGATGCAGTCAAGCCTGTTAGGCAAGGGTTAAGCCTAAGGCCAAATGAGGGGTCACTCACAACTCTAGCATGAGATGAAAATTATCATGAATTGGATCATGTATATGGGGAAATAATATATGTTTTATAACTATCGAGATGCAAATGAAACCCTATGGAATCCATTTTTGTCTTAGAGACTAACTCAGACTTGTGTAAGATGAGAAAAAGGGCTCGATAGGATAGGTTTGAACACTCATATCTCTCTTTATGTTTTGAATGGGAGATATATGAATTTGGGGAGGTTATTAGAGGTATTTAAGGACATATTTTTGTAATTTTTTGGCAAATACAATGTCATAAATACATAAACAAAGCTTAAGAGGTCAAATAGGCCTAAACCCTTGAAAACACTTACCAGTGACCCAATGATGTAAATGGAGATATAAAGATAACCTGATGGAATATTTTGACCATGAAACATATTTTAAGTTGCATAAGACTCAGTCAGTCTCCATATTATGCTTTTTAGCTGTATGAAATTATAAGACATGGTACAAAACATGATTTTCTTGATAGTTTTAGCATTATGTAGGCTACAAGAGGAATCTAAAAATGAAATAAATTTTTTAGATAATAATATTAATTTTAGTAACTAATTATTATCATTTAATTCCAATTAAAAACTAATAAGTGTTCAAACAATAGATCTCATCTTAATTAGTCAAAACTAGCCTAGTGGACAAGCTAGTGAGAAGGGTGGAAAACTTCATATGAGCTAATTTTAAAGCATGATTGATGACTCTAAGTCTATGTATGGTCTTTAAAATTATCATCCACTCCATCCCATGGATTTTAATGAGATAATAAAGACAAATTTGAGGCCAAGTGTGTAGGATGCATGAAGGAAGAGTTTTTTGGACTACAGAGGATGATTTCTCATTTTAGGATGATTCCAGAGGACCAAGACTTAACCAATACATGGAGAGAAATGTATGAAATAATTACCATTAATTTAAATAATTTTATCTAATCCTAGTCATTTTTGAGGTGCTCAATAGGGTCAAATCATGAAGATAGCTCTTTTGAGCCAATTAAGAGGATTTTATGCCACTTTGCAAGAGTTTGATGACTTGGATGGACACTTGTCCTTCCTAAACTTGCATGGTTCATCCCACATCCCATTATAATTAAAAAATAACTTATTTTATAATCTTTAAAAGTGTCTTTGTGACCCTTTAACTTCTCTCTTCTCCTCTCTCTCTCTCAAATTCTATAAGAACTACCCATTTTGGCCATTGTAACTTATGCTCGACTTGAGTATGGTGAAGCCTTTCTCAATTGTATAAAATTTGATCAATAAGACTAATTATTTTTTACCTCTTCATGACTATTAATAATTTTGTTTTAATTGTATGATGAATCTTCCTTAGTGAATACTATGGATTCCTTAGCATGTTGTCTCATTCTTTCACCCTATTTGCAGTTGGAAAGCTTCTTCTTATAGGGCATGTGAAGTGTTATAAGAAATTTCAAGGATTGAGTGAGTTAATATTTTAATTAATTCCATTAAAGTAATTTTTTATAATCCTCCTATATTTGAACATTCATCCATAATCTCACAATGTAATATTGATGTGAAAAGATGCAGATTGAAGGAGTGTATGTTCAGTTTGTCCTTTGTTCTCATGTGTAACATGTTGTTGGTTGGAAGTCATCATCTTATGTGGTGTATCACCTCCCATATAATAGTTTTCTTTTAGTTATTTCTCTCCCTTTTCCCCTCAAATTTTAGGTGTATTTTTAATCCAAAATGCTACATCAAGGGAGTTAGCCCTATCTAGAGATTTGCCTCATCCTTAGGGTACCCACAAGCCTAAAGATGTTTCCAATGTGCCACTTGGATGAGGAGAGCTTATGAATCTCTTAAAAGCATGAAAATACAAGTTAAAATATGTTTTTATCACTTAATGAGGACCTATATATTATTTGTCATGGTTTCATGTATTTAAAAGTGTTCCCGTGTTCTTATTTTTCTCAGATAAGTGTCAAAAAAGTGAATGGGTCTTCATAGGACCTAAGAGGTGACTTAGGACTATTTGAAAAATGGGTGTGATTAAAGGTGGCCCATGTTAGATTAATTAAGGGTGAATTCATGTGTTTTGGTTGATAATAAAGGTTGTGATCATAATAATCATGAAAACTCTATAAAAGATGAAACCAAATGTGATGGTTTCTAGGCTTGTGGAATAGATGCGAGAGTCTTGTGAGTGAAGAGAAGAAAAGATATGAAATTCATCAAAGAAACCTTTGAAAAGAGAAAAGAGTATCAATCATGTTTATTTAATCTAGTTGATGAATGTAAACTCATAGGTCATTGAACCTAATAAGTCTAGAAGAGGCAGATTGAGTAAGTAAGCCCTAGAGGTTGATTGAGTAAGTGTGCTTAGTGGATGCATTGAAGAGATAAATAGGTTGAAGAGTATGTGCATGACTTATATATCATTTTATTTATGGCGTAACATATTTTTTTTAGGTTTTATAATTGTGTATATGCTTATAAGTGAAGAGTGATTCAAAATGGTATTTTGGATTAAATATTTGTGTATGCAAGTTTTTAAGAGTGTAAAGGGGATAGAGTACAAGTAAGAGATTACATCATCAGGTGTAGAAGACATCATATCAAAGGTGGATATCAGATCAAGGTAGATGAGTGGGTGATTTTTTACCTAATGGGTTATAGCCTCCTTTCTAGTTGGAGATAGCTAAAGGCCAAGTGAGTGTTTGACTAAATTGAGGGGTGAGTGTTCCTTGATCAGTTGGTGTCTGTCTAAATGTTGGATCTTATTTTATAATACTGTATTCTATCTTGAAAGGTTCAGTATTTCTTATCCCCTAAGAGGGTTTCCCACATATTTATTATGTTCATGTGATGTATGCTCTTATCTATTATTTGCATGAATGTGATTTCATGTTTATGCTACTTGATCAAGTTGTTTTATGCTAAATGATTAAGAGTTGGGAATTAAATTGGATTATCTATCATCATTGATTCACCCCCCCCTCTTAGTGATTTTACCTTTAATAGTTGGTATTAGAGAAGGTCCTTTTTTAAAGGCTTTACAACTTGAAGGAGATCTAAGGTAAAATATGGGTATCCATCAAATGCAAGGAGGTTTTTCCACTAAACAAGCACCAATGTTTAATAGATCTAATTATGATTTTTGGAGTATGAGTATGAGGACCTACATCATATCCCTAGGGTTTGATACTTGGAAATCTATTGTGGATGGTTATTTTGCACCTATTATTCCTCCATCACATGTTGTAGATAAGAAGTTGTTTGAGAATAATTCTAAGGCAATGAATGCTATCAATTATGGTCTTTTAGAGACTAAATATACCAATGTAATCCATTACATATCTACCAAGGAAATATGGGATAAATTGAAGACTATTTATGAATGAGATTCAAAGGTTAAGTTGGAAAAGTTGTAGACTCACTGAAGATAATTTGAGAGTCTTAATATGAAGGAAGAAGATTTTGTGGCATCCTTTCTATAAATATTTGATGAGATTGTGAAAATAATCAAAGGTTTTAGAGAGAATTTTGAAGAAGCTACTATAGTTAAAATTTTATTAAGGTCTCTCTCTTTTAAGTTTGTTATTCTATAGTATATATTATAGAAGAAAGTCATGATCTTACTCAGTTAAGGATAGATGAATTACATGGCATTCTTAATGCCTATGCGATGAGAGTTGATGGTGATAAACCACCAAATAAGGAAGTAACATTCAAGATAGAAATGAAGCCAAAGAAGAAGTTCTAAGGTAATAAACTCAAGGAGGATGAAATATATGATATTGATGAAGATGAACTAATTGCTTTGTTTTCAAGGAAATTGAAAATAGGGTCAAGCAAGTATAAGGGTAAAATAACCTTCAAATGCTTCAATTATGGAGAGGTAGAAAATTTTGCTAATAAATACCCTCATAAGCATAAGAATAAGGATGATGAAGAGCATGGTGATGGCCAAGATGAAGAAAAGAAGACATACAAGTCTAATAAGAGGAAGAAAGGATTCAGAGAGTATGACATCAAGAATAAGTTCTTCAAGAATAAGAAGAGTCTCTACATAAATAAATATTACAGCTCATCAAATGAGTGTGAAGATAATGACTTGTATTATGATCATAAAGATGATGGTCTTGTTAAGGATAGATCCCTCTTCATGGTTGGGGAAGGAAGTTGCTTATATCAAAAGGAGTCTACTTGGAGTGATTCAAATGATGATAAAGATGAGGTGGACTATGAGACTAAATTGATGAATGCTCTTGAAGAACTGAAGCTTGAGAAGAAGATTAATAAGAAGATGAAGTCTCAAATCAAGGACTATGAAGAGAAATTTAGTGTGTTTGAGGAAACAATGAATGAAGACACCAAGGAGAATGAAGATATAGTCAAGAATTTGAGTCATCAATTAGAAATCTTGTCTACAAGCTTGAAAGCTAAAGAAGATGAAAGTTCAAGGTGTGTAATTTAAAATGAGTCATAAAAAGATGAATTGGAGAAGACATATAGTAAGATGTAGTCATTTATGATATTTGAAAAGATGTAAAGTGATCTAGATAATATTTTAAATGGTTAAAACCATGTAAGTGATAGAAATGGTCTTGGATATAAAGAAGAACCAAAAAATTCAACTCAAGAGAAGATGAATACTAATATAAATCAGACCTTGAAGGTTAAATATCAGTCAAAAAATGAAGATGTTGGTAGAGTGAAGGCAAATTAGATCAAACAACCAGATTCCATATGGTATGTAAGTTTCAATGGTTACTGTTACACCTACAATCAGTTTAGGCATAAATCTAGAGAATGAAAGAGACCTCTTAGAAATGAGTTTGCATAGACTATGATGGGGGTCATCAATCAAAAGGTGAGTCTTCTTCAAAAGGAATAGTTTATTTTAATTGTCAAAAAATATACATATTTCAAGATTTTGTTCTAATCAAAAAAGGCAAGATAAGCTTATTGAAAAAGGTATAGTGTGCTTAAATTATCAATAGAGAGGTCACATTTCTAGATTATGCAAGTAAAGGCCTACAATACAAAATAGGTTTAATCAGGATCCTAGAGTACAAGGAAAGTTAACTCATGGAAACCAAAGGTGGTAAGTGTGAGTCATGATGAGTTTGTAGGTCTAAGTAATCTATTTTCTATGGTATAAAATTCTACATATTTTAGATCATGCTAAGATCTCTCATTATATTCTCATGTTGTGAATGAAGAAACCAAACTCAATGAGAAGACTAAGGTTTTGGTTGAGGCTAGTTCTGAGGTGTGTTTGGATTCTAATGAGCAACATGTTGTGTGTGATCAAGTTTCAAGCTTTGTTCCTATGTTGTCAAGGTCTAAAGGTGATGTTATATAATGTAAAGAAGACACTTCAATGATCAAGGTATGTCAATATTCCATACTTGCTCCAAATGTTGTATATCCTATCACAGAATAAAAAGTGAGTGATGTAGAAAAGGAACAAGTTATCAAAATTCAAACTAAGGAGAACAAGAGAAAGAAGTCTTATAGTTATAAAAGTATTCTAGTGGTTATTGAGGAGATGTGGGCCACTCCTAACTTCACTTTGTTTTAAAAGCATTATGGTGTAGAGGAGGTCTCTATCTATGCTTCTTAAGAGACTCCTTTTAGTGTATAAGAAAGTGTTGTTGTGGTGTTCTTCAAAAGGTCATATAAGGTAAGAGATAATTTTTTTTTAGTTGGAGTTGGTGTGTCAAGATGAGAGACGTGCTTTGATAAGGTTAGAATGATATCAAAAGGCATTTTTGTTATATATGTAATGTCTATAAGTTAGAACAAGTGTTTTTAGGTGGAATAATGAGATTGATATAATGTTAAGAAGATTTTGGTGCTTAGAAAGGTCTGTGTACTTATTTGTGATGTGTTCTAGGTGGTTTTATATTTTGATGATCATGTTTGTGCCTTTTGGAGATTTTTATGTGCTCTCAAGTTTATCTTTCTTATTTTAGATCAAATCCATGGTATAGGAATTCAAGGTTCCCAAATTTATGGAGGCTCAAATATTGGTCTAAAAGTGTGTGATGGTTGTATCTACATGTGTAAGAAGTTTTAGAGGTGGGCATTGTCCATAAGGAGGTTTGTTGACCTTTTTTATTTTGAGATTCTAGAGTTTTGGGCTATGCTAGAAAAGTGGTTTTCCTTATACATTGAGGTATAGGATTTTTAATAGGTTGAATGGGCCAAATGGGTTGTCAAATCAAGTTTCATAGAGATTTGAAGGTTTGTTTTTTTCAAATTATTCAAGTTTTTTGGCAAAATGGAGGCTTAATTAACTAGAAGGTTTGTGAAGGTAGTATATTACATAGGATGATCTAGGTAATGAAAATTTGTGTACTTAAGGGTGAATATGAGAGTGCTCTATATATGAATTTTTAGGTCTTGAAATTGTGTCTACTAAAATTTATGGGATCCACAAGTTCCAAGTAGGACTACAAAGAGTCTAGATAGGCCTAGTGTGAATATTTGATGTTTTTGCTTAGTATCTCTAGAATATCAAGCCATGGGTGTTTCAATGTGAGTTGATAGGTTGGTTTAGGGCATGTTTCCTATTTTTTGAGTGACTTGAAGTTCTATTTGGTGGTCTTTGAGGTGGCTTGAGAGAGAAAGGCTAGTAAGCGTGTGTGGTGGTTCTTCATGATGTGTGGAGATCTAAAGATGTTGAAGAGGTCCAATGGCTCATAGGTATTAGGTAGAGTCCATTTAAAATGTTATATTGGTAATTTACATTATATTTTAGTGTTTTTATGTGTTCTTTCTTTATTGGTTGCAGTGCTTGGTTGAAGAGAGAGTTGGCATGTAGCAAGAGGAAGTTTTTAAGGCAAGAAGAGGTAGTCGCAAGGTAAGGGTGAGTTTGTATCATATTTATAAGGTTTTCCTCTCCTATTGATGGTATTTTTAGGTCTTAAATATCAGTTTGTACCCACTTTGTCATTGTGTTAAAGGGGGAGAAGGTTCCTATTATGATAGTGCTTAAAGAAAGAGAAGGAAGATGAGTTGTATGATGGGTGTTGACATCAATGACAAAGGGGAGATTGTTGGAGAGTTTTTAGTGATGTTATAAAGGTGTTAAAGTGAGTATATGAAGTGTATTGATAGTCTAAGTGTCAATGACAATTTGTCTAGTGTGTTTGTCCTAATATGCTTGAACTAGGCTTGGTTGATCTTTAGTTTTAGCATGATTAGGGATGGGTCTAAAGTATTGAGCATGTGTGAGGGGTCCTATCAAATGTCAAGGATGATTAGAGAGATTTTGTAAATTCATGGTATTCATCTAGTTCGTAATTATGTTCATCTTGACATAGTTGGTTTTGTGATAAAAAATTTGATTAGGTAATTTGTTGACATCACCATTACCATATATGGATGAGTTATTAGGAGTTGGTCATATGGGTGTGATCTCATTATTCCTAAGTTACTATGGTAAAAATTTTACATCATGTGATTAAGTAAAACAAAATTTATTAAGGTTTAAAGTTATCCTTCTAGGAAGATTGTAGTAATTTCTTTACTTAGCTAGATCATCATTACACATCATGTAGACATCTATGATCTATAAATTTTGTGCATTTATTCTAGGTAATTAGAAATTTAACAGTGGGAAAATGTTTTCATGGTTATTTTATCTATAGTTACAAGAATGCACCTTGAATATTTGTATTCATGAAGTGTCTTCTAGCTTGAGATATAAATCTTCAAAGTTGAACGTGCAAACTGTGATGGGCCAAAAACCATCAAGGTAAACTACATTGAAGTCTAAGGTAATCTAGATAGTAGATCTAATGGTGTGATTTAATTCATTATATTGATAAAATGGTACATGTAAGAGTATATATGTCAAAGAATGAATGTGCTAGTGACATGTGTCACATTCACAGAGCTTGGATAGAAGATCAATGGTTCATAGGCATTCATATTATCAAAAGATCAATGGTGCAAGTCAAAGTCAAAGATTAAAAGGTGTAGAAGGAATGCATATATACCAAGTGGAAAAATCATAGGAGTTATGATAAATACCTAATGGTTAGCACTTCAAGATAAAGACCTCTTTAATCTACAGAGATTGACATTATGCATTTAGTCAATATTGTAAGGGTGCACGAGATGAGGTCAACATGTTTGAGGTTTAAAATTTGGATAGTGGAGCACTGTAAGTTAAAGTTTGACCTACTTCCAAATAAGATATATGGTGTGAGTTTATTGAGTTGAGTGAAGATCATGAGATGTGTTCTAAGTGACCTAGGTTTAATTGTGAACATTTGAATTCAAATATTTGAATTTGTGAGGGAAGAATAGTCTATAGTTTTTATGATATAACTTTTGATATATATATAATTTGACCATTTATTAAAAATAAAATTTGTAGAGGAATTCAAGGTGCATCTTTAAATATTAATTTTAAGGTCTAAATGTTTGTACAATCAAATTTATTAAGCTCTAAAGTTGATTATGTGTTCGTTCATGCTCTACAAATAACTCGAGAAGAGTAATTAGGTTATTCTTGATGGTATTTGAATGTTTCAAGATGAGATAACTATTAAAGAGTGTTGTAGACTCCATGAGGAAAATTTTTATGTATTTTTGAGGTTTGACCAATCCATATAAAGTATGAACAAATTCTTAGAATTTGACATGTGTTCGTTCATGGTGGCTATGTGCACATAATGTTGTTTGAGCAAATTGAGATTTAGCATAAGGGTGTTGTGATGGTTGTTATCACTTAAGGATGACCTATAGATTGTGTGGCATGGATCCATATATTTTAAAGTGTTCTTATTTTCTTAATTTTTTTAGAGAAGTGTCAAAGAGGTGAATGGGTGTTCATAGGACCTAAAAGGTGACTTAGGCCTATTTAGAAACTGGGTGTGCTTAAAGATGACCCATGTTAGATGTCTTAAGGGTGAAGGCATGTGTTTTGGACAACAAAGAAGGTTGTGATCATAATAATAATGAAAAATATATAAAATGTGAAACCAAATGTGATGGTTTCTAGGCTTGTGGAATAGATGTGAGAGACTTATGAGTGAAGAGAAAAGTAGATGTGATATTAAGTAAAGGAAACTTTGAAAGAAGAAGGTATAGGTCAATGAGGACCATCTAAGAGCAAAGAGGATCAATAATGTTTATCTGATCTAGTTGATTAATGTGAAATCATAGGTCATTGAACCTAATAAGCCTAAAAGAGGTAGATTAAACAAGTAAGCCTTAGAGGTTGATTGAGTGAGTGTGCTTAGTGGATGGATTGAAGAATTAAGTAGGTTTAAGAGTGTGTGCATGAATTAAAAATCATGCTTATAATATTTTAATAAAAAAATTATAGGTTTTATTATTATGTATATGATTAGAAGTGAAGAGTGATCCAAAAAGATGTTTTGGATGCATTACTTGTGTGTACAAGTAAAAGAAGTCCATCATTAGGTGTAGAAGACATCAGATCAAAGGTATAGATAAGATTAAGGTATTCTAGGGGTTTTAATCATCCTTGCTAGTTGGAGATAATTAAAGGTCAAGTGAGGGTTGGGTGTTCTTTGATCAATTAGTGTTGGTCTAAATGTTGGATCTAGTTTTATAGGACTGTAGTCCATATTGAAGGGTTCAGTGGGTTTTATCCCCTAAGAGGGTTTCCCACATATTTACTATGCTCATGTTATGTATTATCTTATATTGCTTTGTATGTATGCATTTTCATGTTTATGTTACTTGATCAAGTTGTTGTATGATGAATGATTAAGAGTTGAGAATTAAATTAGATTATCTAACATCACTAATTCACCCCCCCCTCTCAGTGATTGTACCTCTAACAGAAGCATGTGTGATGAATATAGAATTAAAGGTTAAGAGAAGCATATCTCATTTTCTATTTTATTCTTTATTGTCACTATTGTCTAGCTTCACCTCATTCCTAAAACTCAGTTATGTGTTCTAGTTCATTCAGGTTTTTGATTATTTTTATTCATTGAACACTATCATCAAATTCAAATACTATATTTAACATTATTTTCCTTATTCTATATATTTATGTCCTACCCAAAATATAGACTCTTTTCTAAATCCATCAATTGCATTTGTATTTGTTTTTTTGTCACCTTTTTACTAATGTATTTAAATATTTTGTAGAGGATGTCATTGACTATGTATGGATAAAAACCATATATATTCACCTTAGGTATTTATACCTTGACAAAAATGGTTGAGTGGGATCATGGTGTTAAGATGACCTAAAATACCCCTCTATCAATCTATGTTGGCTACATAGCCAATACTCCAGGGAGGGCCTCAGACTTATGTATTTCTCCCTTATGTGTGAGAATGCATGTGAATAATGATTTAATATGCTATATGTATATATTTTTAGTGTAATATTTTATTTTCCATTTATTTTTTTATTTATGTTATTATTACACATATTTTTAGCTTGTTTAGGTGTCATTTGTCATAGGGAGTTACTTGACCATCATTTTTAGCTAGTTGTGAGGAGTTAACCCTTGACTATCTATTCTAGGTATGGGAGTTACATGCATATTATAGGATATTTACCACTATTATAGGGGTGGTTACTTGTAATTTCTCATGTTTTTACTCCTTTTTTAAAGATGAATACATAGAGGATTTGCATGGTTTTTACTCTTGATTTCTCTCTCATAGTTTCTTTTTCATTCATTGTTATTACTTTATTCAAGATAAAATACATTTAGTATTCCATATTCAATATTGGTAGGATATATAACATGGTATCAAAGTGCTAGGTTTGGTAAACTTCATGTCTAGTTGTGTGTTGTTTGGATTTACTATGAAATTTTGAGTTTATTACTCTAGTTGGTTTGGTGTGTAGTTATATAAATCTCTCCCTAACACATGTTGAAAATTATGTTTTTGTAGTAATTATATCCTAAATTTTAAGAAATATTAATTAAATCATATAATTTAAAAAACCACTCAAAACATCAAACTACCTAGGTAAGATATAGATCCATTACGATGAAATGCAACTAGATGAATGAACAATTAAAACCAGCACTCAAATCCTAAAGATAATTACTGTAAACCATGATTAAATAGATATAAAAACAATAATATTAGATAAAAATTACCTTAGACTCATAAATTCAACATTATGATTGCTTGATCATGTATTATGGATTCATGAATTTGACATGGATTACTAGATGCTTCTTATTACTAGTTGATCATATGGACGTGAAGATTTCAAGTTAGTTTCCATGGAGGAGTGGTCTTGTTTATATAGGAAATGGAGGGAGGCATATATGGTTAGAATTTAAAGTTGGCTTGTGGAGATCTATGGTGGAGGATTATCCAAGGAATTTTTAATTCCTTTGAAGCCTCTAGATTTAGAGGCTTCTAGAGAGGAAGGGTCAGAATAGAGAGGATTCTAAAATTGGAGGATTATATAATCCTCTTAGGGACTAATTAGGATTAGGTAGGGGATTACATAGGAATTAGGTAGGTGATTAGGGACTAGGGGTGTAGGAGAGCCTAGGAATAGCCTAGTAAGAGGGCCATGGGAATTAAAAATTCCAAAATAGTAGATAAGTGGGGATTAGTATAAGATAAGAGATGATTAGGGGAATTAATGAAGAAGTGAGATAAGACTTTAGTTAGTGAATGAAAAAATATTTATGGGGGATATGAGACAAATGATTAGAATGGGGTGATTTTAGGATGGGATTAGGTGAGATAAATTAGATAAGAAGAATTAGTGTTGATTAATAGTAATATTAGTGATGTTAAATGAAGTGCGTAGATTTAGATTCATACACTAATAGCTGTATGGAGATCTATTTTTACTATGATTGCACTTCACAGCTCTTCAACCTTCTATGGTGCATGATCAATTTAAAACCCTACCTATGGACCATGAAACACATTTTGTTGTAGGTTTGAAGGATGTTCAGAGTCAAATGTGTGTGTTTTTCTCTTGGTTGAGTGGATTCTTAGCTTGGTCAATGCATTTTCAACCTTCCCATTTCCCTCTCAATGTAGATGCCTTCCCATTATCACATATTTTCATAGCTTGTTCATAAGAGAAGAAGTGTTTTATTATATGGACTTCATTTTATTTAAAGAGTAGAGGTATTATATACCTCTCTAGTTTACGTTTCCCTCCTATAATAGTTAGTTCATAGCTTTCATCCTCCTCTCCTATATGCATGTTGGTCTACATATGCCTACATGCTCCTCATCTACCTTGATGTCTTGTAAATAAAGATTCACCTTCAATATTGGTCTACATGTTATATCTCACCTGCCTCTTCTCAAAACCATAAGCCTTTTATCGTTGATAGTTTCTTAGTTAGGGCCATTGTGGTTTTGATTTCACTCACTTCCTAGATCTAGAGTATTTTCTCAATGCCTTGAATCACCATCCTTATTGATTATCTCTTTCACTCAATTTACCTAAGACTTCCTTTACCTCTCATCATCCCTCCAAGGTTGGAAACTAAGGAAACCACTCATTTTTTATGTACATGGGTTTGTTTTTTGGAAGTAGTGGTTTATAAAAACACCCACAACTGGTAACCTATAATTTTGGGTTTTTGTGGTATTTTAATCAATTCAAAATATACTTTTTGACCTATTCAAAAAATTAATTAATTAGTATATTTTTTTAAAAAACCTTTATTAAAGCTTAAAGTAGGGGACCAAATTTTGAGTGTGTGATTTTGAAAGGTGAGGTGATTTATGATGTTGGATTATTTTAATGATCCAAAGTTATTTTAATGTTCTTAGCTAGTTTTCTTTGTTAGTAAATAATTTGGTTACTCAAGAAAGTTAGTTTTTACCCTTAACCACTTGTGAATATTTTAAAATATTTCACCTCTCTTTATAATTAATCATCTCAAAATAATACAGTAAAATATTTTGCCAAAAAAATTTATTAACAATGTAGTTGCATTATTATTCCTCTATTTACATGGGCCAATAGTGATATCAAAGCCACATTTTAGAGGAAGCCATGAATATGATAGAATAAAAATAAAGAGAATATTGAGTTTGTAAAAATCAAATTCCATTCAAATGGCTTGGAATTTCTTGAGGCATCTATGACATGGCTTCACTAATATCATATTTTAGATATCTGAAGAGGAGGATTGAAGACAACATTAACATCTGGTAAATGAAAGACATCTTTTTATTATATGCAACTATATAGAAGAAAATAATAGACAAAGAAAATAAAAAACTGTTGTACCTGGTTAGTCTTCTCTATACAAGGGGAGTGTATTCCACTTTATCATAACATTTGTTTCTAAATCTATCGATGCCATCAAACATAACATCCATGAATCCTTCTTGCTTAGATTATTTCCACAAGTTTTAAATGCCCTTATTTTGATCATATTTATGGAATATATGATAAATAAATCCATTTTTGGCTCACTCAAAATTAGATAGTATTTTCAATAGTAGAGGGTATTTTTTTATTAATAAATTTGTGTCTATATAGAGTGAACTTATTGATTTAAAAACATACAATTTCATACACATCTGATCACTCCATTTGTTAATCTTCATGTGATTATTCCTTTTCTTTGTCCTAAAAATTCTATAAATTATATCATGTACATAGTTCAATAGTATTATAAATTTTACCAAACATCCAAAAAAAAAATTGTATCTATTCAGAAAATATCATTACAAGTCTTTGAATGCTTGATGGATCTATAGTTTACTGAAGACAAAATGGCACAAAGATTTCCCTAGGATAATGGCACAAGATTATCTTATATAGCTTTGAAAGAATATTTATCTACAATTTTTTTCCAACTGGGTCCCACAAGGAATAAAGGTGATTTATATTTTTTACATGCAAGTGAAAAACATGGTGAAATGATTTTAGATGCAAATTTATTTATTTTGAAAATCAAAAAGTATAGTTTAAAAAATATATCTTCATTTTGTGTTTTCAAATTGATTTATAGAGTTTGGTGATGAGAATTTTTAAAATTCACTCACCAAAGAGAGATCACGCATTCAAGTCCTTCCAAAGCATTATTTTGGTCAAATCAGTGTTATAAGGGTGTATTATACAACACTAGTTGTAATATTTTTGACCCATCACTATTTTGTTTGAAGGTGGTCATGTGAGTATTCAAACTATAGGTTAGTTGATGTTATAGATATAAAGGAATGGTTTATTTTTTGTTTTTAATCTTACATATATGGTTTTTGTGATAAATATATTTAGCAATTTATAAAAGTGCATTATCAGTGGAATCTAACACCTTCAAAATGATAATTTTCATGACACCTCATGCTTGTGCTATTGGAGATCATATTTTTTTTTACAAATCCATCAAGATCCTTATAATTAAAATTTTTTAAGTTTTAAATAGAGGTTGGAGGATCCCTTAGAGGCTGGAGGTATATTACCCTTCTCTAGTTAGCTATTCACTCAAAATTTGGGTCTAATGCTTGAATGGAAAATTTTGGCTTGTGTTCTTACTTTCTATTCTATCTTTGTATTTTAGACTTGATATTTATCACATGTAGAAGACAAAGTTAGTTGTTTTTGGTTCTCTCAATGCATAAATTCTCTCCTCTCACCTAATAAGGGGAGAAGATTTAGGCATTAGTTGGACTTCGATCAATCATCAGTGATAATACAAGTCGATAGGGGTTGTTATCACCAGCAATGTTGAGTAAAGGTTTTTAGCATTTTTTAGGCATCAAGAAAATGTGTCACATAAAGTATGGGTTTTCACTTGGACTAGTTTCTATGTGGGACCTTATGTGGGTTGATGTAGTTGGATAGGCCTTGATTGTGTTCTACTATAGTATGATACAATGATCACAGGGGATGTTAGGCCTTGATCATGTTCATTAAATTTTTATGCCACAACTCACATAGGTAGAATTTAGTATGGAATGGCTTCATTTTTTATTAGTATCAGGATGTACAGTACACTAGTTGTAGTTGTGATAGAGTTTTTTTAATGACTTCAGAGTCATTGCCCTAGTTCTTGCATCTTTTATACCCCTTTGGATCAAGGGGAGTTTGTTGGGTTATTTTAATGTATAAAATTATTTTAATGTTATTAGTTAGTTTTCTTTGTTAGTAAATAAGTTAGTTACTCAAGAAAGTTAGTTTGTACCCTTAACCACCCATGAAGCTTTTTAAAGCTTTCACCTCTCTTTGTAATTAATCATCTCAAAATAATACAATAAAATATTTTTTCAAATATTTTATAAACAATATAGTTGCACTGTTATTCCTCTATTTACATGGGCCAACACATGATTGGGGGTAATTATTTTATATTATTTTTAATAAAATAATATTGTATGGTGAGGTGGAGGTTATTTTGACATTGGGTTAATTATGGTGGAATGATGGTATTTTTTTTAAATAATATATTATATTGGGAGATAATAAGGAGTGATTTTTAAGTTATTTACTTGGTCTATTACTTTTGCATCATTATTCTCTTGTCAAAGATGGAGGGTGAGGTCTGATTTGGTAGGTAGCTAAATCCCCTCACAAGCAAATTAAAATTTCATTTCCTTATTTCTTTGCTTGCTCACTATTCTACTCTTGTACTCCTCATTTGAATGAATTTTAAATGATAATTGACATACATTATGGGGGGAATTATTTTGGATAAAATTGGTGAATTTTGGGTAATTCCAAGAGATACGCAATCTCTAAATTATATTTGGTATTGAGGGCTTTGCCCCTCAACACCACCTATATGATGATAGGGAATGTGCCTGGGGCTCTACCCTAGACCCGATAGGGGGATACTACATATCCCCTTGTTTATTACTTCTAGTTTACTTTCTTCCACCAGAGGGTGAGGTCCAATCTAACAAGTGGTTATATACCCTCACAACAATATTTTATATATCTTGTTAAGATTTAAACATGGATAAATTATTAGTAGAGCCTTATATTATCACATTGAGCATGAATTATACTTGAAAACTTTGGGGGGTCATTAATAGGTCCTTAACCTATAATGAATCTAGGGATATGTGTGGCTGACTTGTGGCTTACACACCTTCATATTATTTTGTTGAATTTCTCTATGTTCTTAGTATGGTCAGAATATGGAATAACTTTGACTAAGTAGATTATATAAAGGAGGTAGTGGTTAGTATTTTATCATATATTATAAATTCTATTCTTATTTCAATATTGTGGAGGTTTCCCCCTTGAAGTGGCTTGGTCATAATATTCAAGTATTATGCTCTTTCTGTACATGTTGTTGTGGATCTACTTATTCTTCTCTTAATTCTATTATTATGAATCATATAAGTAATTTCATTACAAATGGTATCAGAGATTCGATTTGGTCAAATTTATGAAATGAAATTTGTTTTGTGTTTGGTATCATAAGCACTAAAAGGTCAAAAAACATAAGTTGTGATCTGGGAGGAATTGATTTTTTTCGTCGCCACGGTTATATTTGTGAGGTTTTTTTTACAAAAAAGATAAAAAAATTTGAGTAAAAATAAGTTTGGAAAATTTATTACCTTGTGAAAATTAGCAGTCATTAGATTCATCTCTATGAGATGATCTCAATGGTATATTCTTATGGTACACTTTTTTAGGCTAAAATTTTCTAGCCTTATGCACATTAGCAGTCATTGGATTCATTTTAGTGAGACAATCACATAGATATCATTTATCAATACATTTTTTTAGGTCATCACCCTCCTATGGTTTTTTCATGATAGGGACTAACACTCATGGTCATGGTAAAAGGAAATAAATTCCTAAAAATCCTCAAAAAGTTGACGTGGAGTCAAAAACATTGATCTAAGTATTTTAGAGGTAGTTCAATGTTTTATTATTTTTGGGAAAGTAGTGTTTATTTCCTAAATAATAAGGGGTCTAGAGTAAGGGGGAAATCTAATTTATTATGGTGAAATATAGATTGTTATCAAGTAATTTACATAAAGAATAAAAGTAAACTTATTTGAAAATGGGTTGAAATAGATGATTCAGGGGTTGGAAACTGAGATGTAAGACTGGGACACTATCTGAAATCTAAATCTAGATTTCATTTTATGATTGGATAGGAGCACCAAAACTAGATAGGAGTGGCATTAGTTCTATTTCCTACCTCTGCCACTATTGTCCCAAGGATTTAAGTTTTTTGGGTTTTATTTGCTAGGTTAGTGTGAGCTTGCATACCAAAATTTGAAGGTTTAAAGTCAATAGAACTTGTTGTAGGTTTGTTATAATCTCTAAAACCTTGTATTTATCTACACACATGGAAAAAAATGCATCAAAAGCAAAAGGGGAAAAAAATAGGTTAGGGGAAAAATGATCACATGATGTAGAACCCTTATCATCCTGATCACTACCTATATTAACCCTCAAGCTAGGGCCTCAGATTCAATGTAGTTCTCCCTTAGGGAATGTGCATAATCAATGTACATGATAGATGCAAGAATGATTTTCACTTAGGCCCTTATTTGATCAAGCATGCAATTCTATGTGTGATACAGAATGCTAAGCTATACTATTGACTAATTTTTATTATGTCTAATGTGCCAAATTAGTAAGTGCTAAATATAAAATGCCTTATGTAGTCCTTTATATAGGAGATTATTTATTTTGAATTTGGAATCTTTATATGCATTTGGTTGATAAGTTAAAACTTAAGGACAAAGAAAAGAAAGGGGCTAAGACCCATATAGTGGAAGAAATTAACTGTTAAGGCTCAAATTGACCTTGGATAGGAATGCTAGAAACTGGACACCCTAAGTGTCAGCACTATTATCCAATCTCAACACTCTTCTCCTACAAGCTAGGGATTAGGGGGGATGGAAAAAGCATGGAAAATATGACCTAGTTGAGGTGGAATGACTATTTAAAAGGTTATAGATGATTGGGAATAGGTAAAAAGGTGTATAGGGCATGTAACAAAACTGAGATGACTAAAATGAAAGACCCAACTAAATGTGAACAAAGCTCATATTCTTTAGTTAGAGTCTATTTTGAAAGAACTATGAAAAGACATGATATGTGTGGTTTCTTGACCAATTTAGGGTGTATAAATTTCCCCCCATTTTAATCTAGTGATGCAATGAAATGAAATACTAGAGTAAATGAAGGAAAAAATAATACATACATGAACCTACCTGCATGGAGATACGTATGCTAAAAAAGAATCCAACTCACTTCTTTTCTAGGGAAGTAGATGGAGAGATAAATAGTGCATAGAGAAGGAAGGAATCCCTAAAATGGATGCCCCCTATATTGAACCTGGAAGTAGAATCTCTATAACATGGGGGAGGACAATGTTTGCCCCCTGTGCTAAATTTGACTGGAATGAGAAATGCTCGAAGGTCTAAAACCAATGTCTACCTTATAATCCACATAAACTCATGTAATATGTAATGTGTGTCATATGAGATGGCTCCTAAAGACCATGAATGTACTGTGATCTAAAAATGTTTGCATGGGTAGCTGAATGTATGCTAGAAACTAGGCCACTCTTGGCCACTCCAAAATTAGTACACTAAGCTTATATAAAAGCTACTTGAGAACTTAAAAACTCATGAACTCAAGAGGTTAGGCTTGTATGAAAGCAAACCCAAAATGAAGCCAACTACATGCAGATGGAGTAAGGCATGCAATTATTGAGAATGTTGTAATGTTAAAATTAGAAAGAAAGAAAATAAATGTGCCATATACATTACCCCCAATCACTGGTGTTTGAAACATGGATTTTGATCTGGAAGTTATATCAACTACCCTATCTAAAACTAGAAGTGAGATCCATCATGATGTGCATGATTCCCCCTATATCTAGATTCTAGTAAATGTGTAAGAAGAGAATGGAATATCTCTACCATTCCAATCTGTATAATCTTGTATGATTAAGAACATGAACATATGTGCCATGCCCCCAAATTTGGTATATGAGTGATGCATATGCATATTCTTGTGATATGTATAACCACATGTAATAATACCTATCATTCCATGTCCCATGTGCAAAACTAGAGATGAAAATGCTATGCTCTGCACTATGCCTATAATTTGTTATCTAGTCATATAAACATGTCATGTTATATGAAGTTGTATGTGTGAGATGTGTACTAATGTACATACCCCCAAATCTAGTATCTGAATTTGAATCTATATCAAAGTCATTGTGAATCCATATAATCTAAACCACTATATTTGACTAATCTATATATCTATAAACTGAAGGTATGTCCCTCTGAATGTCTTGAGAAATGTTGAAGGGCCCATGTAGTCTGAATCACTATATATCTTGACTAATCTGAGCTAAATCTAATAATCTAACTATTTTAGGTATAAGAACCATGGTGTATTTAGATAGGCATGCTAGATAAGTGTAGGAATAGGAATAGTAAGAATGATACCCCCTTTTGGGGAGAAGGATGAGATCTATGATAGAGGAGGTTGAGCCAATAGTGATGACTAGTGGCATGATGATAAAATTGAGGTTGGTATAGGTTGAATTGATTGAGAAGTTGCTTGATTGATTAGACTAAGTTATTTGATATTTGAAAGAGTCTTTGATTGGATAGGACCAAATTATATGTCTAGGTAAAAATTGGTATAGAGATGTGTATGCCATAATAGGTAGATGATTTAGTAAGAGAGTGAAGCTCATGTGATGTCAAAGGTATCATTCTTATGATTTTGTGGAACAAAGTGGTTTATAAAATAAAGTTACAAGGTTAAAGTTATAGGAAAAATGGTATTTTAATTTGAATAAGAAAGTTGTTTGATATAGGAGAATTGGATTGATTCTCGATTCATTTGTGCATTGACTAGGTTGATATTTTGGAGATCTAGAGTAGGAGTTATCCTAAGGAGATGAGCATCTATCGTGACCTAATTTGAGTAGTTGGTAGCCTAGATTGAGGTTGGTGAGGAGGTTACCTTGGTAAATAGCTAAAACATGTGATTTTTGCCTATCCAAAAGCCTATTTTTGATGTTTTTGAGGTGTTTTGAAGTGTTGTATGAAATTTACTCTAGTTCTAGCACTCCTATTCAGGAGTCAATGCTCATGTCCAGTGTTTAATGTTGTTATCTAGGTCTTGGCATTATTGTCTAGTGCTAGTGTCCTTTTGTAGTGTTGTTATCCATTGGGGCTAGTTTTTTGAGATTTTGATTGGCTATCTATTTTTGTTTAGCTTGGCTATTTACTTTGGCATATTTGATTGATATATATGTTATTTTTTGGTGTTTTTTTAGGGTGAGGTATAGATGAGAGAGTTTTATAGAGGCTAAGTGATGGAGACACTGAGATTTTTGCCTTTATCAACTGATGAGAGAGTTGTGATGGATACAATAGGGTTAAGTCATGTGTGTGACCTAGGCCTTATGCAGTGGGATAGGTATTTAATTACCTCCTTATGTGAGAGGTGGAATGTAGATACATGTACTTTTTGGCTTCCTACTAGGGATATTATGATTATTCTAGAGGATCTATATCATATTTTGCACTTATTAGTTACTGGACATTAGGTGACATTGCAAGATGACATGCGTGTGGATGTTATTAATCATGCATCCTTATATTTTGTTGGTGTGCCTTCAAGTATACATAGGAAAGGTAGTGATAGCAAGGTATTATTATTAGTTATTATGCAGTCAATTTTTTTTCACCTATGGAAGTGGTTGGTCATGTTATTGGCTTCATTTATTGCTATAGATGGGAGTAGGGTGTTGATTTCATATAAAATGCATAGGATCATGCATAGAGTAGAGGTGTATGGCATTATGTTCTCATGGGGGTAGGACTACACTTGCCCACTTATATAGGGATCTTTACCAATTTACCCAAGAGGCATTTAGTGGTGGTATGAGCATGGCTACTTTATTACATTATTGGATTATGAGCACATAGTTGTTATATGACTGATATGATTACTGAGGGAAAGGTGGGCTCCCACACAACCATATGGGGAGTGATGGATGAGTACATTAGATATTCAATATTCTAGGATAGATCACTATAGATAAGTTTTAGATAGGTTGGTGGCTCAAGACATCATATGGAGGCCCTATAGAGGATTCCCTAGGTAGCCCAAGGATGGAGTGCAATTATGGTATATGAGGGTCAATTTTTGGTTACATGACCACTGGGTTGGAGTGTATGAGTGTTTTCAATATGAGCACATGAGTAGATAATTTAGGGTACCATAGGATGTGCCCCTAGCATCATGGGTGTGGTTGATGAGTGTACGATCACCAAAGAGGGTAGGCGCTCATGGGAGACCTACCAAGGTTGAGTTAACACCATTACCTTTAGATGCATGAGACATAACTATAGATATTCCTAATGTAGATGATGTTGGATGCATAGAGGCATATACTACATGGTGGGATACACATTGATGGGATCTATTATATCTTGTTGGTAGATGGGATACCCCTAAGTATGAGGACCCTACTCTGATCTAGATGATGGGAGGTAAGCATTAATTATATTTGAATTATTATTTAAGTTTGTGCATGTTTTAACTTGTTTTGAAAATGTATGTCTAACACAGTGCTGCACTTTTGTGTGTAAGTGGAGTGGAAGGTGCTCAGGATGAATCCCAGGCTGGGGTAGGAGGTGGAGATGATAGGTTTTGTGAGACCATAATTGAGTCTACACTTTATAAGCTCACATAACATGTTCTTGATGATGTTGTGGAGGAAGGTTTGATAGATTGAGTGACGGTTACATTTGGCATTTATGCTCATTTGTTTGATAGGGTAGATATAGATACAACTACATATGTTAAGGCAATGGGAGAGAGATATGAGTTGAGAGCTAAGAAAGATAGGGTGCCTCCACCTAATTATGGATCAGTGAGTATGTGGATTATGGATGAGTACACTAATTTATAGAGGTGGTATGCAGACTTGCATGAGGAGCATGGATGGTTTTTGGAGTGAGATAGTCAGTGTAAGAGAATTTAAGAGCTCGAGGAGGTGTAGGAACATTGAGTACAAGGCTAGATTATGGGACTAGTATTAGAGGAGAGAGTAAGAATGAGAGTGAGGGCATGATGCCTATTCATGATTGATTATATCTTGATATGATGTATATGTATTTAAAAAATTGGTTATATGTATATGGATACTAGGTTATTTTTGATTCAGTTGAATTATGTTATGGATTTTGGAATAGATTATCATATTTATTGCAATTTGTTGGTTAGAAGTAGTTTATCTGGTATTGATGTTGAGGTTGCATATGTTTGGTAAAATGGTAGTTGGGATATTTGATTTGAATTTTGTTGATAAGTTCAGGTGATATTGGTTTTTTATTTTGATTTGTATTTAAGTAAAAAAATATATTTGGTTTGTAATTATATATGAGCAAACAAAATGTGTTGATTTTGTAAGTGGTGAATTGTTGGGATAAATTGAGCTAGTTTGAGATTGGTAAATTAAATTTGGTAAGATCTAGATTTTGATAGGCTAGTTTTGGATATAGATAGTTATTAGGAATTAATAATGTTAGTTGTTAGTATATGGGTATGTAAGATAACATGTGCATATTACTTCCTCAAGAGTGGTTCAAGAATACAAAGGCTAGCTAGACCTTTGGCTCCATCATTACCTTGCTAAGT
Organism: Torreya grandis; assembly: GCA_037957365.1. Taxonomy (NCBI): domain Eukaryota; kingdom Viridiplantae; phylum Streptophyta; class Pinopsida; order Cupressales; family Taxaceae; genus Torreya; species Torreya grandis. Next base: position 611,956 of record JARHVA010001938.1, read on the forward strand.
GAAGTTTATGAACTAAAAACCTGTATGACTATGTGCCATATCACTATATGATGTATCACTATTTAAACCCTATTGGCCAACTGAACAAGTGTCTATACTGATCATGCTATGTATGAATATGCTCTATATTTAATACTATCTACTATGTACTAACTGTAGCTGGACATGGAGATTCTACAAAATGTAGCTTTATTGGATGTGGAACCAAAACTATGTGCTATGAAGAAGGCTCATTTATCTTTAATCATATACCCTATGGCCTCTATTGTGATGTGTATGACTAAACCATAGATTGAGCTAGAACTAAAACCTATGATGTAACCTCATTTAATATCAACCGTAGTGGATTTTTACTTGGGATAGGACCCAAAAAATCTAGTCATTGTGAATATTTCTCATGAGTAGTACTCTATTATGGTACTTGTGACTCTGTTGGATATGTATATGGAATTGCACTATGTACTCCTTAGAATACAATGCTATATGTAGGCTAATCTCATTGTACTAGTTTCTAAACCTTCTAAATATGTAGAATAAGAGATTTCTTATGAGGATATATCCTAGAACCTATAAAATCTCATGATGAGTGGTTGATGTTTCCTATAAAGGAATGTCTTGGGATGACTCAATCATGGAAGAATGAGGTCATTGGTTCCATGATGGAGGAGATCTCAGTGACCCCTATGTAAATGCTATGATTCCATTATTAGTACCTTGATTAATACAATCTTTGATTACATAACAATCATTATCTTTGTGTCCATGAATATGATGATAGTTGCAAAAGGGCAAATGTGGTTGTTTCTATATGAGATGTGCATCTCATCGATGAGTATAAGGTAATGTGATTAACCTCCTATTTATTAGTGGTGATAATATGATAGATGGGCTATCCTAATATGAATCAAACTATAATGGTGCTTTGATGTTGTTCTCTATAGTGCATATTGTAAGTTATACTCTAGAGACTGGCTATTTATTCTTAACTAGTTGCTTTTCTAGTTGTGGTCTCCTATCTTATTTAGGGCATAGTGGATGTTGTATGCTAGGAGTTATAGACACTACTATGAAATATAGAGTAATACAATCAAATAAATATACCTCAATCAATCCCAATTTTTTTTCCAAAGCTAGAACTGTATAGCATAAGTGCCTAAAAGAAGGCTCTATCTAATATAGTAGATGCTTGAGGAGAGGTTGATGATGCCCATTAAAAAAGATATATTGAATATTTAGATATGCTAGTTATATATCAATCTTAACATGTGCATCTTAAATCATAATATATAATCACTAACTATCTCTAAAGTATTTTGATGAAAAGTTGCAAGTTTATCATATGTTATATGAGGGCTTGTGTTTAATATGTAATGTCTGAGAAATGCCTCCTCTAATTCATCATATATGTGTAAGGAACCAATAGGGAGGAGATGAAAGAACCAATTTTGTGATTTTCCCACTAATGTCTACTAGAATAAATTGAGTAGAATCAAAGGACTTGCATGAGATGGTAAATCCTTTTGAAAGGCTTGAAGGTGTACAAATGGATCTCTAGTTCCATCAAAGTGAGGAAATGATGGTACCTCTAAATGCTTAGGTAATGAAGCTTTTATGAATGTCTTCAAAATTAGGTTACCATGTAGATCATTGGTATCCATCCAAATTATAAGCCTTGTTTTCCAAGTTGAGATTTAATTGGTATTTTCATTCACCAACTACATGCATCAAAGAGATAATCTCTTGGGATGGTACATTAGCATCTTAAAGTGGTTCATTTAATCATTTAATTTGGTTGTTAATTTTAACCATGGGGATGTTATATTTAGCAATTGGTTCATAAAGAGGGGGTGTGCTCACTTGAACCTTGGGAGTAATGGTAACTTGGATCTAATTAGAGGGATGCGGGATACTATTCTCTTTAGGTGAAGAGTGAAAATTGAGTTTTACTATAGCGTGGGGTGTCTTGGGGGATTCATTGGTATCTTTAAGTTTAAGAAAAATCACATTTTTATTGAGTAGAATATGTGATATTAGCATTAACATGTACATTATTTGAAATAGAATCATTCATAGAAGTATAAAATATTTTTTTTGGAAGTGCATTATGTTTGAGAGGAGGAGTGAGGAAAGAGTTAGAAACATGAGATTCATATTATTCTTCACTATGTGAATAATAATTAACATTGTTCCATGGATTGTCATCATTGGAATATTATTCATAATCACTCTCATTTTTAAATTCATTCACATGTTCACTATCATATTCATTATCACTACCATAATTGCTAGGGAGAGGTGTAAGAGAAAAATTTAATTCTTTTCTAATATGAAAGAAAGTATCATTTGAAATTGGAATATCATGTGTATCTATGTTATCCACGAATGGAATACATGCATTATTTTCATGACAAGTAAGAGAAAGATATTTTTCATTTAGACCTTCTTTTAACAAAGTAGAGTTAGGAACATGAGATGTATCATCTGAACTATGCATTGGTAATTTGATTCTATTACATTTATATTTTTGTAATTTGAACATTGCAGTAGAAAAAGAGAGAGAGATTTGGTTCACATGGAAGCAAATTAGCACCAATAAGAGGTTCACTTTGAAGTGCATGACTAATTTACTAATTTGGTACATTGTGCATAGGAAATGAGGTGAAAAGTACCTTTCCCATGTATCAAAATTATTTTCTTTAGAAGAGGGAATAAAAGAGATAGGTTTGATAGAAGAAGTTGCATCTACTTTTACTTTATTATCACTATCACCTATATCATCATATTCCTCATTAAAATAATAGTAGTTATCTTCATTATAAATAAAATCATTTTCTACATTTTTAACTAATGTGCAATTTTGAAAAAAAAATCCATTCATTGTCATAACTATGAGAAAATTTTAAAAATTGATCTATGGGATGAGAGGGAAGAAGTGCCTTAGTGGCCATTTTATTTCTTTCACTAAAGAGAATATTAAATAGTACTATTAAACAAATAAATGCAAAAATAACTATGAATATAGAGATTTTGAAAATATTTTTGACTATCCAAACAATTTGTAAATATTCCAAAGTATTTTTCTAAAAATTGTAAGGGAGGAAAACTTGAGGTTTGAGGACCTAGTTTGGAAATCTATGGTTTTGGGTTAGGTTTTAGAATTTTTGAAAATTATGAAAAATTTTAAATTCTAAAAATAATTTTGAATAAAATAAATGCACAAAATTTATATAAAAATTTGAAATTTAAATTTTTGCACAAAAAACTATTAATATTGAAATTATTTTTGACAAAGTAAACAATTTGTAAAAATTCCAAAATGCTTTTCTAAAATTTGCAAGGAAGGAGGCTTAGGGTTTGAGGACCTAGTTTGGAAAGCTAGGGTTTTAGAATTTTTGAAAATTATGAAATAATTTTAAATTATAAAAATAGTTTTGAATAGAATTAATGCACAACAATTAATACAAAAATCAAAAAATTGAAATTGAATTTTTGCACAAAAAATTTGAAGGAGAAACCCTAAGGGTACCTAGGGTTTTAGATTTTTGTTTGAAGTAAGTTAGGTTCACCAGATGTTTTATTATTTTTGGGAAACTAGTGTTTAGTTCCTAAATAATAAGGGGTCTAGAATAAGGGGTAAAAATAATTTATTATGGTGAAATATAGATTTTTATCAAGTAATTTACATAAGGAAGAAAAGTAAACTTATCTAAAAATGGGCTAAAATAGATTATTCATGTGTTGGAAACTAAGATGCAGGACTAGGACACTATCTAGAATCTAAATCTGGACTTCATTTTTTGATCAAACAAGAGCACCAAAATTGGATAGGAGTGGCAGTGACATTATTTTCTACCTCTACCACTATGTCATAAGGATATAAGTTTTTTTTTGTTTGCTAGGTCAATATGAGCCTATGTACCAAATTTCAGAGGCTATAAGTCAACAAAGCTTGTTGTAGGTCTATTTTAATCTCCAAAACCCTATATTCATCTACACACATGGAAACAACAAATGCATCAAAATCAAAAGGGGAAAAAATAGGTTAGGGGAAGAATGATCACATTATCTAGAACCCCTATTATCTTGATCACTTCCTACATTAACCCTCAAGCTAGGCTCTCAGATCCAATGTAGTTCTCCCTTAGAGAACATGCATGATAGATGCAAGAATGACTTTCACCTAGGCCCTTCCTTGATCAAGAATGTAAGTCTATGTGTGATGTGGAATGATGAGCTATACTATTGACTAATTTTTATTATGTCTAATGTGCTAAAGTAGTAAGTTCTAGATATAAAATGCCTTATATAGTCCTTTATATAAGAGACTCTTTTTTTCAAATTTGGGATCTTTATTTTCATTTGGTCAATAAGGGAAAACTTAAAAATGAAGTAAAGAATGGGGCTAGGACCCCTCTAGTGAAAGAAACTGATCGTTAAGGCTCAAATTAACCTTAGATAGGAGCACTAGAAACTGGACACCTTGGGTTTTAGCACTATAGTCCAATCCCAACACTCTTGTTTTATAGGCTAAGGATCAGGGGGATGGAACAAGAATATAAAATATGACCTAGATGAGGTGGAATGACTATTTAAAAGGTTCAAGATGACTAGGAATAGGTAAAAAAGTGTCTAGGGTATGTATCAAGATTGAGATGACTAAAACAAAAGACTTAGCTAAATGTGAACAAAGCTCATATTCTCTAGTTGGAGTCTCTTGTGAAAGGACTATGAAAAAACATGATATGTGTGATTTATTGACCAATTTAGGGTGTATACATTCAACAAATTAAGTCAGAGTTACATGGAATGGTGTATAAATATGATCTTGATGGAGTTAAAGGGGACCTCATAAGGTTGAGAGGGGACCTGAATAACTTCCATGATTAATTAAATAAATCACTAGGTAATTAGCTAATTTTTAAACTCAACAATTATAAAATAACCCCCCACCACTTCAGTTTAGTTATTCTCCTCTAGACAATCACAATTCCAACCATGGCATGAATCTTTTGTTTCTAAAAGTGGACCTATGCAAGTTTGATGGTAATGATCCACTCACATGGATTATTCAAATTAAAAATTTATTTTATCTACATCAGACACCCTATTCATAAAAGGTGGTCATGGAATCTTTATATATGGAACATGAGTAGTTTATTTGGTATCATTGGTTGTGGGCTTAAAATAAAAAGAATGGTCTTTTGGTTTCCTAGTTTGTATTTTTTGAAGAGTTGTAAATCCATTATCATAATAATGTTTCAAAAAACTACTTCATCCAACTAGCCAAGTTGTGTCAAATTGGGATGGCAAAGGATTTCATTCATCAATTTTAGAATATCTCCTTATGGTGGTATATATCACTAATGAAAATTTGACTGACCTATCTTTGGGTGGCCTTAAAGATAGAATCCAATTGGAGGTTTGCATGTTTCATCCTAGTAATGTATTTAAATCCATACCAAGGGAACATCTGGATGAGGAAAAAGAGTTGATCAAATGAATACCTTTCACTTATATGTATGAACACACCTTCCTAACACCATCATTTCCACATCCTACTAGATTGAAATCTCATCAAGTTGAAGAAAAGCATGCAAAAGGTTTGTGTTTTGGATGTAATAAAAAATGGAGTAAAGGACATCAATGTGCTAAAAAGATATTGTTTTACATTGAAGGTGATAATGAGGAAGAAGACTATGGTGATGATTTAGAGATATGTTTAGAAGAACCTAAGGATGTATATGAATATTCTCAACCTATTATTTCCTATCATGCACTTTTAGGCATTAGTACTCCTCAAACTCTTAAGGTGGTGGATTTTTTGAGGGAATAGAAGGTGAATATGTTAATTGACTCTAGGAATACACATTAATTCATCAATAGTAAGTTGGATACACATTTGAACTATTTAATTTACCTAACTCCAAAATTTTAGGTCATGATTGCAGATGGTGGCATGATCCATAATCGACAATATTAAAATTTCATAATTTTTGAAAAAATATACTTGAATTAGATTTAAAACTTAATTGAATGATTTAATATATATCAATATTTTAAATGATTATGGAATTTTAAAAATTCACATTAACAAAAATTTAAGAGTGCAAATAAATTAGACAAAATGATAGAAATACCACAAACGATTTGATAACAGAGTTTAGCTATAAATCCTACTATACTATGTTGTTTGAGGCCTTTAGAAATCTCTAAGTCCCTCCACCACTCTTATACATGCCTTGTCTCCATAGAATAACACTAAAAACCATTTACTTCAAATAAAAACTCATCCTATTTATATAATTCTTGGGCTCTATGGTGCAGAAGTCAAGACCTTATCATTTTATCATAAATAACAAGGTTCGAATCCCACTTCTAACATTTTTGGTGGGCTAAGTAAATCTTATATCCCACATTTGGGAGGTGGGGGAATATTTGGGTTGAAATACCATGAATTTCATGGTATAAAATGCCAAATTATTAGCATTAACATATGTTTTGTTGGGATTTGTGGAAATAAAACATGGCATGTGGAAACCATGTGGAATGTGTGGGATGGAATGTGGGTGTTTATGGCATGGAATTGGTTATGACATGGATGTCATGTGGAAGGTAGTATAAATAACATTCACATAGAATGGAACATGGGATTTGGTAGTTAATTAATTAATTACATAATAATATTAATTAAAATTAAACCATAATAAGTGGTGGTAAGGCACATGGTAGATTCAAGACCCACCATGTAGACCAATCTCCACTCACCACTTGTCATCATCCAACTGGATGTTCCATCCAAACCAATTTTTTTACTTGCCTAGTTCAATCTTCAACATATGATAACTTATGCATATGGGCTCCATTTTGTGAACCACAAAATGCACCAAAAATCTCTCAATGAGACCTTTGTCATGACAATGATCAACCTATATTTTGACTTCATTTTTGGAGAAAAATATAGATCCTCCTGGATCAATCCTCCCCATTAAGAGCTTTTGGACCTTCAAAAGTTGATTAATTGGTAAAGAGGTGAGGGTATTTCTCCCTCACATTTCTAGCTTCCATCCATTTGGACTTATTCATGTGTATCCCTTTGAGACCAACATGAAGATATTCAATCTCTCTTTTGTGAAGTATAAACCTTCCTATCAAGTATTATATCTTCTTGTAGTTCTATTAGATACTTAGGAGTAAAATCATCAACAAAAGGAATAGATACACTCTCATCATGATCTACAATCATCTAAGGCTCATATAATTTTAGATTTTCCACATTCACAACTAAATAAATCTGCATATAAGATGTCAAATCCAATTCTAGATCATTTTTACCAATATTTTTTGTAATCTAAAAAGGACCATACCATATTGGTTTCAACTTTTTACCTTCACCTGTTAGCCTTTCCTTACTGATGTGAAGCCATACAAAATCACCTATAACAAATTGGTGATCAATACAATATTTGTCATGTCTTGTTTTGTATTTTTCTTGACTTTTCTCCAATTGATCTTAGATATTTTGATGTACCTATTGTATCTTTTCAATGAACCTCTTGGCTTTAACATCTTTACATTCATCAATAGTTGAATCCTATCTATAACAAGCATCTAGAAGAGATTTAGGAAAATATCCAAAATAAATTTCAAAAGGATATTTCATAGTATAAGAATGAAGTGCATAGTTGTAAGCATGTTGTATATAGCATAAATGCTCATCCCACAACTTGGGATGTTTACTGTAATAACCCCTACGTAAATGTACCACTTGCGGTTCACAACCTATCTTTGACCATCAGTCTATGGATTAAATGTAATGCTCTTATTCAACTTAGTGTCCATCAATTCCCATAGAGTTGACCAAAATTCCCCAAGAAATCAAGAATCCTGATCATAAACAATAAAAGTGGATAAACCAAAATTAACCCATACATGCTGAAAGAACAAATGTGTCATACCTTCCCCTGTAATCTACTTAGTGAAAAGAATCAAAGCACACATCTTATTAAATCTATCCACTACCACATACAAGTAATCATGTTTCCTCTATGACATAGGTAAACCCCCTACAAAGTCCATGGAAATGCTTTCCTATGGATGGGTAGGAGTAGGTAAGGGAGTGTAAAGTCCTAGTTTCCTATTACTAGGTTTGATTGTGACATAAAGAACACACCCCTTGATATATTTGGAAACATTTTATTGCATACAGGGCTAGTAAAAATACATTTTCAAGTGTACAACCATTTTACCAACTCCAAAATGACCAAAAATAATAGAATTATGTGCTTCCCTAATCATGTGCACCCTTTCATTTTGAGGAATGCAAAGTCTATGTAAATGATACAAAAGTCCATTATGCACATCATAGTCTGATTCTTCTACCTATTTACCACTCATCAAGTCTTTATATATATCCTTAAAGTTAACATGATGATCATAATATTCTTTATAACTTTCATGAGTCAAATAACTATGCTATAAAAGAATAGATGCAACTACCATAAGAGGCCTAGAAAGCATGTCAACAACTTTATTCCGAATACCTTTCTTATACCTAATCACAAGATGAAACTGTTGTAGGAAACCCATATAATGAAAATGCCTAGAATATTATAGCTTGGCTCGTGACTAGAGATACTTAAGGGGTTGATGATCTATATGTATCACTATCTCCTTACCCATCAAGTAATGTTTACATTTATTAACACTCTGAACCAATGCATACAATTCTTTATCATAAGTTGGATAGTTTCTTATTGCACTTGTGAAGGTCTCATAATGATAGTATATTAGCTTCTTTCCCTATATTAGAACAACTCTCATAGCATAATCACTTTCATCCATCTCAATCTCAAATGGTTGCTACAAATCAGGAAGATAGGAGTAGTACTAATATTTATCTTAAAAGTGTTGAAGGCCCTTTGTTGCTTGCCTCCCCACTAAAATACCTTTTTAGTACTAGTCAAAGAATGCAAGGGTGATGCAATAAGTGAGAAATTAGCAGTGAATTTTCTCTAATATTGTAATGCACCAAGAAAACTTCTAACCTCAATTACATTATTAGGTTTAGGCCATTTAACTATAACCTCCACTTTTGTAGGATCAATTTTCAATTCACCATGTACTACAGTATAACCTAAGTAAAACAAAAAAGTCTTGCCAAATTCACATTTAGACAATTTCAAATTAATTTTCTCCCTTCTCAATGTATCCATGACTTTCCTAATATGAGTCATATGATCTTCCCAAGACTAATTGAAGATCAAAATATCATCTAAGTAGAGTATTAAAAAATCATCAAGGAATGACCTAAAAACATCATTCATCAAATGCATGAATATAGCCAATGCATTGTACAATCCAAAATGCATGACAATCCACTCAAATAATCTTTGTTTTATCTTAAAAGCAGTTTTCCAAATATCACCATTAGTAATCTTAACCTGATGATAACCACTTTTCAAGTCTAACTGAGTGAAATAGATAGCATTCCTTAACTGATCTAGCAAATCATCAATATGAGGAAGAGGGTAATGATTCTTAATAGTGATTTTGTTTAAAGCATATCAATACACACTTTCAATGTGTCATCTTTCTTTGGCACTATAATGATAGGCAAACCAATAGGAGATGTACTAGGATGAATAACACCCTTTTCCAAAAGTTCCTTTACCTGTTTTTTGATTTCCTCATTTTCCACCATTGATAACATGTACATGCCAATGTTAGGGAGAGGAGAATCTTGTCAAAACTGAATTTTATGTTGAACTCCCCTTTTAGGGGGTAACCCTTTGGGATCCTATAACACATCATCATAACTAGAAAATATTTCAACCGATTCTTTCTTATGTCTAGGATCACAATTTTCCATAGCCTGAGAATATTCTTTTTCCTTAGACTTAATCAACATGAGACAAAAATTATTGCTTGAATTAACTAGTCTTTTCATTCTCCCTACTATAACCATGGAAAGACTTGTCCTAACATGATGTGATCTGACTATATTTAATGCCATCATTAACCAACAAGTACTTATTCTCCTCCCTATAAAATATTACTTCTTCTATAATAAATATAAGGACTTCCTAAAACAATCATGCATATGTCTAGAGGGACTACATCTAGATCAACTTCATCCATGGATTTGGATGTAATGACAAATTTCAATCTACAAGTTTTGGTTACTTGAAGTTTTGCATCGTCACACACCTAAAAAAATGGATAGGGTTTTGGATGGGGAGTTTTTTGTAGGATGAAATTTTTAATAATCTCTTCAAAAATCAATTTTGCCTATTATCCACTATCAAATAGAGTGCCAATCTTAGTATGTTTTGCAACAACCCTAATGTGGAACAACTCATTTCTTTTCTTATCATCAAGCATAGATTTATATTTTGAAGAGGAAGCAATATTATATGACTTAATTATAGAAAAAAAAGAGAATAACAATTCTACATACTCATAGCTATGATCTTAGTTTCATCCCCATAGTCTAAACCCAGATCTTGAACTATAGCTTTAGTTTTCTTATCCTTCTTAAACCTGTTAAAAGGACTTAACTCAGGATGTAATTTCCAACACTTGAACTCATCATGATTTTTATTGCAATGATTGTAAAATGGCTTACCCTCTTCTTTATGAATAGTAACAGTGGATTTTTGTTTACCCTTTCCAAAACTTTGCCCTTTAAAATGCTTAACTTTAGATTCCTTACTTTTAACTTTAGGAAAAGATTGTTTTGTCTATTTTACTCTAGCCTCTAAGTGAATGGCTTTAAAATATGCTTCATCTAAACTAGTGGGATTGAGAACCAAAATCATGTGTTTCAAGTAACTATGCAACCCACCTATATACTTAAGTATTGTTTCCTATGTATAAAGAGGAATATTAAAAAGTAAGCCTTTTTCCTAAATTCCCTGTGTATAATTTTGAACACTTTGGCCTTTTATTTTTTTGAAATATTTCCAATCCATCATGGCTTATTGCATATAGCCTAAAGGATAAAATTGCTTTCTGAGTGCATCAACAAATTCACTCCAAGTGGAAATCAAGTTACCTATATTAATCTCACTTTCTTTCAACTTACTCTCCCACCAAATGAGAGTTTTGCCTCTCATTTAAAGAGTAGCCAGGTGAATTTTAGCCTCATCATCTATAATATTCTAGATCCTACAATATACTTAAATTTATTTCATCTAGTTATCCAACTTTTCTACATTAATCTCACCATTAAAAATTAGTAATTCAAACTTAATATATAGCTTTAGTGAAGGAAGAGATTCAACAACTTTTTTGTCTTTACCATCACCTGAAGAGGAGGAAGGTTTCTTAGAATTTTTATCACCTCCATCATGCTCCATCTTAATTCATTATTCACAGTAAAGTTCCTTGATCATGTCCTTCATTTACAAGAAGGATTATTGGAAAGATCATTCAGACTCAAAGTCATCTCCCATTTTTGTAGTACATCTTGATCCAATCTCTAGATCAGATTCTATAAATTCTCCTTCACCTCACCTAGATCTCAACCTTGTCAATATACACTAACAATCCACATGGTTAAATAAGAATTTCACTTTGATACCAAAAATTTGATTCGTAATCGATAATATTCAAGTGTCATAATTTTTGCAAAAATACACTTGAATTAGATCAAAACCTTAATTCAATGATTTAATATAAATCAATATTTTAAATGATTATGAAATATTAAAAATTCACTTTAACAAAAATTTAAGAGTGTAAATAAATAAGACAAAATGATAGAAATACAAGACATGATTTGATAATGAAGTTCAAATATAAAGCCTATGTCTTTATATCTACTCCAATGGGGAGATTACTCTTATTAAAATGTTTCAAAATATCTATATAAATATTTTAGAGTCACCAAAATCAGCTTATGGGTTTTAATCTATCGAAGAGATACTCTCAAAATAAAACTATATTGTTCAAGGCCTTTTTAAATCTCTAAGTCCCTCCACCAATCTTATACATGCCTGTCTCCATGGAATAATACTGAAAACCATTGCCTTAAAATACAAACTCATCTTCTTTATATAATGCTCAGGTTTCGTAGTGCAGTGATCAAGCCCTTATCATTTTATCATAATTAACAAGGTTTGAATCCCACTTCCAATGCTTTTAGTGGGCTAAGTAAATCTTATATCCCACATTTGGGAGGTGGGGGGCATATTTGGGTTGAAATACCATGAGTTTGTGGTAGAAAATGCCAAATAATTAGAACTAACATATGTTTTAGTGGGTTTTGCGGCATTAAAATGTAGCATGTGGAAACCATATGGAATGTGTGGGATGGAACATGGGTGTTTATGGCATGGAACCGGTTATGACATGGATGTCACATGGAAGGTAGTATAACTAACATTGACATGGCATAAAACATGGGATTTGGTAGTTAATTAATTAATTACATAATAATATTAATTAAAATTGAACCATAATAAGTGGTGGCAAGCCATGTGGTGGCTTGAGGACTCACCACATGGACCAATCTCCACTCACCACTTGTCATCATCCAACTAGATGTTCTATCTAAACTAATTTTTTTACTTGCCTGATTTGATCTTTAACATATGATAATTTGTGCATACAGGATTCATTTTGTGAATCATGAAATTCACCTAAAATATCTTGATGAGCCCTTCATCATGAAAATGATCAACCTACATTTTGATGACTTCATTTTTGGATCAAAATATAGATCCTCCTAAATCATGGCACAATCAACTATTGTAAAAAATTCCATAAAATTAAGCTTGTTATGGGAGACTACTTTCTAGATTACCCTATGTTTGTTATTTCCATGGGAGGATCTAAAATTATTTTGGGAGTGTAGTGTATCACCACTTTGGTCACTATTGAGATGTATTTCTAGGAACTATTCATTAGGTTCCATTCAGATGTTAGGACCTTTAAACTATATGGATTATAGGTTAAAGATCCATAACTACTTAGTTTCCATCAAATGATAAAGATTCTTAGAAAATGTATATAAGGATTTGTGGCATGATTATTTTACATATAGGTTAAACCAACCAAAGATTATACACATTGTACATTTTAAAAGGGTGTTGGATGACCGTTACATTATTTTTGGTGACATGCCAAAAGGACTTCCTCCAAGATATGCACATTATCATGCCATCATGTTCATTTTAAGAAGTACACCACCCAACATCAGACCCTATAGGTATCTATATTCCCATAAGACTAAAATTAAAAATATGATACAAGAGATGTTGGAGGCAAGAATCATCTAATATAGTCAAAGAAAATATTCCTCCCCAATGGTCATGGTGCAGAAGAAGGATGACAGTTGGAGGATGTTCCAAAACTATAAAGAACTCAACAAGTACATGACAAAAGATAAGTTTCCTATTCCATAAATTCATGATTTACTAGATGAGTTACATGGTGTTGTTTATTTTACCAAGTTAGATCTTCACTCTATTATCATCATATTTGCATCCATGATGAGGACATACCTAAAACATCTTTTAGTTTCATGAAGTCCATTATGAATTTATGGTCATGAATTTTGGCCTCATAAATGCAAAATATACATTTTAGAGTTTGATGAATATTATTCTTAGGCCATTTTCAAAAAATTTTGTATTAGTGTTTTTTGATGATATCCACATCTATTGAAAAATTTGGGAAGACTATTTGAAGCATGTAAATCAGGTAATTTCAGTTTTGTAACAACATCATCTTTATGTAAACCTTCTAAGTGTGTTTTTAGTGTCCAAGAGGTGGATTACTTGGGTCATATTATTTCACATGAAGGAGTGAAAATTGATCATAAAAAATCTAAGTGATGATGGAGTGGCAGATTCCCAAGACCCTCAAAAACCTTTGAGGATTTTTAGGGCTAATTAGTTATTATCACAGGTTTGTCAAAAATTATGGTAGCATTACAGCCCCACTCACCTCTTTATTGAATAAACACTCCTTCTAGTGGACTGATTCAACTACCAAGGCATTTAAATAATTGAAAATGGCTATATACATAACTATAGTTTTGACTACTATTGATTTTTCAAAAAAAATTATTGTGGAGTATAAGGCATTGCAATATAGCATAGGGGATGTACTCATGTAATAATTTAGACCACTAACATTTGAAATTTTCCAATTAAAGGGAAAAAATAGGCTCAAACCAATCTATAATAAAGAGATTATGGCTATTATACATGCAATGAAATAGTAGAGACCTTATCTAATGGGTCATCACTTTCAAGTAAACACTGATCATGATAGCCTTAAATATTTTTTGGATTAATGATTGTCATCTAAAAAAAATATAAATGGGTGACTAAAATGTTAGGATATTATTTTGAAATATTCTATAAGAAAGGGAAAGTTAATGTGGTGTCAAATGGCCTCACCTGATAGGATGAATCAGTTGAGGCATTATTATGCATCATGACCATGTGTTAGGTAGATTGGCTAGAGGAAACATGATCTAAATGGGAAAATGATAGTGCTACCAAGGATTTGTTTCAAAATATTTAGTAGGTTTCTAATTAATCTTAAAAAAATTACATATAAGGGGAACACATTATGGTATAAAGATATATTATATCTCTATAAACATTCTCTCCTTAAACATAAAAATTTTTAGGAGCCTTATGCCTCTCCACTTGGAAGTCACTCTAGATTTTTGAAAACATATCATAAATCAATCAAGATTTGTTTTTGGATTGAATCAAGGGGGAGGTCCAAAAACATGTGGTTGAATACATGGTATGTCAAAAAAACAAAGGTGAAACCATTAATACCCTAGGTATTTTACATCCTTTATCCATCCCTAGTTAGCATTGGGAGGAGGTTCCCATGGTTTTCATTATGGGGTTACCATGGTATGAGGGTAAAAATGTTATCATGGTAGTTTTGGATCAAATCACCAAGTATTCTCATTTTTTTCCATTATCACAACCATTTGTTTCTAGTAAAGTAGTTTTTTCTTTTCTCAATATAGTTCAAAAATTGCATGATACTCCAAAGATCATTATAAGTGACCAAGATCCCATATATACTAGTAATTTTTGGACTAAATTAAGTACATGTTTGGGCTTCCAATTGGCTCATAACTCATCATATCATCAAAAATATGATGGAAAAATAAAGGTAGTCAACAAATTTATATAAGGGTATCTTTGTTTTTTATTTCTAACAAATAGGACAAATGGGTTCATTGGTTGCCACTTGTTAAATGGTGGTATAACATTTCTTTTCACACTTCTTCTAAGATGTATCCCTTTTTGGAATTGTATGGGTATCAACTCCCATACATCACTTAAAATTTGAGTGTGCATCTTAAGGTTTGAGTTTTTGAGGAACACATTCACCATCAACAGGAGGTGATAGTTAGTTTGTGAGAGAATTTAGCAATGACACAAAATAAAATGAAGCAACACACAGATTAACACTGTAATGAGTGACATTTTGACATAGGTGATTAGGTCTTTGTATATTTTCAGCCATATAAGTATATGTCTCTAAAGTAATGGAAAAAATATAACAAGTTTTCACCAAATTATTATGTCCCTTATTATATCTTGTATAAAATTGGTAGTGTGGCTTACAAGCTGGAACTACCTCCATCCACTCAAATACATATGGTATTCCATGTATCTTACCTAGATAAAGCAATTAGACATAGATTTTACACTTAGACTCAGTTACCTAGATTGGATTAATAAGGTTGAGTCATTTTGGATCTTGAATAGATCCTTTACATGTACACTAAATAACTATGAACCAAAGCCATTAAGGAGTACTTGATCAAATAGAAGAACCTACATTCTGAAGATGCAACATGAGAGGATGAAGTGATCATAAAACAAAAGCTTAGTTTGATTCAACATTGAGGGAAACATTGTTTTGAATGGGAGGGGAATGCTACGCCCTTAACCTATAGTGAGTCTAGGGATATGTGTGGCTGACTTATGTCTTACACAGCTTCATAGTATCTTATTTCATTTCTCTATGTTCTTAGTATGGTTAAACTATGAAATAACCTTGGATAAGTAGAATATATATAAGGTAGTGGTTAGTATTTTATCATATATTATGAAATTTTTTATTATTACATTAATGTGGAGGTTTCCCCCTCAAAGTGGCTCAATCATAATATTCAAATATTCTACTCTTTCAATAATTATTTTTTTGGATCTATTTATTATGCTCTTAATTTTATGATATATAATTCTATTATTGAGAATATTATAAGTAATTACATTACAATCATTATTGATTGTCTTGTAGGGATTGTTTTGGTCCCTAATTTCTCTCTTGTGTGTACACTCATTTTCTATGAATTATGTGCTACTTTGGTGTCATTTGAACCAATTTTTTTTTACATTCTTAGATGCATTGTCAGTTGATCTTGGCATCCATTTATTAAGGGTGCATTATCACTTGTGTAGTGTTTTTATCATTTCAATTTTTTTTTCTTATCTCAATCATGTCAACTCCACTTGAGAGATACCAATTGATGAGAAGAGTTGATTCTACACTAGTGGTTATTCTTAGAAAAACCAAATATGTTTCTTAACATTCTTATAGAAAACACTTTCTAACAAGTAATAATCATATTCCATTCTTATATGTATATATTCATGCTCCCACTAATCCTATTTGGTTCAATAAGTGGGATAACAATTATGACAAGGTTTTTGGTACCATATTATTGTATGATTCCATGGATATTTGTTACCATTTGGAGCATACACACTTTCCATGCACTGTTTGGAGGATTCTTCAATCTATTTTCAAAGATCCTAAAGAGATCTATATCACTCTTCATACTCTTTATATCATCTCTTCAGATACTATTGTACTCTCTCCTCTTACTCCTATTGCTTGTGAAGACACATTCTTGATGGATAGTGCTCTTCCTTTTGTTGAGCCACCACTACAAGATGAGACTTTACCTAACCTTAGTTATCTTTTATAGATTCTAATTTCATACCTATTCAAGATGTTTCTCTTCCATAGCCTTCACAATGTTGTATTTTGAAGGATTCTATTATTTTTATCATGAGTACACCCATTGATAGGTTCAATGACTCATATGTTCTTGTGGATATTCATAGTACATATATTTGTTCTTTAATTGTATTATTTTATTCAATTTCATCATTTATTGAGTTGAACTCTCCTCTTCAAATGGACATTCTTCTAGTGAATTTTCCATGTCCTTATTATGATAGGTTCACTTCATTCGCATTACATCTAATTCTTATGCATGATCTTACCAGACCTATGCCATGCCTTATTTTATGACCTCTTCCAAACATCTTTATATTATTGCCTTCATCTTCCTTTGTGGAATGAGAAAACTTTTATTACACACCTTGTGTTATTTTGGTAAAAGAAAGAAATAAAATTCTATGTGAATGGATCTTATATAGTCTTCAAGTAGACAATCTCATCATGGACATTAGTCATCTTGTGAGTTGTACTTGGAGTGTAGACTACTTCAACACCATATTCATGTGACATCTATCTCTCTCTTCTTCATTTCTTTTTTTTGGGGGGAGTTTTTTCCTATAGGTTTTCTCCTTTTATCCATTTTATGAGAGTTATTTTATACATGGGTAATTTTAATGTGGGTCTTATGCACACCCCTAGATTTAATGAGGTAGCCACTAACATTTTATGATATCATTAAAAATAAAATTCACTATAGGACATGAGTTGTAGGTATAGGTTAAGTAATTGGATGGTGAAATAATAGGTTGAGCATGCAGGTTGTTAATCAGGTGTGGTTGTGGGTTAACTAAAACCTAATTAAGATAGATGAATGGACCTTATTATAAATTGGGTATATTTCAATTAAATAAACTCTAAAAGAAAAGGGAAGGGTAGAGTAGAAAATAAGGCTCTATAATCTCAAGGGATTACTTCCATGGTTATTTTCTTTGTGGATATGTATTTTAGAACTAATGATTATTGTTGGTAGTTATTGCACATTCACATACAAACACATTTATGTAGTCTAGGAAGATATAATATAGGAAACTTAAAGATCTCAGCTAAAGGTTTCTCCTTTTAGAGTGTTGCATACTCTTACTTAGGAGATTATAGCTCAGATTATAAAGGTATCTATAGTAGTTATTGGTCACACCTATAAGTCTATATCAAGGTAAAACACTTATATGCACTCTAAATTTTGAAATAGTCAACCTATTCACATACAATCAATAATAATTACTAATTATTCAAAAGTTGTTTCACATCTAAAACCAATAGATATTAATGATAAAAAAGGAATTCTTCATAATTATTGCATAATTTGAATTACCGAATCAAAATAACCAAGGAAATAAACACTTAATTACATAGGATTAGAATGAAAACACATCTACATAGTTTCATGACAATCAAAAATGACTTCTTTATGTATTGATAATTTTCCAACCCTTTGAAATGAGGGATTTACATGTATAAATAGACTTGGGGAGGGGTTGCCTGATCCTCCAAGTTCATGTAAAACTCTAAGTTACATGTTAGTAATTAGAACCTTAGTTCTAATTTGATGTTAAAAATATCATGAATAATGATAGTTGATCATAAATGTATCCAAAAATAGATTTTCCCACATGATGCCATAAAACATGTGCATGCTTACAAATATCTCAAGATAACTACCACATGCATATGTGAAGTATGAATAATTTGTAATTACATCAAATAATATTGTATGTAAGATTACATACAAAATTAAATATTGATAATTAGGGATTATTCAAAATTGGTGATTGCATGGCTAAAGTTGACATGGTAGGAGGCACCAAAGTTGATGGTAGAGTTGAGCTAGGAGGTAGAGTTGAGATAGAAGGTGGAGTTAAGATGAAATATTTAACCTTAGCCTTATTTTTCACCTCCAATTCCTATTAATATTTAAAATTTACCGCATACTAAAATCTAATGCTATGTATGTTAAAAAAGATAGATGGTGTACCTTATTTTCTTGTTCCATTTAACGTGTGTGTTCAGCCTTGGTGGCTCTGAAATTGACCCAAAATATTTCAACTTATATAACTTTATTTATCATAAAGTTTAGTTCAGACTCAATTTATTCTAATGCCAACCTTTGAATCTTTTATCTAAAATTGGTTGAATCTTGTTGGAGAATTTGATCAAAATCAGATCTATTTATTAATTATCCTATAGAGTCTCTAGCATGGGAAAGTTTCAACTAATCTAAAATCTACAAAACTAGGTTATTGTGCTCTGTAAACTTTAGTATTATGGCCTCTACACTTGTAACCCACTCTCTTGCCTCTTATGTTCATATGACAACTAAATTGAGGGTATTATTTTCCTCTAATGATGTCATTAAGTTCAAATGGATGTAACCCTTATTTTTTTTATAAAAAAAAAAGAAATTTTAATTTGTTTTTATCATATCTTAAATAATTAAAAAAAATTATTTCAATGATATGAGGTGCTAATTAATCCCTCATTGAAGCAATAACATCTAAGATATTATACAATATTGAGGTAACATTTTGTACATCTATCTCAATCTATATAAGAACATGAATAGTTTATTATTGTTCCCAAAATTGTTTCAATTCTTGTTGCAGCTATATTATCACTTTCTCAATGCCCTCATTAAGTTTGAGTAAATATTCCTTCTATGTTCCCAAATAATATCTAAAATATTCATTGTAAGGAGATTGACCCAATCTCATGTTCTTTATCTTGGATAGAGAGAAGACATATTATCTAGAATCATCTTCAATCCTCCTCTTCTTCACTCTTTATATACCCCCTATAGATTTATCAAATATTAAACTTATAATGGGTAATTAAATTATTATGATATTTGGCCTTTGGGAGGCTTGAGATCCCAAGTCTATGGCCCATTATGGGATCACCAACTGAGGGGATTTGATTGGCTAAGTTTCCTTCACAGTAATATTAGCAAATAGGTCCCCTAAATATTTCCTCAAGTATTATGCATGTAAGGGGTCTAGTAGTGAAGAAAAAATTATCTTTGACGAACCAACACCACCAAACTGAGGCATAGGATGGACTATGTATACAAGTTTCTTCTTTCTAGTATTCTTGGATGATATTATAGTATTTATTTGGATAGGATTAGAAGAAGGCATTGTTAAACCCAATTGGGTGGAAGACACAATATAAATGTGCACTTGCCAATGCTCCCATAGTATTATTAGTATGGACTCTTTTAGACTCAGGGGTAGCTAAGGGAATGGTAAAGGTAATAATAGTGTAAGTGGAGATAATTGATGTTTAAGAAACAAATAGAACTAAATAAATAGTTTAGGTTGTGGAGATAATAGGACTAGAAGAAACAACTTCCACTTTGGAAATTGCTAGGGATGGTAGGACACCAAGACTAAGAGAGACATGATCAAAATAAATAATAGACATGGGAGAAATAATTGACACAACTAGAATTGTAGAAACAATGGGAATTGAAAAGATATTTGGATCTATATCCTCACTTGATTTATCCACTTCAAGTGATGATTTTCCCTTTGCTCCTTGGAGGCTCAAGACTTTATCTATTTACAAATCTTCCTCCTTATCTTCATCAACATGCTCACTTCTTATGGATGGATATGGTTTCCCCTTGGGTCCTTATATATATGGTGTATTGACATTTGTGCTTATAGGAGGTCCATGGGATTTAGGTTTCCTTTTATAAAAAATAGTTACCTTTTTAGTTGAGAAGGAACCCATCTAAGTGGGAAAGTTGGGACTTACACACTTGCAATCATAGGAGCTAAAGACATAGTAGGAATACTAGAGTCATCTGAATTAGAAGAGTCAATGAAAATTGCCTCTTTTTCTCTCCTAATAGAACTTGCAATACTAGGAACCTATTCCACCCTAGGTTCTTATTTTATAGTATTCATCACGATGGTTAGAATTTTAGATAGTTCCCCTTTATCTAATGATGTATGAGAAGGCTTATTATTCCAAACATTTGTTGCAAGCCATACACTTGGAGGTAGATGCCTAACTTGTGCATTTTCAATAGAAGTTTAAGGCTCTCTTTATATTATTTTCAACGACTCCTTAGTCAATCCAACCATCTGATCCCTATCTAGAACCTAGGAATTACTCTTAGCATTCAAAAATGAAAATGCATGGTCATAGGGTTCATGTTGGTATGGGGTACCAATACCTTAGATATGTTTCTAAATATGACCATGAGGGTCCCAATCTCTATGTAGTAGGGTATCTAATGAATATTATTCCCTAAATTTTCCAACCTCTCTTCAATGTTTGTGGTTAACATAGAAATTCCACCTATCATCAAATGAGAACCATGAAATGTTATCTTCTTCTTATTATTATTATTATTTAAATGTTCATTAATGCTCCACCATAATTAGTATGTGATCTCCTATTTATCTAATTTATCTAGCACATATTTTGGGATATGTAATAGGGTAACTTTGTTCCCTATGACCATGATCATAGTATAATATGGGTAAAGCCAATAGTCCCCTCTTGGCATCAATATATTAGTGATTATTGTTGATATTATGGGTAGTGGTGCTTCATGGATAACCTTTCATATATAGTAATACACATCTTCTACAATTTTGACTATAATTCTTGTGTATGCGTAGATGTGTATGAATGAATGAGCAAGAGTCACATATCTAATTTTTCATGTAAACTAGAGATGGGATCTAGAGAAATACATTATCTACATAGACTATACCCATCACTACATCTAAGAGGTAATACATTATGTATAAATGGAGTCCCATGAGACTCTTATCCTTGTGCAATACATGATCCTACAACCTAGCACTAATTATATCTCTTAGAGATAAAGTTAGATCTAAGGTCAAAAATAAATCTAGAAATAGAGCCCACTCTAGGTGAATAAATTAGATGCTAGGGTAACCATAAAACCTATTCATAATATTCAATCCAATACAAACTCCCTTTTGAAATTGTGATATGTACTAGTATCTTTTCCTTGAGGACAACAATTTCCCCATGGATGATCCATCTGCTCAATGTTTTTCCAATTAAGTTTCTCTTCTTCTAGGAGATAACTCTATTCAAGTCAATTGTAACATATAAAACAAGAAAATATAGGTACCTTTGGAAGGAATATCCTAAAATGTAGGTGGAAATGGTTTTATGCTCCATGTGATGTAGAAAAGTGCCACCAAATACCTTTCCTATAAAGAACAAATTGCATAGTAGGTCAATGCATGGCATCACCTCAGACTTGGCTATTGCAAAGTGTAATCCTTGTCATTTGAGTGGGATAAAATTTATGGTCAATTAATTTTGTAATAGTGTTAGATTTTATTCACATGTATGACTGCCCACTTTCCTAATTACATCCCATGAAACTTAATTATTATAATAATCACCATTGAATGTTGTCTAATAAAAAATGTTGTCCATGTATTTTATGGAGTCTTTGAATGAAACCATTGAAGGTGGATGGACTCCCATGAATGTCTTAGATGAATAATCCATCATTTTTTTTATATGCCCATATAGTTCTAGTTCTTCAATTTTAATTACTTATCTCTTCATGAAGTAATTAACAGTTCAAACATAGGTGGCTAGGGATTTGAGTTCTCTTAAGGATATGAATTCAATCGGGCTCATTAGTGGTCAATGGGCATCATGTTTGCTTTAAATTCATTGATATAGCTCTAATTATTAAATCTATTCCATGTGCCATTAATTTTTGATGTCTTTAAACATGTTTTACTCATTCAATTTAAACTTTACCATTTTATTTTGGTGGGTATGCCAAATCATTACCTTTGACAAGTGTCATCTCATCACTTTTTACACTCTAATTCAACTATCATGGAGGATTTTGGGAGTCAGGTGTCAGATATTAAATTATTGTATATTGCATTAGAATAGGGTTAACCCAAATTATTTCACTTTGAACACATCTTGCAAAAAAAAATTGAAGACTTGTGATAGACATATTTTATGAAAACTATGAGGGACACTTTTTTTTTAAGGCTAAGTTTTGAATAAAAGTTTTGAAATTTAATTTCCAAACATTTTATTCAAAAACAAAGACGCTGATAGCTAGTTCTAAAGTGCAATTTTGAATATTCTTACCAAAAACCAATTCTTGAACAAGACTTGTGAACAAAACGTTTTGAAGACCATTTTCAAATAAATTCTTTGACTACTTTTGCCAAAGTGTAAAAGTAGTGAAGTACTAGAGTTCTAAACATAATATTCAATAAACACAAATGCTAAAGATCAAATGTGTGACCAAAAATTATGAGTAAAAGTTTTGAAGAACATTTTTCATGAATGCTAAATAAATGTGAATGATCAAAAAAATGTTAAAATTTGACTTCAAAACAAAAGTTTTGAAATGTAAAAAATGAAAAGTACACTTATGGTGAAAGGAAAATTACATGAAGATTGAAACCTTATAATCATTTTGCATGTTCATAAAACATGTGTATATATAAAACTTCTAAATAGTATTAATAGGTTATTTTGAATAAGCTAAACATGTGAAAATGTCCATTTGCATTTATACCAAACAAATAAGTTAGATGCACATATAAAAATCTCTGAAATAAGATTTTAAAAATAGACCTAGACCTTTCATAATATATTGGGTCCCTATTCAAAAAAAAATAATGGGGGTATGTTGAGTAAAACAAATGAAAATTCACAAGGGCAATACTCTTGAGTATTCGAGAATCTAGAACCTTTGGTTAACAGTTCTAATTAAAACATGGATAATTTCATAAGAGAATAATTGAATCAAATACATAAAAGAGATTCAAAATAAAATATACAACATACTTGTCTTTCTCGTACTCTAGATCTGTATGTGAGGAATTGTTTTTACTTTTACTTGTATTGTGAGCATTTTAGCAAAGACTTGGGATAATTGTAGGTTTCATTCTAGTTTTTTTGAAAACATATTTAAAACTAGGGAAGCTCAGGCATTTCTCTATTGCCAATTAGATGTACATAGCCCTAACAAATATACCTTTGGTTTTTCTTATTTCCTCTTATTCACTCTTGTATGATGCATGATAAATTGATATTATTTCATCATGTGAGCCTTTGATCAACTTTAGATTTTATTTAGGTTTTATTGATCATTTGGAATATGGTTGGAAGGAGAGTAGAAACCATAGTGAGTTATTATATGTGAAGACATAATTATACTAGATTATCCATGCTAGATACATCCATATCAATGGTTATTATGTTAAACAAGTATTAACATAAAAAGTGCATTTAATCCAAAGGAAATGAGAAAATTTTGTAAATTTGAATGAAGTAATGAGAGAATATTTTATATACCTAAAAAAATTATTCATTGATAACATGACCATGATTATTTTTTTATTCCATACCTAAATTTTTAAGACCTTAAACACAATGGTGTAAAACCTGTGAACAAACTGATTTGTGTGTTTTGTTTTACGTCCTTCCCCCACTAGTTCTTTCCTTTTTTAATATTTCTAATGGATTTAACTTTGAAACTAAAACATGGATTAGAATTCTAGTGGCTTGGTTAATTACTTGATTATATGAGTATAAGTCAATCAAATTACCATAAAACAAAAGACATCTAATCTAGAAAGTAGGGAACTAAACTAGGGAAAGCAAAATGCTAAAAATAAGAAATGCTAACCTAGAAAGTATGAAAAATAAATATGAAATAAGTAAATATATTATACTCATACCTATAACACAACACCTTTTATTATTCACAGATATATTTAGATGGTACAACCATGAAGTAGTGCTTCAAAAACTATGCATTGACTAGATATGTTAGTTTGTTACCTTAGAGGTCCCTCAAATGGAAAGTGTTGTTACCTATGATCTCTAAAATTTGATAAGTTATAATCTATAAAGGGGTAAATTTTTCATGTTATCCTTTATTTTCATGGGATTTATCCTATATAATCACCAAGTTAGATATTCTAAATTTTGTAAATTTTTCATGTTGCTCTTTTATCAAACCACCTTTTGACTACATCCTGATGTTTGCTAAAATTATATAAAGCTTTAGTCCTTAAATACTCCATATCTATTATGTCTAATAATTGAACTCCACTTTTTCACCTAGTTCCATGTGCTCCTACATAATTTTATATGTTTTCAATTTGAACATGATTGAGAAAATTGGTTTTCATCTATATACCAACAAGTAAGGTGAGTCCTTGAGGGCCTACTTGTATCTCATTTGATTAGCCCATAGTGTATATTTCAATAGATGATGCCACTCTTTAGGTTTATCCACTACTAAATTTTTAATGGCATCAATCATTTTTTTGTTTTTTAATTCATCTAATCCATTTCTTTTTAGGTAATGGTTATAAGATGACCTGATGGTGATTTGATTATCATGGGTCTATTTAATAAATTTAGCTAATTGGAATGTTATCCCATTATCATAAAATAAAAAAAATGGGGGTAAAAAATTTAGTTTTGATGTTTTGCTCTAGAAATTTAGTTACATCTTGTGCTCTAGAATGCATTGTAGTT
Source organism: Torreya grandis (assembly GCA_037957365.1). Classification (NCBI taxonomy): domain Eukaryota; kingdom Viridiplantae; phylum Streptophyta; class Pinopsida; order Cupressales; family Taxaceae; genus Torreya; species Torreya grandis. The sequence continues at coordinate 637,498 of JARHVA010001938.1, forward strand.
ACTACTTTAATCTATCGAGTGCAATAATATGTGATAGTGAGTATAAATTTGTGTTCATTTGAAGAATTTAGGTTAATAACATTGATGAAGTCTCAGCCCCATTTATAAAATGGTCTTCCTTTAATAATAGGATACAATGGCATTTTTTCATGTACTTCTATTTTTGTTAAGACTTGGTATTCATGGCTTGTTCTACATGAACATGTATGTCCTTAAAGATAGTTGGCTAATAATAGATCATTATAAGGATTTTATGGGTTGTGGTACTTCTAAATGGATGACCACTACCTATATTATGGTGTAATTTATCCATAATTTCTTGATCTTCTTCTTGTGATATGCATCTCAAGTAGATACCTTCATAATTATTTCTATAGAGAATCATCTTTCTAATCATGTAGTGAACAAATTTGAGCCTCAAATTTCTCCTTTTTATCTATTGAGTTATGGGCAACAAGTAACTATGAGTAAATATTAAATAATATCAGTACACCAATCTTCTATAGATACTTGGGTTTCACAAACCTCCTAAATGGTGATGCATGGGTTAGGCCCGGTCATGAACTGAATGATGCCCTAAACTTTGAAAATTTTGGTAGGATTTATTTCTATGTCAAACTCATATAATTTTTCCATCCACTTTCCTCTATGCTCTCCCAATTTTCTCTACCCAAAAGTGAGCTTGACAGTAGGGTCTAACATAATGGCGATGGTATTATTCCTCAAGATCTAGTGCCAAAATTTCTTTGCCACATTGACAAGGGAAAATATTTGTTTAACTATCATAGAATATTTGAGATCTAATTATTTTACATTTGTTCTCATAAATAAAATAATATTATCACTTTCCTTCTTCTAAGTAATCATAGTTGTAATTGTATGTTCTAAACTGAATGAATACAAAAATAAATCTTTAGTAAAATCTGGGCTTATTAGTATTGAGGCTTGAGATATTGCATCTTTGATGTCTTGAAAATACTTTTGGGCCTCCAGTGTCAATTCCACTTTATCATATTTCATGATTATCACATTTATAGGTTTTATGATTTATACAAATCTTGAGATAAAATTCCTCATGAAATTTATCTTCTTAAATAAAGGCTTAATCTCCTTCTTAATATTTGGGAATGCAATATTTTAAATCCATTGAACTTTGTCTAGGTCAATTATAATTCCTTCTTTAGTTATAATGTAGCCTAAGAGCTTTCCCTCAATAAAACCAAATATTATTTTCTTGGGGTTTAGTGCAATGCCAAACTTTTTATATCTTTCAAATATTGATTGTAGATGACCTACATGATTAGTTCTAGTCTTTGAGAAAATAGTGAGGTTATCCATGTAAATGATTATGCATTTACCTATTATCCCTTAGAATGCATGGTCCATTACCTACTAAAAGGTAGTTTCTACATTAATTAGGACAAAATCCATCCTATTTTATGCATAATTACCCCACTTTATGGTAAATACAATCTTCATTCTATCTTTAGATTCAACCAGCACTTGGTTATATCCTATTTTTTTTGCAAGGAGATCATTCTAGAACCACTTACTATCTTGATCACCTCATCCAAGGAATGTAAAGCATAGTTTTATTTCTCAAAATATGTATTCAAGTTCTTGAAATTGACACATAATCTAATTTCTCCATTCTTATTCTTGACTAGAACCAAGTTAGCAACCCAAGTAAAATGTGTAATAGGGAATTTTTTTTTTGCATTTAGTAACTTTTCCACTTCCTTCTGAATAAGAGGCTCTAGGATATGATTGACCAACCTTTGTATTTGATTGAATGGATTATGGTTTTGATTTAGTGGGATTATATGGGTGATGACCCTTAGGTTAAAAACCTTAAAGTCTTCATATGTTTATTTAATCACATATTTATACTAGGTGATTAAATCCCTCACCCTTTGTCTTTCTTATAGATTAAAATTGAGGACAATGATAACATAGAATGGATCACACTCATCCCATATATTCTCCTTCTTTAACTCATATTTATTGAATTTAGGTTGTATCTATTATTGGGCTTGGGGATATAGATAAAATTCCCTTTGTAGGGAAACCATTCTTGAAGGCAGGGAGTTTTCTTTCAACTGAATAATTCCTTATCCTAATTCCTCCTAACATAGCTAACTAATCTCCTTATCGTCAATTATTTCAAACTCAAATTATCCTAAATTAGTCAAAAATTATATAATCTATTGGTCATCATAAAATACCTATAAATATTCCACTTTATTAGGAATAGATGGACAAGGTACTATCTCAATGAAAAACCTCTACACCTTGGACTCTTGTAATGGTGTTATGTTGGTAGTTGAAGTAACCAATGAATCAATAACCTAATTTTGTTCTCAAGGAACAAAAACTATATTTAAGGTCTGAAAGGACTCAATTAAATCCCAAGATCTATATTTTTACCTCTTAAAATATGATAATTTGCATTGGTATTTATTTTTGACTTGATTAATTACCAACTCTAAATCTCCATATATCAATATTTGATTGACATTAATTTTGATATCAAACTACAGTCCTAAAATTGATGCCCTATACTCTACTCTTTTATTGGTTAAAATAAATTATAATCACTATGCTACCATATATTTATTACCTTGTATATCAACCAATTCAAAACCAACAGTTGATCTTTTCTTGGATCTTGCACTATCAAAATAGAGAGTCCATAATTGGTAAGGTCTATGGAATTCTATTTCCTACACCTCATACTGTATTGTAAAGGTATAAATTATAAGGTTATGATATTTATAACCTCTTAATTTCTAGTATTCTACCCTATATTGGGGTGATTCATTCTTGGTTCCAAATTAATTATAATTTGGTTTACAATACCTCTCCATTACAATCAAATATGAGAGAAATATGTTGCTACATACTCATTCAATGTATTTAACCAATCTCTACTTAGGAGGAGTATGTATCCCTCTAGGATATCTACCACAAGTATAACAATAGTCATTTATACACATGGCTCATATTCCACTTGAATTATACATGTCGTTTAGTTCTCCAACTACATGCATAATTGATTTATCTAGTTGTGAAGCCACCTCTTTAATGGGCTTGGAGTCAATCCAAGATTTTGACAAATAGAAGTTGGAATCATAGTATCTAAATATCTAGAATTAATTAAGTAATTATGAGTGTTATTTCTAAATTCTCTAATAAAATGGAATAACTTCTATCATACTCTTATATATGACATTTGTATGATCAACCTTTGTCTTCTTCGTAGTAGACTTTATGTGATAGACCTCCACAGGAGCTCCTTCTATTTAGTGATTTGAGCTAATTCATTAAGAGTGATGTTATATTTAATATTATTCATGTCTTCAAAAAATTTGTATCCTCCTAATATTTGTTCCTCCTTGATTTCGGGTTGATCATTCCCTTTTGGGGGAGGTGGATTATTATCTGCCTTTGGATTAGGTAGAATAGTGGTATTATTTGGAGGAATAGACATTGTGAAGGATTGATTATTCCTCAAATTTTAATGTCTTTTTGGTACTATAAGAAAGCATATATCTCATCATAATTATCCTCTATTTAATTTTCATCCTCACTTAGGAAAGGAGAATCCTGAGTTTCAAACACCATAGTGATGTTTGAAGAGCCAAGTTTAGGGTGGAACTCTAGTGGGTTATTCATCAAATCCTATCTCACCACATCCTTTAGAAGACTTGAAATGATACAAAAAATTAAACACATTCAAGTTCACTATGGTGTGATGTATTATGAAATTTACACCAATTAGGTAGAGTTTTTCCCACCATATTGCTTTCTGGTAACTTATTAGACTGTTTCTACTCTGCATTATTTATAGACTAATTGCAATGTTTTTTTATATATTTGGAACCCAAAAATTTTATTATTATTCTAGATATTATTATTACCCATCTTCCTTTTCATGCTCAAGAAGTCAGTTCTCAACTTTTGGACCATTCTATGTATAAAATCTAATTCTGCTTTGGTAGAATCCACACGTTTGATTATACTATTAGATGGGATTGGATGTTGCTTTTTCCAATGACCATTCATCTATACATGATTGTTTAGATAACCATAATTCTAATTTGGTGTCTATTGCATTAGAAAGGGTAGTGCATACAATTAATTTTGGTTGAATGCAAGAACATTTTTATTCACATGAGGCATTTAATTAAAACATGGGAAACTAGAATTGATATAAGGGTTGCCTAGTACATGAGGATTTAGCCATCTATAAATATTGATAGCTTCTTCATATGCTAATGTTAGAGTGTTGGAAATAGTAGCTCTTCATAAATATACTATAGTAATTATATCCAAGGAATTATTATACATATCTAATGTTATATCTTGATTTGGTTTATATGTTAGACTTAACCACATGTATATATTATAAAATCTTATGTTAAAATCCCAAATTATCTCATTAGGATCCCTCTTCATAATGGTGAAATGTTGATACACTAGAATAGGGATGGTAACTTGTCCAAATTGGGAAAGAATAATGTTTTTACATGCATTCCAAAAATGAATTGAGTTATATTAAATATTGAGGTGCCAATCATATGCAACTTCCTATAATGTGAATGGTAAAATACTGCATGCAACATCTTCATTAGTGGCATTCATTAACCTCAAAGTAGACTTGAAAGACTTGATATGCTCCTCTATCATTCTTCCTCCTGAAGGGGAGAAAGAAGGTAGGTATTTATTTAGATTCCTTGGTAAATTATTCACATCCCTTGGGACAACAATAACAAATTTGACTAACCAAGGTGGTTGATCCATAAGATGATTAATAGGATGGATATTTGTTATTGGATAAGATGTCATAGATTGAGGTACTACAAGAATAAATAGTTTATATCGAGGCCTTCTATGTACTGATGAAGGTGAAACAAAAATACTAGTTTAGGATCTAGACATGGTAACTTTTATCAGTATCTCTAATGCAATTTAAACATAGGGGATAACCTATGACTAGGGAAGTCACACAAATGGCCCTCGTTATAACACTATATTTATTTCTGTTGATGTGGGTATTATACACACCCATAAATTTTATGAGGTAGCATCAAACATTTTAAGATATCAATGGAGGTAAAATCCACTCTAGGGCATGAGTTTCAAGTATGGATTAAATAACTGAGTGGTGGAATAACAAGCTGGGCATGCAAGTTATTAACTGAGTGTGATTGTGGATGAAATAAAACCTAATAATTAAATTAAAATCAAGTTAATTTGGATGGATGGACCTTATTATAAAGTGTGTAGATCTCAATTAAATAAAATCTAAAAAAATTAAGGGTAGAGTATAAAATAAAGCTCGATGAACTCAAGGGATTACTTCTAAGGTTGTTTTATTTATGGACAAGTATTTTGGAACTAATGTTTGTTGTTGGTAGCTATTGCACACTCACATATAAACATAGTTTTTCATTCTGGGAAGATATAATAAAAGGAACTTAAATATCTCATCTAAAGGTTTATCCTTTTAATTATCTATTGCACACCCTTACTCAGAAGATTATAGCTCAGATCATAAAGGTATCTAGGGAAGCTATTGCTCACACATACAAGACTATATCAAATGAAAACACTTTTTAACACTCTAAAAATTGAAATAGTCAACCTATTCTCATATGATCAATAATATTTGAAAATTATTCAATAGTTATTACACATCCAAAACCATTAGATATTGATGATAATAAAAGGAATTCTCTATAGTTATTTCAAACTTTAAATTACTAAATCAAAACAACCTAGGGAATAAAGACCTAATTACATATAATTATAATGGAAACATATATACATAATTACATGACAATAAAAAAATGAATTTTACCTATATTGATAATTTTCTAACCCTTTGAAATGAGGGATTTACATGTATAACTATATTTGGGGAGGGGTCACCTCATCCTCCAAGTTCATGAAAAACTATAAGTTACATACTACTAATCAAAAACTTAGTTCTAATTTAGTGTTAAAAAATATATGTACAATGAAAGTTGATCATAATTGTATCTAAAAATAGATTTGTTTGTATGATTCCATGCACTGTGTGCATGCTTAAAAACTGATCAGGCTAAATACCACATACATACATGAAGTATGAATAAATTTTAATTATATTGGCTAATCTTACATGCAAGATTACATACAAAATTAACTCTAGATAACTAAGGCTTATTCAAACTTAGTGATTGCATGGTTGAACTTGATGTGGTAGGAGGCACTAAAGTTGATGGCAGATGAAGCTGAGAGGTAGAGTCAATCTAGAAGGTGGAGTCAAGGTTAAATTTATGGCCTTATACTTATTTTTTCCCTCCAATTCTTGGTAATATTTGAAACTGATTGCATACTAAAATTTGATGTTATCTAGGTTCAAAACAAGTAGTCAATGTACCCTATTTACTTGTTCTATTAAACATGCGTGTTTAACCTTGGTGGATCTTAAATTGACCTAGAAGATTTAAAATTTTGTAAATTTTTTTCTCACAAACTATAGCTTGGAATCAATTTCTTCCAATGCCAACCCTCGAAGATTTTATTTGAAATTTGTTGAATCTTGAACCTTGTAAATTCTCTAGACTAGGAAAGTTTTAGCTCATTCAAAATCTAAAAATATAGTATCCCATGCTTTATAAACTTTGGTATTATGGCCTATACACTTTCAACCCATTCTCTTACCTCCTGTGTTTAGATGATAACTAAATTGAGTGAATTGGACGCCTCCAATGGTGTCATTAATTTTAAATGGTTATAATCCTTATTTTGTGTACAAAACAAGAAATTACAATTTCTTTTCATCCTCTTTTAAACAATTAAACTATTTTTATTTTTCAATGATATGAAGGGATAATTCAACCCTCATTGAAGTAATAGTGTCCAATATATTGTACAATCTTAAGGTCACATTTATGTACATTTATCTCAATTTCTCTAGGAATATAAACAATTTGTTGTTGTTCCTAAACTTATCTAATTCTTTTTGAAACTCTCTTCTTGCTTGCTCAGTCCCCTAATGAAGTTTGAGTAAAGCTTCCTTCTACATTTCTAAATAAAATATAAAACATTCATTTTAAGGAGACTAACCCAATATCCTATTCTTTCTCTTGGATAAAGAGAAGGCATCCTCTCTCTCTTCAAAAAGTATGCCCCTTTTAGCATCATCTTTGATCTTCCTCTTATTGACTCGTTGGATAATCCTTGTAGATTTATCAAAGATTGAAATTATAGTGTGCAACTTATTTATTAGGATATTTTTCATTTAGAAGGCTCGAGATCCTAAGTGTATGTCCCATTATGGGATCACCAACTGAGCAGAAGAAATTGGCTTAATGTCCTTAGTAGTAGTCTTAGACAATAGATCATCTAAATATAATCTCAAGGCTTCTGCATGTAAAGGGTCTAGTAGTGAGGGCCAAATGATATTTGACTATTCAACATCATTGAATTGGGCCATATGATGGATTGTGTATACAAGCTTCTTATCCCAAATCTTCTTGGATGATACTACAACAGTAGTCTAGATAGGACTAGAAGAAGGCATTGTTAGGCCTAATTGGGTGGAAGACACATGTAATTTTTCAATTTACAATGCTCCCCTAGTATTCATAATATGAAATTATTTTAGACTTAGGGGTAAGTTGAGGGAATGGTAGAGATAACAATAGTGGAAGTGGAGACAACTAATGCTGAAGAAAATTTTGAAACTAAAGAAATAGTTAGGGTTATGGAGATAATAAGACTAGAATAAATAACTTCCACTTTGGAAACCACTAAGGATGATAGGACACTTGAACTGAGAGAGACAATATCAAAATAACAAATAGACATGGGAAAAATAATTGACACAACTAGAATTATAGAAATAATGGGAATAGAAAAGATAGTTGGAGCCATGTCCTTACTTGATTTATCCACTTAAAGTGGTAATTTTCCATTTGATCCTTTTAGGATCAAGAATTTAGCTCTTTAAAATTCTTGCTACTCATCTTCATCAATAGGTTCACTTCTTATGGATGGATACTCTCACCCCCTGGGTCCTCTATATATGTTATATTGATAGTTGTGTTCATAGGAGGTTTATGGGCTTTAGGTTTCCTCTTATAACAAAGAGTTACTTTTCAGTTGTGGAGGAAACCATTTGAGTTGGGAAAGTTGGGACTTATACACTTTCAATAATAATATTTTAAGAAATATCATGAAGACTAGAGTCCTTTAAATCAGAAGAGTCAAAGTAAATTGGCTCCTCTAATCTTCCACTATAACTTACAATGCTAGGAACCTATTCCACCCCAGGCTCTTGATTTACAATAGTCATCATGATGGGTTTTGTTTTAGATGGTTCCATTTTATCCAATGATTATTAATATGGCTTATTATTCCAAAAGTCTATTTCAGCCCATCCACCTAGAGGTAAAAGCCTTGTGCATCTGCAATTGAAATTAAAGGCTCTCCTTGTATTATTTTCAACAACTCCTTAGTTAGTTCATCCATCTAAGACCTCTCTAAAACCTAAGCATCACTCTTAACATATAAAAATAAAATTTAATGGTTGTAGGGTTCATGTTGTTATTGGATACCAAAACCTTGGATATGATTATGAATCTAACCATGAGGGTCCCAATATCTATGTAGTAGGGTGACCAATGAATAGTATTCCTTAAACTTGATAACCTATCTAAAATGTTTGTGGTTAACATTTGAAAATTATTAAAATCATCAAATAAGATCCATTAAATTCATTCTTATTCTTCTTTAAATCTTCATCAATGTCCCATCATAACTAGTATGTGATCTCCTATTTGGGTAATTTATCTAGCACATATTTTGGGAGATGTAATAGGGTAACCTTATTCCCTCTGACCATGATCACTATATAATATGGGTAGATCTAATATTTCCCTCTTGGCATCAATGTATCAGTGATGTTTTTTGATATTTTAGGAAATGGTGCTTCATGGACATCCCTTAATATCTAGGGATACACATCTTCTACAAATATAAATATATTTCTTATGTATGTGTAGATGTGAATGAATGAGTAAGAGTAATATATCTAATTTTTTATGTAATATAGAGATTATATATATAGTGATCCATTATACATGTAGACTTTTCCCATCACTACATCTAAGAGTAAGACATCATCTATAAATGGCCTCCCGCAAGCCTCTTATCCTTGTGTAATACTTGCTCATATATCCTAACACTAATTATATCTCCTAGAAATAAAGTTAGCTCTGAGGTCATTAATAAATATATCAATGGAGCCAACTCTTGGGAAGAAATTGGATGATAAGGTAGTCATATAACCTATTCAAAAGATTAATTCCAATTCATACTCCTGTTTGAAACTTGGTGATATGTACTAGTATCTTTTCCTTGAGGATAACAATTTCCCTAGGATGATCCATTTACTCAGTATTTTTCCAATTTTTTTGATCTTCTTCCATGATACAACTCTATGAAAGTTAAACATAACATCTCTAATAGAAAAATATAGGTACCTTTGGAAGGCATCTCTTAAAATATAAGTGATGATAGTTTTATGATCCATGTGATGTATAAAATTTCCACACGTTACCTTACCCTCAAAGAACAAATCTCATAGTAGTTAAATGCATGGTATCACCTCGATCATGGCTACTACAAAGTGTAATCTTTATCATTTGAGTGGTAGAAAATATGTGTCCAATTTCCTTTGCATTGGTGTTAGAATTTCTTCACATGTATGAGCATCCAATTTCCAAATTATGTCCCACAAAGCTATATAGTTAGAATAATCATCATTGAACACTATCGAATTAAAAAAAGTCTTTGTGTATTCTATAGAGTCTTTGATTATAAACCTATAAGATGGATAGACTCCCTTAAATGTCTTGGACAAATAATCCATCATTAATTTCTATGCCCATAGTGTTTTAGTTCTTCAATTTAATGGTTTAGTTCTTCTATAATTAATTCATAGATTAAATGTAGGTGGATAGGGATTCAAGTTCTCCTAAGGATGAAATTTTTTTTTGGGCTTGTTAGTGTAGACACTTAATTTTGGCCACTTTCATGCCTAAATCAGGATTCAGATCAATTTCTAGAAAATAACACAATTTAAGGCTAGAAATCACCTAAATTATTAAATTCATCTATGTGAGGGATTTAATTACTTAAAAACATGGTGAAGCTTGTTTATTTGTGGTATTACCCTATATCCACCCATAACCTAGTTTAGTTTCAACTCTAGTCAAATTATGACCTAGTAATTTGAGTTATTGGCCTATCAAACTATTAATTCAAAACATTTAAAATAGTTACCCAAAACCAAAAATCAATAAGCAAGATTAATTAAAAATAAAATCTCAATTAAATTGCCTATGAAAAAATTCCAAGTAGAATTAGTGAATTTCATTTATCAAAAAAGAAATTTTTAGCCAAATATGAAATCAAAGTTAAGGGAGCTAATAAAGTGATTTATTAATTCCTAAAATTCTAAAAAAGGTGAGTCATAATCTCAAAAATATCTAAATTGAGTTTTTATGGCTCATAAATATCTAAAAATGAGTTTTCAAGACTTCATGAGTGCTTTGACCCAACCCACGGTTAACCAGACTCAACCTAGGTTATTTTAAACTCAACCAAAATTAGAATTAAACCTAACCTCCCTAGGGTTAGATTTAGTTCTGAGAGCTATAAATACAAGTGCCCTCACTCCCAAATAAACTTTTGTGTGTAAGGTTATTCTACAATAATACCTTCAAGAAACCATCAAAGTAAGTTTATAATTCCCATTTGATACCAATATTCACATCAAGCCAAACTAAGCCTAGTAAAGCCAAAAGTGGCCATTAGAGAAATGCTACCAACATGGAGAAGCATTGATATAAGTCTCTAATGCCATATATTGAGAATGAACATATATTAATCTAATAAGTGGAAATCAATTTTGATAAAGAAGGTAAAATTATTATATGTTCTATATCTAGTTTGTGGTCTTATTCATTATGTTATGCTCCCCCTAGTTCTTAAGCAATATTGTTTAGTTTCATTTCATTGTTATACATGGATTTTTAATTATCTTCACTAATAACGAACTAATCAAAATTTGTGTGCTCTTAGTACTCTTAAGATACATAATGGCATATCCAATGGGACCAAGAATTATGCATGTCTAATAAGAATGATGTAGAACCTCTAATTTTCCTTAAAAGGGAATTTAAATCGTCAAGTTTAGAGTTTTATGCTTTAAAACCTCATCATTCTATTTTGTCTGTAATTAGTGACTTCAACCTATGTATTGGAAACTTTGCCATTTTTGTCCCTTATTTGTGATCTTTATTTTTTATAATTAGTGACTTCAAAATAATGGATTCGAGTAGTGTAATGGTGACATCACCAAACCAAATTGATGACATTGAACCTTCTAAACAATAACTTTTATAAGTATATTTACAAATGATTTTGATGATTTCACCTATTTTAAACCCATATTCAATTACTTCACCCAAATTTATTGGATAATTTACAACTATTTAATAATGAATTCACCAAAAATAGTCTTTGTCTATCTATCTCATAGGAAAATAATGACTTCATTGGAATTGGTGACTTTTCTTTGTGTTTTTAGAAACCTAAGAGCTAAAATGGAATGTTGTTTATTGATTTTATTTTTAGCATAAAGACAAGAAACCCTAAATAATTTTTAAGAACTAAGGTGGAGAAAGAGAGGCCTAAACACTTCTAAATCTCACATAGACTTTCATTTTAGTGTTTAAAATTGACCTAACCAAACTTGTCTTTTCACATTTCAATTTTACAAGAGAAAACAAGGACAAGGGGTCAAAACTTCATTCATATTTGAGTTGACACTTTTAAAAATAACATCCACCTTAGTTTAGAGCTCTTAATAAATTTTATTTTTTATTTTGTTCTTTGTTTATTAACTAGTTTCAAAGTTCCTTGATTAAATTCTTTGTTTGTGGCAAACCAAAAAATTTGTGCATGTTATTTCTCCCTATCCCTTATAAGTAACTCAGGTGACCAAAAGCACTTTATTTATTACATTATTTGTTTAGCTTAGTCTTGCTAGAAATAATGTCATGTATACTCTCCCCAAGATCCAAGTGACTCTGGTGACCTGTTGGCTAAAATTGGCCTACATATGAAACTTTTGCCTAGATGGATCAGGCCACTCTCCTAGACCATTCAGTAACCTTTTACCACCATGACTAGTCTCTTTCTAGTCCTGACTTGATGATGCAGTGTAGTATTTTAGAAGAACCTGGTGTGGTGTGAGGAGATGTGTAGAGTCCTTATGTAGTGGATGATCCAATAGTGGAAAGGGAAAAAAAAACTCATGACCCTACCTCATGTCCCTTGCAAGATTTTGAAACACTTTAAGAAAGTGTTAAGATGAATTTGGAGATTTTAAGGAAAAGGCCTAAAAATGGGTCTTGAACTACAAGTGAAGGATATAGCAGGTTTCCAAGGTATTTGAGCATTCAGGGGTAGGAAGGAGGTTTACACAAAATGTCAGAGATTCTAATGAGTCAAAAATTATGTCTAGAGAAGCTAATATGCCCAAAAGACCCCCCAAAGTGAATTAGATGATTTGATGACCTTTTAAATAGAAATTCTAAGTGAAAAAATAAATTTTGGAGAAGTTGAATGGGTTTTGACTCCTTACACCTAATTATGGATTTTTTTTTCCTACTAAGGCATTTTAAAGGCCATTTAAAGTCATTTAGAGTGGAAGAGAGGTGTTCAGGAGAAAAAAATGTATTATGGAGCCTTTTGGAGCTTTGGTTGAAAAGGTTTTTGAAGGTTTTGAGATTAATACAGGGGATTGAATATCATATTAAGGAATCCATAGTGTCCTTAATATCCTCTTTTAAGCCTTTGACATTAGATCCAAGCATAATGACCAATAAAGGTAAGAAAAACCTATTAGTTGTAAACTAGGCATGAAATAGGTTTTTTTCCATTAATAGAGGTCTAAGAATTTTAGAAGTTTTAAAATAGGAATTAAGTTCATTTACATCATAAAAAATCTTTCCCAACTATTGTATTTCATATATAGGCTTATGGTTCTTCATGCTAAGGAAAAACCATTTTGGGTAATCTTGGACAACTCTAGGAGAGCCTCAAGTTTTCACTCGGTACATTCAGGAGAGAGAGAGTTGGGATAGAATACTTTTGGAAGTAATAGGTACCCTAGTTGCATTATACTTTGTATCATTTTTTTTCATGTTCATTCCCCCATCTTTATGAACAATTGCTAACAATGTATGGGTGTTTGGATGGCTTATTCATCTAGACAAGGTTCAAGTTTTGTTTTATTTATTTTATTCAAGATATCATGAGGAATAATGGTTTTATGGGAGTCATTATAGAGTAAAATAGGACCTATTAAAAAAAAAATCATTAGGAAAATCTTTCCAAGAAGCTACTTATGGCATAAACCATGTTTCCTATGTTGTCATTGTGTATAGTCTATTTAGTTAGTTTAAAAGTAGATCTTGGGTTATAAAGAAATTGGATTCATCTCCAGGGGTTATCAATCTAATTATGAATTAATTATATTCTCATTCATCCAATATAAGGTCCATATTCCTCTAATTTGATCATAGTCTCCTTTGAGATAGTTTTGGTGATTCAATCTCTTTAATAAGGTACAACTATAGTTGATGAGTTTATAGTGTTTGAATGGTTTTAAAATAATTTAATCATTATATTAATAATAATAAGTTCCCAAATATGTATAATTTAGTCATTAAAGTAGTTCAAATCCAATCTTAGGAAGCCATACTCTCTCAAGGTACCAAGAGTACTTTAAAGACTATTTTGTATTAAATGTATTGATTAGGCCTATAATATGATCATAGAGACTAATGATGAGTATGTATGAAAAAAAGAGCATAATTTTGACCTATTTGTAGACACCGAAATCATGTCTAACTTTGGTCATTCCCCCCTTTGGTCCATTCCTAACCCATTCCTAAACCATGCAATTACGAATTTAAAATAATAAAGAATGTTTCTATGCAATTTCGCTTTCACATTCAAAGGAGAGAAAATGAGAAACTAAAAGATGGTCAAGGCTTGATGTGTACCTGGATGTAGTCTGCGCACCATAATCCAGACGATGTGAGGACTTCTCTTTGGCTGTGGAGGAATGACACCTGCAAAGAAAAGAGACTTGGACAAAAGAAGGCGTTAGATGGATAGATGGTGGGTTGCCAAGTGAAAGCTTGATCCCAGAAGTATGAAGACTTCCTTAAGGGATATCAACCCACTAATCAATAAAAAGAAGTGTCTGATAAATAGTAGAATGTTAAAAGACTAAAAGTGATAAAAGATGGAAATGAAAAGGAAGCAAAAGCTTACCTGAGATGATGTCAGACTGGTCACAGTCGTTGGTGTCGGTGGTCCTACCGGCATCGGTTGTTGAGGTCTGCCGACGTCAGTTGGGGAAGTAGCTAGCGTCAGTCAAGGAAATGGTCTTTGGATGAGGTCTGGTTGAATTTGTGCCTTGTTGAAGGTGTGTTGCTACTGATGATCCCCGTACCTGTTGTTGATGTAGCCTGTGTGGAAGACCTGTTGATAGTGTAGAAGTCTGATGCTGCACCTGAGGGAGGGAGTGAGAGGCTTCATTGAGAGATTGACAGAATGACGGATGGTCAAAGACACCAAATTTGTGATTAGCTCTTGAGATTCAGAGTTTGATTAGAATTTGTGATTTTTGTGATTAGCCATGCATAGGGTTAGAAGATGATTTAAGTAAATCGACGTCGGTGATCTCGCTGGTGTCGACCGATAGTTGACCGACATCGGTGGGTGGAAAATGGTTAAAAGGGCCAACAACCCCATTCTCCATCTACCAAGTGCATAGTCAGTGGAAGAATTGTCGAAGGTTAAGATAAATATGCACGAGAGTTGGTTAGGTGGTTAGAGAGAAGTAAGAATAGGTCTTGGGTGAGTCATAAGATGGGAAATGGTCTAAGGCGAGGTGTCCTAGGCGAGGTGTCATGGGTGATGTGTCAAAAGAGGGGGGTTATTAATTTAAAATAAGTTTATTATTTTAAATTAGTAATTGCATGGTTTAGGAATGGGTTAGGAATGGACCAAAGGGGGGAATGACCAAAGTTAGACACGATTTCGGTGTTTACATTTGCCCCTTTTTGTCTTGTTGGTTGTTCTAGACGAACTACAAGACAAAAATAGGAGGTGGTTGCCCCAAGGGTGTGATGATGTGGATTGCCCTGAGGTATGGATGAGGTATTCCCCCTCAAAGTGGGAGTCGAGGGAGGGGAACCTGATGTCGGGTGCTGATTGGACAAAAGGTGGGTGAGAAGGATGAAGAGTGAGTGAAAATGCTGCAATAGGTATGATTGCATGCATACTACTTCACGAGACAGATAAGTTAAATGGTCGCAGTCAAAAGGTTGAGGAGTGCCAAAATTGAAATAACCAGGCCCCAGCATTAGTCATAGCTGATCGGGTTATTCAATATAAGCTATAGCTCCAAATGGTCATCATGTTCCAAGTATCTTGAGCTTAGGAAGTGCTCCCGAAAACATGAAAAAAGTCACAAGTAGTGCAGATCAACCGGCTTGCGATCCTATACTTGTGAGGGTCTAAAAATATGGTCTGCGAACAATTTTGCTATCTATTCGTGAGGTAGCATGAGTGCAAACAAAACTAAGACAGAGTTGTCTCAAAAGTGGTAAAGGTCTGTGGAGATAGGCGTGATCTCCATGGTCACTGGTCGGGTTGAGATATAAGTGATCTCAAATGTGCCCCATGAGGAGTCAGAAATGACTTTGACATTGGCAGGGCTAGTTGATTGGTCATAATGAAAGATGAAAGGTTGACATTTTGAGAGAGATGAATGAGCAGATGGGTGGATAAAGGAATGGCCGAGCTAACCTCAGAAGACTAAGTGCTGCCTACATAGCCCCGGTCATAGGGCCTCAGACCAATGTAGTTTAGACAAAGAGTCCGAGTGGTAGACAGGTGGTCAAAATGGTCGATAGATTGGTCTTGGTCATGATGAATGATGAGGGTAAAAAGATGATGTTGCAGCATTTTCCGTATTGTGTAATGGTGTATTCTGCAACATTGGTTGAGGGGTCTTTCATCCCTAGCAATTTTCCATATTTGTGATGGATGTATGCTAAAGATGAATTGAGTTCTATTTATGCTTCAGCAAGTATTGGTTTATGCTTAACATAAATTGAGCCAGGTCGATAGTTTCCATGTGTATTGGTGTCCATAGAAACTATGTGAAATGGACCAGGTCATGTCAATGGTCTGAAAATGTTTGATTGGTTTGGTTTAGGTTTGAGTTTGGATAGATAATGATTTGGTTGGAGGCGTGACCAAGATGTGTCAAAAGCGAAAGGTGAATTGCTCTTTTATTGGCAAGGACCAGAATGAGAGCATGGATAGGGGTTGTTTAGAAACAAAAGACCCATTCATGCATTGCATCATTGACCAGTGGTTGTGTCAGAGAAGTAAGCAAATCACTTGACGTTAAGTGAGCTCAAAGTCCCTTGAGTATGCAGGGGTGATAGGATTGATAATAAGATGGAAGAGGGAACCTTTTTTGGCAGGAACCACTTTGCCCCTTTTATAGGTGACCCCGAGAATGTCTATAGACAAGTCCATGACTCTAAAGTTTTGTCAGTCAGTTTTTTTTTTTTTTTTTGAAGGCAGACTGATCGATGCGAGAAGCCTGCGATGGGATATTGTCTTGCTTTGTGGTCATGTCGTGAAGCTGATCGATGTGGGAAGCTTCAGATATAGTGCTGTGTTTGTAGCAAAATTTAAGAATAGCCATCCTTCGAGGGAGTGGTCTATATTCTACTTTTTATATGTTTTATATGACTTTGGCCTAGCTATCCTTCGAGGGAGCAGTCTAGTAAATACAACAAATGATGATGCAGCTGTCCTTCAAGGGAAGCAGTCTACATTTATAGTTTATGACCTTGGAATATGCATCCCATTTTTATATATATTTGATTGATTTGTTGACTGGACTTTTGGTCATGGACTTGACTATAGAGGTTTAGAGGGTTTCCCTTTTATTAGGACAAAGCATTCATGCTTGCCAAAAGGGTTAGGATTGAGGGTTAAAAGGAGATAGGAATGACGGTGACAGGGACTGCTCAAGGGATCGAGCTCAAGTTAAATGTCAAATGAATAATTACTTGACTAACAGTGGACTGGTCAAAGATGCAAGACATAGAGGGGCTCAGGCTTTGACAAAGTCCTAACCCATGCTTGTGTTACGATGTAAGGTCCGAGTCAATTGGAGGCAAACTTGCCCCATTTTCTTTGTTCCAAATTGGTCACATGTTGATTGATGTTGAAGGATTTGGTCAATGTTTGGTCAAAGTTTGGGGTCGATGCTGAAGAAGTTGGTTGATATTTGATCAAGATTTGATTGAGGTTGGTTTAAACATTTAGTCGAAGATAGACTGAATGTTTGGTTGAGGCCAGGTCGACGATCTGGTTGAGGTCGGGTTGAATGTTTGGTCGGGGTTGGGTCGATGGTTTAGAATTAAAAATGTGATTGATATGTGGTTGAGACTGGGTTGAAAGGTTAGTTGGGGTTTGGATGAAAGTTGAATTCCCCCAGCGGTTAGGGAGAATGTTTGAAAGATTGGTCAAGGTCGGTTGAGGTGTAGTGGTTAGATTAACTATGTTGATGTCGAATAGGGGGGTTAAAGGTGGCAAAGGGACCATAATCAGGCACAGAGATCCCAATTTAGGTGACGAGGTTTGAGAAGCATGGGTTGGTGTTGATGATTTGTCGAAGGGGTGGTCAAGAGGATCCTTGATGAGAAAGGAATCCTTTCTTCGTTGTTGACGAATGACAGCTTTAAGAGCACAACAACGCTCAGTGTCATGTCCCAGAGTGTGGTGATAATGATAGAATTTAGAGTTGTCGAACCAAGATGGTCTTGATCTGAGAGTTGATGAGTGGGGCAGTGTTGACGGTTTGTTGACGATGTGGTTGAGAAGAAGGGTGTCATTCCCCAGACATTGGTGAATGACAACCTTGAGGGCACAATAATGCTCAGTGTCATGCCTAGGCGTGCGATGATATGAACAAATATGAGTGTCATTGAACCAGGGTGGTTTTGGTCTGAGGGATTGATATGGTCTAAGCGGCAGGAGATTGATGCGAGAGGACTGCAATAATTGCTGTAATAGCAAGGCATAAGAACCTGCTAATGGGTCTGGATGTGTTGTTACAGTGAGGGTTGGTGACTTTGGTTTACGAGGCATTAGATGCATTGGTCGATGGTTTGGAGGAGATATATGTTTGATGGGTTGAGAGAGTAATGGAGGCGACTTGCCTCTGGGAAGTATGGGAGTAGGAAGCACCCCTGTTAGGGTGGACAGATGCGGGCCCAAAATTGAAGGTAATGATGAAGGTGGGGGAGGAGTCCTCTGGTGTGGTTTAATGGCCTTCATTGGTTTGGGGCGAGGGCCACTATTGTGCGAGGCAAGGTTAGATTCGGGTTTGGATTCAGACGTGGATGGAGGTGAGTGAGATGTAGCAATCTCAGGCAAAGGACAAGAGGAAACCGCGACTGAGTCTTTCTCAGTCGAAATAGGTGAAGAGACTGGTTCTTCTCTTGGTGGAGAAGAAATAGGAGAGTGTGGCTCTGCAATTGGATGGAGCGTAAGAATGGTCATGGTCTCAATGTGTGGTCTAGGCGTGGTGAATGTATGATCCCCCATTAATGACAAAAAGGATGAGGATGAGGCAGCCGGTGTGGGTGCCATCAAAGCATCCTCCAATATGAGTGAGGTCGATGGAGGACAAATAGGAAAATAAAGTTCTTCATCCTGTGGAGGAGGTATAGGGGAAGAAGGGTCTTCCACCTGTGAAGGAGGTTGGTCAGGGACAAGAGAAAAGATAGTGTCGACCGTGTGTATGTCATGGTCTTGAGGGTCATTGGTCATGGTCTGGATATGGTTTTGAGTAGGCGGGTGATTAGGAAAGGGTTGCTTGAAGATGTCAAGGTTTTGGTTGGCCAGAGAGTTAGGGTTGTCTAAGATGAGATCCCCCTTGTCTAGTAGGTCTTGGATGATATTCTTGAAGGTTCGGCAATTGTCAATGTCATGGCCATGGACACGATGAAAGTGACAGAAGTCGGTCTCCCTATACCATGTAGGGAGGGCTTTTAAAGGGTTGAATTGAGGTGGTCAGATTGGAAGGAGATTGAGGACCCCCTGCTTGAGTAGTTTTTCCAAAACGGAAGTGTATGATTCTCTAAGTGGAGTGTATGAATGTTGGATGTACCATTGTTGGAATTGTTTGGTGATGCTTGGAGATGTAGAAGGTTGAGGGTAATTAATTGTCGTCGAAGATGGTGATCTAATGACCACAGTGTTGGCCACTCCTTTGGGTTTGGAGTTGGCAGAAGAAGAAGGTTTAGAAGAAGAATGGTCATTGGTTTTTGCATTGGTATTACGCAATTTGACCTTATCCTCCTTAATGGCGCAGAGTTCAAGCTTTCGAGCCATGGTGAAAGCTTCGTCGAAAGTGCAGAATGTCTAAATTTGCAAGGTAGAAGAGATGTGCTTGGCACATGCTTGAGAAAAGAGCTCGATGAGCTCAGGTTGAGGTAAGGAGAAAGAGAGCTGGTTAATCAAGCCTCTCTAATGGGTGACAAAATTGACTATTGATTCGTCGTCAAATTACCTGATGGAGTAAAGGTCTGTGATTGAGACTTGTTTGGTGATGTTGAAAGAAAAATGATCGAGAAATAATTGGGCAAGTTGAATGAATGAAAAGATAGAATGTCTGGCAAGAGAGCTATACCAGTCAAGGGCAGAGCCAGAAAGGGATATAGGGAACGTGCGTAAAAGTAACGCATCGTCGTGGGCAATAAGATAGCATGCATGTCTGAATGCCTGTAGATGTTGTTACGGGTGCTCCTTACTCTGGAAGTGAGTGAATTTAGGAAGCTCCCATTGGTTGGGGTATGGTCGGATAGGGACAGAAGGATGAATGGGCTCGTTGCAAATTTGCTCATACGAGAGAGCATTGCATGAACTAGAGATAGAGGTCTCAAGACTGGACATTTTATCCATCAGCATTTGAATGATGTCTGCTGACGGATTGGTAGATGGAGCACCCCTTAGGTTGTAGGGCACTTGAAAGAGGCTAGAGGAGGCATATGATGTAGTCGATTGTACCAGTAAGGGGGCAATGTACGGATGACTAGTCGTAGGGACATAAGTGGAGGCCAAAAGTGGTTGAGTTATGAAGGTCGAGGGTATAAGTTGACTAGATACCGCTAAGGGTGGTTGCATGATAGCACTGGTAGAAGGTTAGGTTGGTGCTCCTACATTCATGGGCGCAAGAGTGTGAGGGGTCGAGATAATCAAGTTCTGGTATGATGTAGAACTTGGTTGAATTGCGTGTGGTTGAGGGGGTAATGGAACCCCGATGGAGGTTGGTCTAAAAATGGATGGGGAGGCCAAACTTTGCATATTGGCCATGGTTGGGTAAACGGTTGAGGCAAAAGGCTGGGTAGTGGACGGTGTTAATGTCATCACCACTTCACCCGAAAGGTCTCGCATTGGGTCTCTTGCGAGATAGTTTTGGAGGGCTATGACATTGAGGTCCAAGAATCTTTCAAAATTTTGGTCCCCTTCAAGGATGATGGGAGTCTGAGTTGGGGTCAGTCCTGTAAGAGTTCTTTCAGTCTCCGAGTGGAACTCCATGATAGGATTGGTTAGGGATGAGAGAGCGTGGTCAAGAAGAGGGTCAGGTTCCAGAAACTGTGTGTTTTCAGTTTCAAAAACTTAGAATGAGGTTTTGGTATAAAAAGGGGTCAGGTTTTAAGTTACTGTTTTGGAAAAAAGGATTGTGACAGTGACCGACGTCAGTTTAAAAACTGATGTCGGTAAGGGAAAAAGGCCAACATCGGTCAGATAATCGATGCCGATGGAGGAAGGTGGCCGATGTCGGTGGAAAAGCTTATGCCGATGATTGTGGTTTCCAGAAACTCAAAAAAATTTGAAGATTCTTGGAAAAAAAGGAAGAGAACGTCCTCACTATCTCAAAAAACTAGATAAGAATAGAAAAATAGAGAGAGAGACAAACAGGCCCTAAGCGTTAAATCCTAAGAGTCAACTTTTTAGAATCCTATGGCTTATGCCTTAAAGTGATGTTTGGGAGGTTGGCCTTTAGAAGGGTCCTAGAAAAGGTAGTCTATGGATGGTTTCAGGTTTTGTTTAGGCCTCAAGAAGTCTGGGTTAGGTTCCATACATGGCCTGGTGCTAAGGAGCAAGCTCCCCTCACTTCACGATTCTAGTGGTTAGCTAGTTTTGCTTAGCCAAAATATACTTTCCCTATAGATTAGAATCTGCCAGAGAACAGAGTGGGCTTTCCCCTTGGTGATGAAATCCAAGTAGGATCGTCGGGATAGGTAAGGTATCTGCTGGGGGATGAAATCCCAGTCGGGCCTTATCTCAGGTAAGTTTGATGTTTGTTTTAGTGCAAGTGGTTTAGGTTGTGTAACATGAAGTGGACTAGATTAATTCAATATGCGGTTTGTTAATTACTAAGTGTGGACTAAGAAATGCAAGCACAAGCAGAAATGTAATGTAATAAGTTTTAAGCCCAAGTCGAAATGTTAAGTTGGAATGAAAACAAGTTGAGAAAGGGTTAGAGGATATGATTTTGGACTAGTCTAGAAATGCAAGAAAGGAAAAGAAAAGTTCTTTTTATTCCTGCTTATGATGTCATTTAGAAAATAAGAACAAGGTGAAAAGGGAGAATCCTAATGCACCCTATATGAAAAAAGAAGGAAAGGAACCCAAGGAAGGCCCTTAAGGGTCCCACCAGGCGTGCCAGAATGTTTCTACGCTAATTTCACTTTCGCATTCAAAGGAGAGAAAATGAGAAACTTAAGGAAATGGTCAAGGCTTGATGTGTACCTGGATGTAGTCTGCGCACCGTAATCCAGACGCTGTGAGGACTCCTATTTGGCTATGGAGGAATGACACCTGCAAAGAAAAGAGACTTGGACAAAAGAAGGCGTTAGATGGATAGATGGTGGGTTGCCAAGCGAAAGCTTGATCCCAGAAGTATGAAGACTTCCTTAAGGGATATCAACCCACTAATTAATAAAAAGAAGTGTTTGATAAATAGCATAATGTTAAAAGACTGAAAGTGATAAAAGATGGAAATGAAAAGGAAGCAAAAGCTTACCTGAGATGCTGTCGGATTGGTCACAGTCGCCAGCATCGGTGGTCCTACCAATGTCGGTTGTTGAGGTCTACCGACATCGGTTAGTCTATCGACATCGATTGGGGAAGTAGCCGGCGTCAGTCAGGGCAATGGTCTTTGGATGAGGTTTGGTCGAATCCGTGCCTTGTTGAAGGTGTGCTGCTGCTGATGATCCCCATACCTACTGTTGATGTAGCTTGTGTGGAGGACCTGTTGATAGTGTAGAAGTTTGATGCTGCACCGAAGGGAGGGAGTGAGAGGCTTCACTGAGAGATTGGTAGAATGATGGATGGTCGAAGACACCAAATTCTAGATTCGTGATTAGCTCCTGAGATTCAGAGTTTGATTAGAATTTTTTATTTTTGTGATTAGCCGTGGATAGGGTCAGAAGATGGTTTAAGTAAAATGACGTCGATGATCCCGCCAGTGTCGGCCGATAGTTGACCGATGTCGGTGGGTGGAAAACGATTAAAAGGGCCAACAACCCCGTTCTCCATCCGCCAAGTGCATAGTCAGTGGAAGAATTGTCGAAGGTTAAGATAAATACGCACGAGAGTTGGTTAGGCGGTTAGAGAGAAGTAAGAATAGGTCTTGGGTGAGTCATAGGATGGGAAATGGTCTAAGGCGAGGTGTCCTAGGCAAGGTGTCATGGGTGATGTGTCAAAGGAGGGGGGATTATTAATTCAAAATAAGTTTATTATTTTAAATTAGTAATTGCATGGTTTAGGAATGGGTTAGGAATGGACCAAAGGGGGGGAA
The DNA here is from genome assembly GCA_037957365.1 of Torreya grandis. NCBI lineage: Eukaryota > Viridiplantae > Streptophyta > Pinopsida > Cupressales > Taxaceae > Torreya > Torreya grandis. The sequence continues at coordinate 660,536 of JARHVA010001938.1, forward strand.
TGACCAAAGTTAGACACGATTTCGGTGTCTACACTATCCACCTTAAAAAAAGCATAATGTGAGCACTATGTGGCAATATCAAGTCAACAAGCTTATGAAAGCCTTTCAAAGAATCATCTTGCCAAAGAGGTCAATAGAAATGTTCACCTATAGCAAACAAAGAGTTAACATAGGTTTGAAGAGGAGATGATTTATTTCATGAGAAAACTAAAGTTATAAGAACACCAATTCAAACCCCTTCCTTCTAAATAATCAACTGGACTCTATATGGATCCATCAAGTCAAATATGTTCATAGAAGCCTTAGTAGATGAGATAATGATATGTGTCTTGAGTGAAATCTCCACCTATAGTAGTCATAACTTTGAATTGAAATGCAAGGAAGATTTAAGTGGTTTGAGATTTTTTTCAAATAATTTTTAAATAAGTATAAATTATTTCACACCACTTAATTTGAGATACCAATGAATTCTTGTTGATCTCAATCATGGAGAGCTTGTTTTGATGGAAAAACAACATTATATTTTTCCTTATTCAGAGATGTTAAGGTATTTTTGGATTGTTTAAGGCAATTTGTTTTTTTCATTTCCATGTATTTAAATCATGTACATGGTAGGATGATGTTTATTTGAGACAATGTAAAACCATAGAAATTCAATAAATTTCATATTCACGTACATATAATATCTCGCTCCTCTCTTTCTCAGTCTAATAACAAGGATTTCACGGTCAACTTGCTATCTTATGTTACCTAAGGGTTTATAGGATGGTATTAAGACTTGAAGAGGTCTTATTATTCCAAAATATGATATAGGTTATAAGTATGTGTTATAAAACCTTTTATTTTCTTATTTCACCTTATCTCTCCATACATACACCTACAACCAATGCTATACATAGGTAGTCTTAGACAGGCAGGTCTTTGAAGGGTAGGGTAAGTAAGAAGGGTGTCATGTTAGTCAATGAGTTAAGAATGTACTAGTAGATTATTGATTATGATATTTATATCCATAAAAATAAATATCATGGATAATGTCTTACTCCTTCACCACAAAAGCAAGGAACCCTTGAATGTTGACCTACATCCATCCTATAAAGGTAAACAAGTGGTATGAAGTGGAAGGATGTATTAGTAAAGAGAAAGAAAAGCAGGTGGTAGGTTCTAAATGACATGGATGGATAAAATTAATGACCTTATATAAATCCAATGAGTTTAATTAATCTATATTGAATACATTCATGATCCTTGATTGTCACCTGCAACGGTTTCCAAATAATAATCTCCACTTACAGCTAATAAACACAGTCAAGGGTTTCTCATTGAGTTGATCAAAAAGGAAAGAAAGAGGATATATCATTGTATTGGAAATATTATATATAATTTAATAACTTGAAATAATAATTGTGATTATATATCTATTCAAGTCCACTACTTCCACACATGTTATAACAAGGTACATAGTTCGTGCAATAAGGTATGCAAGTTTTTGTGGGGTTTGGGTTATTAGAGTAAGTCCCAAAGTCTCAAGAATGTTGTAAGTGAGTTATTAAAGTGAGTGATGTAAGAGTAAGTTTTATTTGTCTTTAATCCACCTTAGGTTCTCCATAAACTCACTATCTCATACTCTCTCAAATCACAACCTACAACCATGGTTTGGCTCAAATAGTGGTATGTAAGTAGGTTTGGCCACATGTGTGAAGAGGGTATGTAGGGTGCTTATGAATAAACCAAGTGTTAAAGTAAATATAAGTAAGTATCTTCATGTTCAAATGGTTACTTAAAACAATCAAAAAACCCCATGAGCACCTATAACCAACTCTTTCAAGTTTGTCATCAAGAGGTTATGTTAGGTGGGATAGATATGATCATTATACATTGTAAGTTTTTGGATTAAAAAGGTTTATTAAAGAAGGTAAGAGGTGGTTAATAATGAATACAGACATCATCAAAGATTAAAGATACTAATTTGAGGCCTAAGAACAAGCTTAAACTCCTAAACATAGTCAAAATTATGATCTACAACCATATTTTTATCTTAGACATTGGTAGGAGGTTGAGATGGACTCAAGGTTGTTGATACAATAAAATAAAGTCATTTACGGTTTATAACCATGGTGACATCAATGAAAATATATAAAACCAATAAAATAATTAGTTTTCATCTATATGATACCTATGTTCAAGGTTTAAAAATGATCAATGAAGACAAAGTAGTGGGTAAGAATATTGTGTGAAGAATAAGAATGAGTTTGGATTGCATAAGGTCTATAAATGGTTTGAAATGGTGGAGGGTAAGACATATCTTTTATAGGTCTTGTTTTGGTTTGGAATGATATAGAACCAAATAAGTGGAGTTTAAACCTTACACATTCATGCATAGTCTTGTAAAGAGGGTACAAAACTCTGTATTTTGATCAGTTCAAGAACATTTATGATTGAATAAGGTCTCTAGCCTAATTGGATAGATGGAGGAGGTTAAGAAAAACCTAGAGATGGTTATTGGTTCCCTTGAAACGTCCCTAAACTCAAGAAATTGATTTTTGAAGGCTCTCAGCCTCTACAGACCTATACATTTAGCCTAGCTAGGGTTTCTAACCAAAAAACCCTATATCTCCTATTTTAACAAGTGAAAAATCATAGAAACTTGTAATCAAGTTTATTTCATCATGTGTAAAGTGAATCACTTATTTTTGTTTTAATATTATATGGCATAGTATGGATTTGAGGTCTAGTGTGTGTAATAGGGATTAAGGGGCCTAATTAAAAGGATGCTAACAAAAGAAGTACCTTGTAAACTTGAATTCAGAACTTGAAACTTTTTGGAAGTTTGTAAAGAGATAGAGGGTGGTGTAAAATGGTCTTAAGTCCTTAGGAAGGTGCATAGACTCTTCAAACAAGCAAGAAAACCTCAAAAAAGGGCTACAAGGGATTATTGGCTCTAAGGATGGTTTCAAGCAATGTGAAACAATGGAGGATTCAATTTCAAGCTCAAGGAACAAAATCAAACTATGCAATCTAAGACACCTAGTTTGATCTACTCTTCAGATGCTCATATCTTTCAACACATAAGGAGTTGGGCCAAATTATTTTAGTATGTTTTGTATACCCCTATGTACTTTAAATTCACTATGGATTGAGGTTGGTTAACAATTTTTAAGACTCTAAGAAGTCCTATAATGCATGCATAGCCCCATAAACAGACTTTTTATGTACATATATTTTTACACCTTTCATATGGGAGTCGAAGCTTTTTAGGAAAGTTGAGGGGGTCTATGGACTAAAGATTCATGAAAATACATTATGGAATAGAGGCCTATATTTTATGAAGGATCATTAAGAAGGTATTTAAAGAGATAAATGGTATAAATTCATGGAAGAGGCCTAATGGGACATGAATCACCATTCTATGGCACTTAGATCTCTTCATAAGGGCTTCTAGGGTACCTTACTGAGCTGAAAGGTAAAAAACCTAGGTTTTTTGACAATTTATGAATGGTTGTAGTTTTAATGTAGTTTTACACCATTATTGTAGGATTTGAAGGTGCCATAAATCTTTGTTTTCTCCCTCATATGGATTTTTGGAGGTCTTCTACAGGTCCATAATTGGTTCTCATGGTGACAAATAGCCTTGGGAGCAAGTTCTTACATAGTTGGTTGAAGGTGGCTCAAGATTGAAGACCTCCATTAATGGATTCTAAGAGATTTTCAAGTTTAATGGAGTATTTTTTAGGTTAGAGGAGCAAAAATGTGTTGAGAATGAAACAAAGTATAAAAAAGCAAACACCCAAACTTAACCTTCAGGGTTAGTTACAAGCATAAAGCACCAAGATCACAAACCATAATACCAAGTAACTTCTAGAAGCTAAGTGGAATGGGGTGTAGAAGTGAAAGTGGGATATTTTGGAGGTTAGAGGAGAAAATTGGAGCATTAAATGAGGTTTATAGTCTTTGAAGACTTTTATTAAGGATAGTGGAGTGTGACAGCATCATCCTCAAAGTTTTTTTGTCTTATAGTGCCTTTTTAGGCCAATGAGAAGGATTGGAGACCCTTTGGAATAATGGAGTTTAATTTGATGAGAGAGGATCATTTATTAATTAATATAAATGTTTTGGAGACTCCATGGAATGTGGTTGAGTGACATTTATTGAATTCTAAGAGCTTTCTTCTCCTCTCTCTTCCCTTTTCTCCTATATCTCCCATTTCATCCCATTTTATAAGATATAATCTCATTTGACAATGTAAAACCCTATAAATTTTTTGTAAAATAGTCTTTGAAGTAATAAGACATAATTTTTTGACTATCTCTTGCTTACATCTAGTGTTATGGTTAGTTTGTGTATTATTGTTTTGTACAAGGGTGTCTTTCCTTGGTAATTGTCCATCTTTCTTTCATTTTTACAAGATTTCCACCATTGTTACAGGTCTAAAACTTTTCATTTTTAGTAATTAGTGAAGTTTTTGTGTGATTTTTATACTCCTATATGTTTCATCTCTTACCTAGTGGGCCTAGTTTTAGAAATATTAATGCAAAATTACTGACTGTAAATATTATGTGAGTGAGGGTTATCTTTAAACTACCTTAGTGTTAGTTTTATGCATTTTGGAGTGTCTTTAAGTTTGGTGCATCACCTTGTTTATGTTTTTATTCATCCATTACAACCCTTCTATCCCTTTTCCAAGCATAATCAATAGTTTAGGTGAGCTACCAAAAGGAACCAAGATTTTCTATAGGTTTTACCCCATTATAGGATACCCATAGCCTGGGGTTGTTCCCATTTTGTATCCAAGAGTGAGAGAACCTAAATAAATCTCTCATGAGGGTGAAATTATATGATACAATAGTTTAAAGCATACCTAGTGGGATAAAATTCAAATAATATTGATTGAGATTTATGTTGGTCTTGATCTATTTGTAGCAGTTATTGCATCTACACTCTCAGCATCTAGCAACTCCAATGAACACTCAAATTTCTAGTGGTAGTAAAATACTTATCTTTCATGCCAAAGGTGACTACAAGATTACCTTCTATAGGTATTAATTTTGAATTACCTTTTAACTCAGCAAAAATATTTAGGTTTGCTAACACTCATCACTACAAAGGAAACTTTCCTCCTAAACTGATTTCCAAGTCTACCTCTACAAGAAGATTTTTGTTGGGCCCTTTCACTACTATGGATGCCCCTATAAATTTTACTTTTATGGATTTTAATGGTCAAAGTTTTTTAGACCTCAATTAGTATGACCCTATTCCAGTGGTATCCCTTAAGAGTGTGCCTTACTTTAGAGGATATAATTCTATAAACCCTTCTAAACACATCAGAGATATAACCAACTTTTGCAATATCCATGACATCAATGAAGAAAATGTGGCTATTAGGTTGTTGTCCATATATTTTAAGGACAAAGCCCTAGATTGGTATAAGAAATTTTGAATTTCTAAGTCACCCCCTTAATTGATACAGGACTTGCTGAGACCATAAGAGAAGTTGCACACATGCAAGGTCCCAAGCACTTGAAGCAAAGTAGGATTTGCACAGATATTCCCCATTCATTCCCATACCCAAGTAGTCAAGTGTAGGTCTACATAAAAATAAAATTAAGGCTTATTCCTATTATAATAAAGGGTTATGTGCCATAGCATAGGATTCTACTCTCATTCCCTTGAATATCATAAGATGCAAATCTAAATCCTCATGCTACCTCTTTAGATACTCACAATTTCAAAGAACTCTTGTGTGCACCATTAATATAAGAGTAATCCTAAATCAAGGGGTACGCACACAAATTATATGTGCACATAGTGAAAAAATAGAGGAGCACATGCCAATTTCCATTCCACACATAATATTTATGTGGAAAGTCAAATAAGAATTTAACACAACAAGCACCAAGTGGCAAGGAAAAGTAAATAGGTAATTGAGTGAGGCCCAAGACATATTAGAGATAGTAAATGTAGAAGTGGCTATCAGACATCAAAATATGAGTTCATACGACCTTTTGACCTTGTCAGGGAAGTCTCCCATTCCTCAATGCACATGTATCCATAAATGACCCCAAAACCAATTCTAGGCCCAATCATCAAATAACTTCAAGAGGCATGGTCGAGGTGCCATAAAATAGTTTAAAACTACACCCACCACCCTAAGTGGCATATTTATTACAAAATAGGCTTGTTCACTATAAAAACCTAGTTCTTCACTTATAAAAGGTCAACATATTTTTAGAAACCTCACACTATTAAAATTTACCCTCTAAGAGCACTTGTATTGGCTAAATCTTGTATACTAATGAGAATTAAGTTCACCTCTTTCCATTCTTATAATGATTTGTGTGTTATTTATGTTTGTTGATACTTGACTATGGGAAATCTTCACCCCTCTCACTATTGTCCATTATTATTACCTCTTCAATGAACTTAAAACCCATTTGAAGGTCATATTTTATGTGTAGAGGGTCTACATTAATATTATCTATGGACTATTTTTCATCCCTCTTAGTTTTGCACTGTGTTCCTACACCTCTATACAAAACACTTATGCATATGGAGTATCATTGGTATAATATTTGTGATATTGTCTTGTTCTTGAAGGTTTGTATTGTGTTTATGGTATTAAGATTTCTCACTCTATTCTGGGTGCATTGCCTCTCTTGTGTTTCAGTAATCTCTTACCTTTTCCCTCCCTTTTCCCTAAAAATCTTAGGTTTAGACTAGTGGTAGATTTACCTTTATACTATTTAGGCCTATACACTAGTCTTAAAACTAGGTGAACTTAGAATATAAGGAATCTAACATACTCTAAAGGCTTGTCCCAAGGAGCAAAAGGGTCCCACACCTTAGGGACATTCCCATCATTGTGATGAGATAACCAATACCCTCACATGTAGCTAAGAGATAATACTTTCACACCTAACACCATAAAATTGTGTGCCTTTTATAAGACCTCTATTCTAAGTGTCCTATAATAAAAATCCTCCATACTAAGAAGCATCCATGGGTACACATTTTGAATGATAATAGTTTCTATCATGCTCGGTGGGAGTCATTTGAAAAAAGAGCAATGGAATCAGTGCTACCCTTAGCTATCAAGAGTTGAAGACACTCCATAGAGTACCTAGTGACTCTAAATGTCTAAATATACTAGTTTAAGTAGTCTAATTACTTAATAGTATATCTCTCCACCCATTATTCCATGAAAATTTTGATATCATGCCTTCTCATTTCTCATATTAAGCTCATATGAGTGTTTATAGCCCTTTGATAGTTTAACCCTTATGATATCATACTTATTCTTCTAATCAGCCCTGTGTAAGCTACATTGCTCTCAATTCACATTATTACCCTCCTAATTAGCCCCAAATGAGCATCAGCAATATACATCTTGATTTTTAGAGATAGATGAGGGAGATTGAAAGAGAGCAGGGGTATGATAGGTAACAAGAGGAGCTTGCTCATCAAGCTTACACTTAGTAGTGGGAGATGATGGAGTGAAATAAATTTTAAGAGGAATGATTAGATAGGTAGATCAAAACCAAACAAGAGTAGATACACTAGCTACTTGCACATATGAAATAAACTAAATCATAACTAACCACCTCCACTCCATTTCCTAGCTTTAGATAGGCCCCCTTGTGATTTCAAGCCAACAAATAGAGCAAAAGGTTTCTACGCTCAGAGTCCCTATATTCAAATAGGATAACTCCTTTGCACTTCTAATTAAAACCCCTATTTTCAAATTACCAAGATTTAAAAATCTTGTGCTCATGACAACTCAAGAACCCATCTTTCCTTAAAAGCCTCAAGTGCAGTCATGGTAGCCCTCTTGGACCTGACACCCCAACTTTAGGATTCACACCTTAGTTAATACTATTCCTACTATGCCAATAGAGACTCCTCGTCCTCCCACCATCTCCATTTTCAAAAGAGGACTAGTTATGTAAAGCATAGAGGTAGTCTATGTAAAATAAGATGAGGGTGCCTCAAGTGAGGAAGAGTCAATATGTGCCACTCCAAAATGCATTTAAGATCCAAGGATAAACCTCTCTTAGGTAGAAGGTATACCATTTGATACTATGGAGGAAGACCTCAAAGAAGGATCAAACCTTCAAGAGGAGTGCACACTTAAAAATTATGACCATGATCACCAAAAGGTGAGCTCACATGCACAATTACAAGAACAAGAGGAGAACTCCTTTTGGGATGAGTTAGAGGAATTTTTTTCAAGTCTTGATGATAAATTGGCATCCTCTTAAGAGCATACCTATTCCCAATTCCATGCAAGTAACAAGTTTCAATCACATATCAAATAAAATCAAGGTACACACATAGAGGAAATCACAACCTCATAGATGATAGAAGCCCATAGGGATTTAGGTGTGTATCTAAGCATAAATGAGTCATCAAAAAGATCATTTAAACTAAGGGAGAAATGACAACTAATTGAGCTTGAGGAGAAACATGAAAATATAGAAGAAGCTATGGAAATGAGCACTCTTAATCCTTTGGTGCCTAGGCACATCATAAAGGTGTTTTCAAAGGGAATAATAGAATTGGGGAAATAAATACAAAATAAATAAGGGAATACCATTGAGTTAATGAGCTTCCCAATTATCAAGCATAAGTCTCCCAAACTCTAGAAGGTTTAATATGAACAAAGAGCACAGCTAGGCACTAGGAAATCTAGGAGCGATTTGTTTAACTTCGAGGACATTAGCCATCTGGGAGGAAAGCTTATGTATAGCATGGTAGAGTCATTCATTTAAAGGAAGCCTGAAAAAATGGCTTCTTATAACACTCTTCAAAATTAATCAGGTTATGCCTTCTTCACAATAAATAAATGCCACCTTGTCTCCATCCATCACATATCAATAATACAGAGGCACACAATGCAAAGGACTCAAGAGGTTTTTGTTTTGATCCAAGAGGATAAAGGTGCATGATTTTAGGTTGTATATAGTAGATTAGGTTATCTTACATTATAGTTTCCTAAGTGTCTATGTGTACATTATATAGTCTTAGCTTAGTTTTTTTTCCCTCTAAGTGTGTTTCATGCATCTATTACTTATTCTTCTCCTTTTTGCTTTATTGAGGGTTGGACTCAGTTTAGTTTATTCAGGTGAAAGGCCAAGTAGGTTACAACTTTAATGACTCTATGCCCAATGGATCACTTCAAAGGCTATTGGGTTCTTGTTTATCGACTAAGTAGCCCACAGAGGTCACTAAAAGTATCAACTTTATAAGTCACCCCCTCATTCATTATAAGACTTTCTAAGACCATAGGAGAAGTTGTGCACCTAAGAGGTCCCAATCACTTCTAGTAAATCAAGATGCACATAAATTCTCCCCATTTGTGCCCAAACCTAATTAGTCAAGCATAAGTCTATGTAATAATATAATTAAGGATCACACCTATTATAAGAAAGGGTTACATGCCATAATGCAGGATTCTACTCTCGTGCCCTTGAATATCATAGGATGCAAACCTAAAGCCTCACACTACTTATTTCATAGAATCATAATTTCAAATAAATCTTACATGCACCATTAGCACAAGAGTACTTCCAAATCAAGGGGCACATGTACAAAATTTGCATGTATGTAACGAACAAAGAGAGGAGCACACACCAAGTTTCAAACCACACATAGTAATGATGTGGAAATCCAAATAGTAAGTTAGCACAATAGGTACCAAATTTTGGGTAAAAGTAAAAAGGTAATTAGAGGTAGTTGAGTGAGGCTTGAGGCATGTCAGAGATAGTAAATTTAGAAGTGGTTATCAAACATTAGAATATGAGTACATGTCACCCTCTGACCTTATTAGGGAGGTATCCCATTCCCTGATACCCATGTATCTAGAAAGGATCCCACCATTAAATCTACACCTAATCACCAAAAAAACTTTAATAGGCATTGGTGTGGCACCACAAAATAATTTAAATCTACACCCACCACCCCAAGTGGCACATTTATTGTAAAATAGACTTGTTCACTATAAAATCTTAGTTCTTCACTTGTAAAATGGTTGACATATTTTTAACAACCTCATAATACTAAAATTTTCCCTCCAAGATCACTTATATTGGCCAAATCTTACATACTAACAAGAATTAAGTTCACCTCTTTCCATTATTCTGATGATCTATGTGTTATCTATGTTTGTTGATCCTTGACTATGGGTAATGTTCTCCCCTCTCATTGTTGTCCATTTATAACACCTCTTCATTGAACTTAGAACCTACATGTAGGTCATATTTTATACATAAAGGGTTTATGTTAATATTTTTTATGGAATATTTGTCATCCCTCCCAGTATTATATTATGTTCATATGCCTCTATGGGAAACACTTATGCATTTGGAGTATTCTTGGTAGAGTGTGTGTGATATTATCTTGTTCTCAAAGTTGTTTATTATGTTTATGGTAGTATGAAATCTCTCTCTATTATAGGTGCATCGTCTCTCTTGTATTTCAACATATCTTACCTTTTCCATCTCTTTTCCCCAAAATTTTAGGTTTAGACTAGTGGTAGATTTACATTTCTTCTCTTTAGGCCTGCACGTCAATTTTAAACTAGGTGAACATAGAATTAAATTAATTTGGCCTACTCTGGAGGTTCATCCCAAGGATTGAAAGGGTCCTATACCTTGGGGACATTACCATCATTTTTACAAGACAACCAATGTATGCACATGCAATTAAGTAATAATACATTCATACCCAACACCACAGACTTTTCCACCTCATACAAGACATGTTGACGACTGGAGATTGCACCCAGCAATAGGAAAACAGATTCCTGCCCTCTCCCCACAACATGGAAACTCCTCTCTCACCTATGGGATGGTGAAGCAGGAGAGGAGAGTCTCTAGGTATGGGCTAGTTCCCTCTGATGTATCTTGTTTGTTTTAGGCAGTGCAAAAATAATGGACAGGGATGTATATATATATATACATATATATATATATACATATATATATATATATACATATATATATATATATATACATACATATATATATATATATATATATATATATATATATATATATATATAGCTATAAGTTGGGGGGATGAAAAGGGGCAAGAAATGTAAGAAAACAAACAGCCTACTCTAAAGAGGTGATACACCAAAATAAAGGTTGACCTTCCACATCCACTCTCAGAATCAAGAAAAATGCAAATATACTCTACACATCTAGTAGAAGAACCAGGCTGCTAAGACTAACAGGGAGGCTATAATGGAAAATACATAATAGAGGTTTACCAAGGTGCTATGGAATGCACACTTGCAAGTAACTTCCTCTATTCTGTCCTTCTCAAATATTGCTCTTCTCCTTTTAGCTACAGAATCGGCGCCTTGTAGATGGCTGGTCTATTGGCATTAACCTGTGTAAGCATCGAAGATAATGACTAAACATAAATAATACTCATAACATACATAGACAATCTATCCAAGATGGAGGCAAAAAACTATATTTTATTGATTTAGGTGGGGAATTTGGAGAGCTGTGCTCTTTACAAAATTGGAGAAGATCCTTTAAAATGCACAAGTCTGCCCATTTATATGGGAAAAGTCAAGAGGAGTCTCATTGGGAAGAGGGAAAAAACACTGTAGCTAACATCATAAATCTATTGGGACCATGCTTGCTGCCTCATTTTGCATGCGGCCTGCTCCTCTACCCGTTGGGTGGGTCTTTTTTTGTTACTGTAGGGATTTTTTGCTACCTGATGTTGTGAGCGATAAATTTGCCGCCCAATGTCGTGGACTGCACGTGGGACTTTTGCCAACGTCAACTGATTGGCTGTCAAGCACAAAAATTTTGCAAACATCAGCTGTGTATGCATGGTTATTCTGCCAATGTCGACCGAGTTGGCTACCTTTCTTTTCTCTGCTTGTGTTGTGAGCTGCAATTTTGCCACTGACTGCATCTATTTGTGGTCTCTTTTTACCCGTCGGTGTTGTGGGTGGCAATTTTTCCACCAACTGCATTGTTCTTGTAAATGTCTGCCCTCCTTTTGCCTTAGTGTTAAGTGCCCTGGCCTTTTCCTTCCCCTTTTGTGAACGTTTGAAAACTCTGCCTTATGCTATTGTGAATGCCAAAAAATGAGGCCGATAAGCCAATGCTTTGAAATGGAGCTGTCGAACCCTGAAGGTGGACCTTATAACCTGAAATTAACTGGGCATGCAAAGCAAGTGTAGAAGGTGACTGAGATTTTTCCTAAGGGGCAAAATTGGGTCAACAAATTGGTGACTTACAGGGTAAGCGTGCCTGCTATGCTTAGAACCTAGTTGCCTTACATTCCATTGGGTGCGGAGTCAGATGGTGACTTTGAAGAGAGTTCATAATAGGTTTGATAATCCTAGAATCAAATACATAAAATTTACCCCCACAACGAAGGGAAACACACAAGGCTAAAAACAACTACCTATGTAACTGCACTTGGGGAAAATAGGGAAAATGACTGAAAGCAAACTATTATATATAGCTAACCAGGAATGTTCGCATCCCTCCTGGATTGAAAGGAAAATTTGTTAAGTCCCCTTCCTGGTGAGAAGACTTATCATGGTAGGCAAGTAGCTACAAGAAAATGAGATTTGGTGACTTACTCTTCCTTCTTATCACCTGAGTTGGCTGGAAACTAAGGGGATCAAAATCAATCATGCCTCCAATATATATATGTATTATAATTATCCCTAGAGGCTTGTTAAATGTTGGTCCTTGATATTGGTGCCCTTTACCAAAAAATCAATGGCTACTAGCTCATCACTGTAAGCCTTTTGATCTGCACATCCCTTCTGTAATGTATCATGTCCTGACTTGTTTCCTTCTATCTCGTTGAAAACTCTATCAGACTCATCCTCTACTTCTTCTTGGCCTTCTTGAAGAAAGTTGACTTTGGTGATGTCTGAAATGGGCTCACAAAATGACTGCTCATCCCATAGAACATCACTTCTCTATTTAAAACTCTCTTCCTCAAGGCATTCCTCCAAGAAGACAGACCTCTCCTTTTCCTCTTTGCTGATCAGGTTCTCTAGATTTTCAAAAATATTCTCCTGATCCTCCTCTAACTCAGGTTCTTCAATGTAGTCATCCTCATCAAAACAACAAGGAAGTTCATCAAACAGAGGAGAAGAGAGCTTAACATGCATTTGTTCCTCCTCATACTGTTGGAACATCTGCATCTACGCAAGGCCTGCATCTTCTCCACTGCTGATAAAGTCTTCACAAGGGGCATCAATGATGATTTCTTCTTCATTGTTGCTCATGACAACCTCCTAAAGGACTACAGATTGGATCTTTTGTTCCTCTCCTGTGTCTTGCAAAATATGTTCTTCCTTGAGAAGAGGTGAAGTGAAGAAAGCATGTGGAAGAGGAAACAATCCTTGAGCTAGAATCAAATGATTCTCCTCTCTCCACTTGATCAATACTTCATCAATATCAGGCATGGCCTGATAACTCTCTTGGAAATGTGTAGGTGGGGTGTGTTCAGGCATGGAATGTGATGTTTGGTCTAAACCATCCACCACACATTGGCTAAGGAAACTCTCTCTAGATTCCAAATCTGCTATTCTCTTAGCTAGATCTTCTTGGAAAAGCTTTTCCTAGAGGCTGTCAGCATCATCATAGGCAGGGGTAACTTCATCTTCTTTAAGGTTCTGATAAAAACCTTGCTTTTCTTCTTCTATTCTGCCCCATGATTCCACTATTTTCCCCCAATTTAGGATTTCAAAATTTGAATTCTGCTCTTGTGAACAGGCAGCAACTTCATTTTCCACAAGGTCATGAGGCTCTTCCATAAGGTTTGTAAATTTTCCCTCTCTTTCAAGGAGCAGCTTCATCCTAGCCTCTAAATTTTCAATTTGTTTGGCTAGGTTGTCCTAAAAGAGTCTTTCTTGGAGGTGGCCAGCATGATCCTATTCAAAGCTCTAAGCTGGTCCTTGGCATTCCTTCCTCCAACTCAAAATTTGCACATCATGCTGGAGAACTTAGGGAGGCTGAGGAATGCAAGGAAAACACTATTGGTGCATTAGAGGAGTCTTTAGAAGAGGGACATGCTGGCTAATGGTATTATTCTCAATGGAAGATTCTTGATCTAAGGAGTTGAAAAGATTGATCTCCATGGGAGGTTGCTCTGATGCCATTTGGCATTGGAAGGCTAGGTGCACGAGATTGGGAGCAGCTGTATTGGATGAGTTGGAGTGAGCAAGTGCAATTTGATAAAATGGATTTGGTGTAAAAGAGGAGGTTTTCTTCAGGGTAGGAGGGGGCACACAAGGCTGATTGCCTTGGATAGATGGATTTCTCCATTTTGGTGCCTCTTCCTTCATGGACTGCAAGGCCTACACTTGCTTAAACAAGCACTCCTCTTCATACATCAGCTCCTGCTAATATTTGTACTACTCTTCCAACCTATTGATTTCCATTGTCTGTCTCTCAAATTTGAGCTTGACCCCCCTTATAGTTGTAGGGCAACTAGGAGAGCCGCTTGAGGGGATTGCATAAATATCTGAAGTCTGATCACACTCACATGAAGGAAAACAAGATCCATGATTTTGTGCAAAAGAAGTATACATACAAGAAATGGATGATTTTTTATGGCACTAGGCTGCTTAACCAATAGATTTACTTAGAGTTGCCAGATGCTGAAGGAAAAATTTGATCTATTGTAACAGGACCAACATCAATCCTACAACTTTACTGCATTAAAAACTTGTCCCACCGGGCGTGCCAAAACTGTTGACAATTGGAGATTGCACCTGGAGGTAGGAAAATGGATTCCTGCCCTCTCCCCACAACATGGAAACTCCTCTCTCACCTGTGGGATAGTGAAGCAGGAGAGGAGAGTCTATAGGTATGGGCTAGTTCCCTCTGATGTATCTTGTTTGTTTCAGGCAATGCAAAAATAATGGACAGGGATGTATATATATATATATATATATATATATATATATATATATATATATATATATATATATATATATATATATATATATATATATATATATATATATATATATATACAGCTATAAACTGGGGGATGAAAAGGGGCAAGAAATGCAAGAAAACAAATAGCCTACTCTAAAGAGGTGATACACCAAAATAAAGGTTGACCTTCCACATCCACTCTCAAAATCAAGAAAAATGCAAATATACTCTACACATCTGGCAGAAGAACCAGGCTGCTAAGACTAACAGGGAGGCTATAATGGAAAATACATAATAGAGGTTTACCAAGGTGCTATGGAATGCACACTTGCAAGTAACTTCCTCTATTCTATCCTTCTCAAATATTGCTCTTCTCCTTTTAGCTGCAGAACCGGCACCTTGTAGATGGCTGGTTTGTTGGCATTAACCTGTGCAAGCATCGGAGATAATGACTAAACACAAATAATACTCATAACATACACAGATAATCTATCCAAGATGGAGGCACAAGACTATATTTTATTGATTCAAGTGGGGAATTTGGAGAGTTGTGCTCTTTACAAAATTGGAGAAGATCCTTTAAAATGAACAAGTCTACCCGTTTATATGAGAAAAGTCAAGAGGAGTCTCATTGGGAAGAGGGAAAAAACACTGTAGCTGATGTCATAAATTTGCTGGGACCATGCTCGCTACCTCATTTTGTATGTGGCCTACTCCTCTGCCCACTAGGTGGGTCTTTTTCAGTGTTCTGCAGGGCTTTTTTTCTGCCTGATGTTATGAGTAGTAAATTTGCTACCCAATGTCATGGACTGCATGTGAGACTTTTTCTGACGTTGGCCATGTATGCATGGCTATTCTGCCAATGTCGACCGAGTTGGCTACCTTTATTTTCTCCACTTGTGTTGTGAGCGGCAATTTTGCCACTGACTACATCTGTTTACAGTCTCTTTTTACCCACCAGTGTTGTGGGTGGCAATTTTGCTGCCGGCTGCATTGTTCTTGTAAACGTCTACCCTCCTTTTGCCTTAGTGTTAAGTGCCCTGGCCTTTTCCTCTCCCCTTTTGTGAACATTTGAAAACTCTGCCTTATGTTACCATGAATGCCAACGAATGAGGCCGATGAGCCAATGCTTTGAAACAAAGCTATTGAACCCTAAAGGTGGACCTTGCAACCTGAAATTAACTGGCCATGCAAAGCAAGTGCAGAAGGTGACCGAGATTTCACCTGAGGGGCAAAATTGGGTCAACAATACCTATGTGCTAAGTGTCCTACAAAAAAAATATTCCATGATGTGAAGCATCCATAAGTACATGTTTCAAATGAAAATAATAACTTTCTCCTAAATCCATCATAACATGGGACTAGTTAGGTGATGCTTTGTGCAAGATGTTTGAAGATAAGAGTGACCACTTGTCACTAACAAAATAGTTGACTACAATCAAGAGGTTATACAAGATTTCAATAATAGGTTTCAAAAAACATGGGATAGGATTCTAATCTCTATCAAGCCTAATCCTAACTATTTTTCCTATACTATTTGAAATTTCTCAAGAGTGACATTATAGTGATGATACAGTCTATGGGGGGGAATACACTACCTGATGCTTATGAAGTGGAAATCAGAGCAAAGAATAGCTTAGTGCAAGATGGAAAGCTCATACCTATGACACCTATGCCCTTGTTTATTTATATCAAAACATCTCATGTTTTCATTCCTCCCCTTACTTCCATTCCTCCTTTGTCAGCACTTGATGCCATACCTGCAACAAAATAAGAAAAGGCTTCAACTACTCAGTCTAGTGACTCCCAAGAGCATAAGAAATTCTAAGAACTCAAGAATATGTTTCAAACCTTGGGAAATGAATTTTTAAATTTGAAGAGGAATTAATATCAATATAATATTATTTATCATGCCCCATATAAGCCTCAACAGTCTTACCAAGCCAATAGGCCACCCTTCAAAGTAATTGTCTAAGGACAAGGGCAAGGAAAACCCAACTATGATAGGTAAAATAATTACAATCCTAATGCTATAAGTGATTCCAATAACTTGGTCCCTATTCAAAACAAATTCATAGGAATATGAGGGTTATATGCCTTGGAATTGGTCATTCAATCAATCCATGATTCCAAACATTGAGTTTAATCAGGCTTTCAATGATAAGTGGAAATATGGTGCTAGTTATGGATTCAATCAAGCTTTCATGGATAAAAATATATAAGTACATATGATGATAAAATTATAAGAGCCTTAAAAAGTCCAAGGGCCTAATGAAGGACCAAACTAGTTGCGTGATACCAAGGTTAACTATGAACAAGAAGAGTGTTATGCTTTAAATCAACAGGCTAGCTCCAACCAAACAAACATTCTAGTAGCATCCAACAAAAGGTTAAATAGAAGGACATGGAAGGCAACCAAGAATTATTCAAAGAGTATCCTAATCTTACTCCATTAATATTAAATCTAAATGATCCTATCGATGCTCTAAAATTTATAATAACTTAGAAAAATTAGAACCAAGGAAACACTTTTGTACCCAAAAACTCACAAGTTCAAAGCATGACTATGGATACCAAAGCATAAGCAAAGGTTATTGGTTTGCATATCAACATTATTGAGAAAATGAAGAAGTTGAATGTGAGTGTTCTAATGTGGGGCATGCTCTCTATGACTAATTAATTATATATCCTTTAAGAGAGTTTGTTAAAGATTATTATTTCTGAGAAGCCACCAAGCAATAAGAATGTAGTTCTCACTAATGCAACCAAAGGAAATGAAGGAAAATTAAACAAGGTGGTCAAACATTCTCCATTATACCTTTTTGTAATCATTGAAAACTCCTTGGTACACAAATACATGGTAGATAGTGGATAAATTACTTTAGTGATGCCAAAATTGATAGCAGATTAACTTAGTTTGAAGTAAGAACCCCAATCTAAGGGTGTGTTGCAGCTTGATGGATCTTCTACCAAACCAACAATTATTATTAAAGGATTAAAATTGACCCTCCATTCTTGACCTAGTGTTTTAGTGGATTAGGATGTAGTGGTTTTATAATTTCTTCCTCACTTTACTTTATACTTATCTAGAGACTTCACAGATAAAATTGGGGGTTACCTAGCTATAGAATTGTCTTATATGGCTTTTAAGACAAGGTATGGGACCAAGGTGTCTACCAAATCTGATCCCATTTCCCAATTTCACATTAATCCTTATGGTCCAAGTATCCCAAACATTAATTGTACCATTCTAGATTAAGATGAACATCTTTTTGGTCAAAAACTAAATAGTCATCATGAGGAGATGCTTGATATGCTCTTAGATAAGCTATGGAGTGAAAATTATCTACTTAATCTTTTGAGATGTGTTGAATAAACAAACATGGGATTTTATTGCCTACATGAAGAGAATGAGTTCATGCCATCCCTCACTAGGCCACAAGAGGATAATTATGGATTCTATAAGATGTTATTTGATGGCTCAAGGAGAAAGAATGGATTAGGTGCAAGTGTGATGATAATATCCCCTTCTAATGATAAATACTTTTCATCATATAGGTTTTAATTTAGTTTCTCTTGCAATGTATCTAAGTATGAGGGTCTTCAATGGGATTGTAAGAGGCTAATAAAGTAGTTTCAGGTGTATGTGGATAGTGATATGATAGTACATCATGTGAGATGTCAAAACATAGCCAATAACCCCTTAATGAAGTCTTATAAACATAGAGTGTGGTATATACTTGAAGATTTTAAAGCCTTCAATATCCAAGTAGTGCCAAAAGAGAAAAATCAACATATTGATAGGTTGGTAGCTATAGAGGCTCAGTTTGACATCCCAAATGATTTGAATAAGCATAAAATATATCCACATGTCAAAGTGATATTGAGGCCATTATTTTTAGATAATGAAGCCCACCGGTAAGTCTTTGATAGTGACAAGTATATTGTTTGCTTCCTATAATAAGAGGCATATTTTTCTTTAATGAACCAAGGTAGATTTTTAGTAATAGTACGAGGATCAATTTATTCAACTAAAGTCAAATAAACTTACTAAAGGGTTGGTTACCCTTGAGGGTCTTTTACATGAAGGAGATCACATGAGGAGGTATAAGGCAATTACATTTACTAATGAAGAAAACTATGAGATAGTCCTCATCTTCAAGGACAAACTTCTCAAGCTTAAAAGGTGAGAAATGAGGTAGAAAAACATGCATTTATTGAGATTTTTAGGGAATACTCATATATCTTTGCTTGGGAATATAGTGATCTAAGAGATTTTGACCTCAAATTAGCCCAACACACCATAGAGTTAGAGGCCAATGCAAAGCCTATTAAGTAGAAGTAAAGGCCTATCAACCCAAATATTGAAGAGCTAATGAAAAAAGAGTTAACCAAGTTTATTGAGTCTAATATTATTTTTCCTATCAAACACTCCTCATGGGTATCTAACTTGGTACCTATGAGAAAGAAGAATTGTGAGATCCAGTTACGTGTGGACTACAAAAAATTAAACAAGGTCTTTTTAAAATACCATTACCCATTTCCATCCATATATAAACTCCTTTAAATGGTTTCTAGTTTAAAACATTTCTCTCTTTGGGATAGGTACTCAAGATATAACCAAGTGCTAGTTAATGAAGAAGACCAATACAAGACTGCCTTCACCACAAAGTGGAGTATTTTTTCATATAAGAAGATGAATTTTGACCTATCAAATGTTGGAACTACTTTTCAAAGATCCATGGACATGTATTTCCAAGGTTTTCTCAATTATATGGTGCTTGTATACTTAGATGACATAATGGTTTTCTCCAAGAAGGCTAGTGAACACTTGGACCACTTGAGTTTGATCTTTTAAATGTGTAGAGAGTATGAGATCTCATTAAATCCCAAAAAGTGTTTGTTTGATATCCATGAGGGCAAAATCTTGGGGCATATTATCTCAAAATAAGTAATAGATATTGATCCTAATAGAATAAGTGGAATCTTGGCCTTGTCTTTGCCCAAGCATAAGAAGGGACTTCAATGTTTCATTGGAGAGATAAAGTTTGTAAGGAGGTTTATTCTTGGTTTTGCAAGCTTGGTTAAACCTATCACTTCTATGTTAAATAAGAATCAGGTGTTCACTTAGAAAAGAGAATACAAAGTAGGATTTTAAGCTATCAAACAAGCCATTTCTCAATCACCTACACTCATGAATTTTGATTTCTCAAAATATTTCATATTATATGCCTTTTCTAACATTGACAACATATCAACTATGTTGATTTAAAATAATGGTGAAAGGATTGAACAACCAATTTAATTTTTTAGTCTGGAGCTTGAAGGGTATGAATAAAGGTATATTTTCATGGAAAATCAAGTCCTTGTAGTTTTAAGAAGTCTAAAAAAGTTCATTCTTATGTTATCTAATAGTAAAATATATCTTATGGTGTCTCATCTTGGAGTGAGAGAATTCATTCTCAATAAGGACCTGAATAAGAAGAGGGCTAGTTGGATTACAAGAGTCATAGAATATGGCATATAAATTAAAGTAAATAAGCTTGTAATAGGTAAAGGCTTATGTGAACACATGGTTTCTAACCTTCATGAAGATAAAGAGGTTGTTTTGGTGATATAAGATAACTTACAGACAACTGCACCTCCAACACACACTAGCTAGGTCAAGGATATGACAAGGTTCTTGCTAACAATTGGGTGTCCTCAAGTTATGGATATAATAAATATAAGATACTTTAGACTTCAGTCTATACTTTAGGCCTTGATTGGTAGTGTTCTATTTAGAAAAGACCTTAATAGAGTACTTCTGAGGTGCATAGATGATGATCAAGCGACTAGACTCTTAGAGTAATTCCATGATGGACCTACAAGAGGTCATTTTTTCCCAAGAACTATAATTGAAAAAGTGATGAGGGATAGTTATTATTTTCCTAACCTCTTCAAGGATGCATATGCATGGGGTGAGAAAGTGCCAAAAGTGTGTTCTATTTATAAGAAAGCAAAGGTTAGTAGCCCTTCCTCTTAATCCCATTCAGGTAGAGCAACCCTTCATGTAGTAGGACCTAGACTTTATAGGAATGAATTAATCCACCTTCCATTAGAGGACACAAGTGGGTACTCACTACCATTTATTACTTCACTAAGTGGGTGGAGGAAATTTCTCTAAAGGAATCCAATGAAACAATAGTACTGGACTTCTATGATAGTATAGTAATAAGATTTGTTGTACTAGAAACCATCATTTTAGATAATGCCTTAGAATTTGTTAGCATGAATATGAGTGAATGGGCATTTCAATTTGGCATCTACCTTATCACATCCTCCTATTACTACCCCCATGGTAATGGAATTATAAAGTCAACAAATAAGAACTTGATTATAATAATCAAGAAGACTATGGAGGAGAAATAGAGAGTATGTCATTTGAAGTTAAGGATAGACTTATGGGCTGATAGAGTGACTCCCAAGGTTACCATTGGCAACTCACCTTACATCCTAGTATATGGGAGAGAATACAAGTTTCCCATCTCTCTTGAGTTACATGACTTAGAACTAGCCCATCAACTTGAGTTGATGTAGAGTGAACCTATGAGTGTGAAGATGAAATAACTCATGGAGCTTGAAGAAATAAGGGATCTTGTAATTAAGATAATGGAATAACATTAATCTAAAGTTAAGATATCCTTTGAAAATAGATCCATAGTAGGAGACTTAAAGGAGGGTGATCTAGTCCTCAAGTGGGATTCAAATAAGGCTAATTCAGGAAACCATATAACGTTTGATAGATTTTGGAATGGACCTTACTTGAACCATGGATTCAAACAACATAACACCTTTTAGGTTGAATAACTGGATGGAGAGGTATTACCCATCCCATCCAATGGGATTCATCTAAATCCTTGTTATTAAAATTAATTTTCAGCCTTATACATATTAGAGGAAGCTTTCTTATTTTTCTCCAAATGCCTTATGCACATTTACATTTTTTTTTGGTTTCCTTTCCCTAAGTGCTTTGAGAACATTGTTGTTTTGTTTTGGGTTAGCCTTGTTATTTTAAGAGTTCCAATTAGAAGTTTTTTATCCTTGTGATTAGTTAAAAACCAATTTGAGAGACTTTTTGAACCTATAAGCCCGATGGATAGACTAAGGAAACTAATATTTTTCATAGACAAGCATGCAATCCTAGAAGGTCACCAAAAATGTTGGACAAAATTTACTTACATACAAAACTTTTTCCTAGATGTATCACGCAACTCTCCTAGACCATTTGGTAACCTTTTATCTCCATGACTAGTCTCTTCCTAGTCCTAATTTGATGATGCAATGTAGTATTGTGGAAGGTCTTGTTATGGTGTGAGGAGCTTTGTAGAGTCCTTGTTCAATGGATGATCCAATGGTGTAAAGGGAAAACAAACCTCATGACCCTACCTCATGTCCCTTGCAAGCTTGTGAAACACTTTAAGCACATGTTAAGGTGAATTAAGAGATTTTAAGGAAAATTCTTAAAAATGGGTCTTGAACTACAAGTGAAGGATCTAGCTAGTTTCCATGGTGTTTGAAAATTTATGGGTATGGAAGGAGGTTTTCACAAAGCAATAGATATTCTAACAAGTCAAAAATGATGTCTAGAGAAGCTAATGTGCCCAAAAGACCCCCAAAAGTGCATTAGATGACTTGAGGACCTTTTAAATAGAAATTCTAAGTTAAAAAGTAACTTTTTGAGAAGTCAAATGGGTTTTGACTTCCTTCCAAATCCTTATGTCATGTTTTCCCTATTAAGTCATGTTCAAGGCCATTTCAAGTCATTTGGAGTGGAAGAGAGGTGTTTGGGAGAAAAAAGATGCATTTTGGAGCTTTGGCTAAACAAGTTTTTGAAGGTTTACCTAATACATGGGCTCAAATATCATATTCAAGCATCCATGGTGTCCCTAATATCCTCTCTTAGGCCTCTAAAATGAAATCCAAGCACAAGAACTAATAGAGGTAAAAAGAAACCTATTATCTATAAACAAGGCATGAAATAAGTTTTATGCCATTAATAGAGGTCAAAGAATTTCATAAGGTTTATAATAGGAATTAAATCTCATTTACATCATAAATTTTTTTTTTTCAAGTCTTTTCTTACATAGATAAGCTTCTGGTTCTTCATGCTAAGGAAAAACCATTTTGGGTAGTCTTTGACAACTCTAGGAGAGCCTTAAGTTTTAACTCAGTATGGTAAGGAGAGAGAGAGAGAGAGAGAGAGAGAGAGAGAGAGAGAGAGAGAGAGAGAGAGAGAGAGAGAGAGAGAGAGAGAGAGAGAGAGAGAGAGAGAGAGAGAGAGAGAGAGAGAGAGAGAGAGTGAGAGAGAGAGAGAGAGAGAGAGAGAGAGAGAGAGAGAGAGAGAGAGAGAGAGAATTAGGATATAATATTTTTTTCAATGATAGGGACCCTATTATCCTTCCACTTTGTTTCATTGGTGGTCTAGTTCATCCCCACATCTTTATGAACAATCACTAATAATGCAAGTGTGTCTAAATGGCTTATTCATCTAAATAAGGTCCAAGTTTTCTTATATTTATTTTCTTCAAGATATCATGAGGAGTAATGGTTTTATGGGAGTAATTATAGTGTAAAATATGAACTTTTCTAGTTAGTTTAATCAATTAACTCTTTCCAAGAAGGTACTTATGGCATAAAACCTATTTCTTATGTTATCCCTGTGAACAATCCATCTGGTCAGTTTTGGAGTAAAGCCTAGGTAATAAATCAAGTGAATTCATATCCAAGGGTTATCAAGATAATTATTAACTCACTCCATGCTTCATTCATCCAAGATAATGTCCATATTCCTCTATTTTGAGCATAGTCTCCTTTGAGATGGTTTTGGTGATCCAATCTCTTCAATAAGGTATAACTGTAGTTGATGCATTTATAGTGTTTTAATGGTTTATAAATGATGTCATCATGATATTAACAATAATAAGTAACCAAATAATTCTAATTTAGTCATGAAATTAGTTTAAATGCAATCTCAGGAGGCCATTCTCTTCTCAATGTACCAAGAGTACTTTAAATTCTATTTTGCAATGAATGTATTGATCAGGCCTATAATATGATCATGGAGACTGATGATGAGTATGTAAGAACAAAAAGAGCATAATTTTTACCTATCCACCTTACCCAAAGCATTAGGTGAACACTATGTGGCAATATCAAGTCAACAATCTTTTGAAATCCTTTAAAAAGAGTCATCTTACCAAAGAGGTCAATAGAAATGTTCATCTAAAACAAATAAGGAGTTAGCAGAGGGTCTAAAGAGGAGATGATTTATTTCATGAACCAACTAAAGTTCTAATAACACCAATTAATAACCATTTCCTTCTCCATAATCAAGTGGAATCTATATGTATCCATTAATTAAAATATGCTCATAGAAGCTTTGGTAGGTGAGATAATGATATGTGTCTTGAGTAAAATTTCCACCTACAATAGTTATAACTTTGAATTGGAATGTAAAGAAGATTTAAGTGGTTTTAGGGTGTCTTGAAATAAGGTTTAAAGGATTATAAATGAGTTCATGCCACTTAATTTGAGATACCAATGAAGTCTTGTTGAGCTCAATCATGAAGACCTTATTTTGATGGAGAAATAACATTATAATTTTCCTTATTCATAGATGTTAAGGTATTTTTGTATTATTTAAGGTAATTTTTTATTTTTTGTTCCCATGCATTTCAAGCCTTTAAATGGAAGGATGATATTTAATATATCCAATGAAAGACCATAGAGAGTCAATAAAGGTCATATGCACCTACATATAAGATCTCACTCACTCTCTCTCTCTCTTAGTCCAATCTCTACTTACAACCAATAAGAAATAGGGATTTCATAGTCAACTTGCTATCTTATGTTACCTGAGGGTTTATAAGGTCTTAAGACTTGAATAGGTCTTATGCTTCCAAAAGATGACATAGGTTCTAATTATGTGTCGTAAGACATTTTAAGTGCCTATTGCACCTTATCTCTCTATACATACACCTAGAACAAATGTTATACACATGAAGTCTTAGATAATCAGGGCTATAAAGGGTAGGGTAAGTAAGAAGGGTGTCATGTTAGTCAATGAGTTAATAATGGACTAGTGGATTATGGAAGATGATATTCATACCCATATAAATATACAACATTGATAAGGCCTTAATCCACCATTAAATCAAATAACCCTTGAATGTTGACCTAGAACCATCCTATAAAGGTAAACAAGTGTTATGAAGTGGAAGGATGTCTTGGTACAAGAGATAGAAAATTAAGTGATAAGATACAATTGAGATGGATGGATACACTTAATGAATTTATATCAAGACAATGAATTTAATTCATCTATCTTGAATACATTCATGATCCTTGACTATCACCTATAGGGGTTTCCAATTAATAATCTCCACTTATAGATAATAAACACAGTCAAGGGTTTCTTATTGAGTTGCTCAAAAAGGAAAGAAAGAGAATATCTCATTGTCTTGAAACTATTACATATCATTGAAAATTTTGAAATAAGAATGGTGATTATATATCTAGTCAAATCCACTACTTCCACACATGTTCTAACAAGGTACCCAGTCCGTACAACAAGGTATGCAAGCTTTTTGGGGGTTTGAGTTGTTGGAGTAAGTCTCAAGGCCTCAAGAATTTTTTGAGTTATTAAATTGAGTGAGGTAAGTGCAAGGTTGAGTGGTATTTAATCCACTTTATCTTCTCCATAAATTCATTATCTCATACTCTCTCAAATCACAACCTATAGCCATGGTTTGGCTTAGACAGTGGTATGTGAGTAGGTTTGGCCACAAGTGTGAAAAGGGTCTATGGGGTGCTTATAAATGAACCAAGTGTTCAAGGAAATTTAAATAAGTCTCTTCATTTTTAAATGTCTAATTAACATAATCAAGGACCCCAATGAGTACATACAACCAACTCTTTCAAGTTTATCATCATGAGGTTATGTTAGGTGGGATAGATATGATCATTATACATTGTAAGTTTGTCGATCAAAAAGGTTTATTAAAGAATATAAGAGGTGCTTACTAATGGATAAATACATCATAAAAGTTTAAGGATAATAATTTGATTCCTAAGAACAAGATTAAACCCCTAAACACAGTTAAAATGATGACCTATAGCCATCTTTTTGGCTTGGATAGTGGTAAGAGGTTGAAGTGGATTCAAGATTGTTAATGCAAGATAATAAAGTCATTTAGGGTTTATAACCAAGGTGATATAATTGACAATATATAAAATCAATAAAGGATTTTTTTCATCTATAAGAGACCTATGATCAAGGTTTGGAGATGATCAATAAAGATAGAGTAGTGGGAGAGAAGATTGTGTGAAGAATAAGAAAGAGTTTGGATTGGATAAGGTCTATAAATGGTTTGGAATGGTGGAGGGTAACATAAAACTTTTAAAGGTCTTGTTTTTATGTGGAAGGATATATATCCAAAGAAGTAGAGCTTAAATATTATGCATTCATGCACAATCTTGTAAAGAGGGTACAAAACTCTATATTTTGATCATTTTAAGGACATTTATGATTGAATAAGGTCTCTAACCAAATTAGATAGATGGAGGAGGTCATGACAAACCTATAAATGGTCAGTGGTTCCCTTGAAACATCCCCAAACTAAATAAACTAATTTTTGAAGGCTCTCGGCCTTTGTAGGCATGCACATTTAGCCTAGCTAGGGTTTCTAACCAAAAAATCCTATATCTCCTATTTTAACTGATGAAAAATAATCAAAACTTGTAATAAAGTCTATTTTTGTCATGTGTGAAGTGAACCACATGGTTTTAGTTTTATACCTTATAATATACTATATATTTGAGGTTTAGCATATGTAATAGGGATTAAGAGGCCTAATTTGAAAAAAGTACCTTCTAAACTTGTATTTAGACATTAAAACTTTATGTAAGGTTTTAAGGAGATAGAGGGTGGTGGAAAATGGTCTTAATTCCTCAAGAATGTGGATAGACTCTCCAAACAAGTAAAAAACTTCAAAAATGGGCTACAACAGCTTGGTGGCTCTAAGGATGGTATCAATAATGAATAAATAATGGAAGAATAAATTTAAATCTCATGAAGGAAAATCAAATTATGCAATTTAAGACACCAAATTTGAGCCCCTTTTTAAATGTTCATATCTTTCACTACATAAGGAGTTGGCCCAAATTCTTTTAGTATGTTTTGAGTACCCCTATATACTTAAAATTCATTATAGACTGAGGTTGGTTAAGGGAATGAGATTTATGAAATTTTTTAAAGAATATAAGTAGGCCCAAAATGCATGTAGAACCCCATAAGAAAAATTTCTATGTATGTATCTTTTCACACCTTCACCATGGGAGCCAAAGATTTTTAGGAGAGTTGAGGGGGTCTGTGGGCTAAATATTCATGGTAAGAGGTTCTAGAATGAAAGCCTATATTTTATGAATGATTTTGAAGAAGGTATTCAAAGAGATAAATGGTATAAATGCATGGAATAGGTCTAATGGGACCTAAATCACCATTATATGGCACTTGTATTTATTCATAGGGGTTTTTAGGGTGTATTTCTGAGCTAAAAGGTCAACAATCTAAGTTTTTTGACAATTTATGAATGTTTGTAGGTTTAATGGAGTTTTCCCACATTGTTATAGGTTTTGAAGGTGCCATAAATTTTTTTTTTCTACCTCATAAGAATGATATGGATGTCTGGAGGTCTTCTACAGGTCCAAAAGTGGTTCTCATGGTGATAAATAGCCTTGGGAGTAGGTTCTTGCATAACTAGTTGAAAGTGGCTCAATCTTGGAGACCTCCATCAATGGAGTCAAAGAGATTTTTAGGTTTAATTAAGTATTTTTTAGGTTAGAGGAGAAGATATGACTTGAGAATGAAAGAAAGAATCAAAAAGCAAACACCCAAACTTAACCTTTAGGGTCAGTTGCAAGAATAAAGTGTTAAGATCACTAACCATGATTCCAAGTAACTTCTAAAAGCCAAGTAGAATGGGGCATAGAAGTGAAATTGGGAGAGTTTGGAGGTTAGAGGAGAAACTTGTAACATTAAATGAAGTTTATAGTCTTTGAAGACTTTTCTGAAGGATAGTGGAGTGTGACATCATCATACTTAATTTTTTTGTCTTCTAGTGCCTTTTTAGGCCAATGAAAAGGTTTGGAGACTCTTTGGACTAATGGAGGTTAATTTGATGAGAGAGGATCAGTTCATAATTAATATAAATGTTTTTAAGACTCCATGGAAGGTGGTTGAGTGACATTTATTGAATTGTAAGAGCTTTCTTCTTCTCTTTCTTCCCTTTTCTCCTATATCTTCCATTTCATCCCATTTTGTAAGATATACTCTCATTTGACAAGACAAAACCCTGTGAATTTTTTTTAAAACAACCTTTGAAGTAATAAGACATAATTTTTTGCCTATATCTTGCTTGCATCTAGTGTTATGGTTAGTTTTTGTATGATTTCTTTATGGAAGGGTGTCTTTCCTTGGTAATTGTCCATCTTTCTTGACTTTGTACATGTTTTCAACCATTTTTATAGGTCCAAACTTGTGATTTTTGGTCATTAGTGAAGATTTAGTGTGAGTTTTATACTCCTCTATGCTTTATCTCTTGCCTAGTGGGCCTAGTTTTAGAAATATTGATATAAAATGACTAGTTGGAGAGATTGTGTATGTGAGGGTTGTCTTTAAACTACCTTAGTGTTAGTTTTATGCATTTTGGAGTGTCTTTAAGTTTGGTGCATCACCTTGTTTATGTTTTTATTCATCCCTTTCAACCCTCATATCCATTTTTCAAGAATAATCAATAGTTTAGGTGAGCTATGAAGAGGAACCAACCTTCTTTGGAGGTTCAATCCCATCACAAGATACCCACCGCCTAGTGTTGTTCCCATTTTGTATCCAAGAGTGAGAGAGCCTGATGAAATCTCTCAAAAGGGTGTAATTTTTTGCTATAACATGACCCCAAAATGAACTCTAAATTCTTTCCAATATTCATTTGTTTATTTTCTTATATTGGTTTGTGGGCAAGAGTTCATCACCTCCTCATAAGTTTTGTAGGGGTGTATTGACCTATGGTTTCATATTTGAGAATCATACCAAACCCTTACATGGTGGGATATATAAATTATGCATTTGATACTAGGATTTCCTAGGTACACACAGTTATCCTTCTAATCCTAATAAAAACTTAGGTTAGTTCACACTAAACATCAAACTTCACTAAGCAGTACATATCTGAAGTCGTTATGCAAATGACTAGTGATGCAGGAACATCATGAGAATAATATTGTAAACATGTAAATACTTGTCAAATTTTATTTTAATAAGTCTTGTGAGGTCTTAGGGGTTTATTAGGAGATTTTTTAAGGTTAACTAATAATCTTTGAATGCTTCACTTGTGCTAGAATAGGGTCAACTAGTATAATTGATGTTTCCCATCAAAAGGCAAATTTAAATATTAGAATTATGTGTAAATTTTATATTATTTATAAGGGGTAGTATGCTCTTTTAAATTTCCCTTGTAACTATTTAAAATTAAAATAATTTATAGGATTTCAACCTGTATTGAGAAAATCTAAGGCATATGCATTGAATAATATCTTGAAGAAGACAACTATGTTTAGCATAGTTGTTGGGAGAGGATCAACATCAAATAAAGCCTAGAGGAGACAAATAAAGTAAATAAATAAATATAAAAGGTTGAATCATGGAGGATACATGGGTATGAGTGGTTAGAGAGGAGGAACCAATAGGAAAAAAGAAGTAATAAATGCCTTTAAGCGTATACATGTGTATTTATAGTAGGACTGTATATATATATTTAAGAATAATAAATAGAAGGATGTAATAACATTGAGTAAATTCTCATATATAATGAAGGAGAGTAGATTGCTACACATTTTTATATTTCATGGAAAATTTAGATGTGATATTAATCTATATAAAAGGTAAGATCTCTTAATATAATCCATTTTACATTCAAGATTTTGTGGGGTGTGTTCAAGGTTGTTATTGTAGTATTAATATGCAGTCCTGCATGTAAATTCTAATGCATAGTCTTATATTTAATTTAGTTATTGGGTCAACTATATTCACCAAGTGAGAGAGAATAAAAGTGTGTTCTATTTGGAAGATTTGGATTAAGAAAAGAGAAAATGAATTATATTTATGGAAATATTCATTATAAAGGATATTGTTAATAATCAAAGAGTGAATATTCATCTTTTGTTTTGATCTATTTTTAAGTTTATCTTAGATTAGTACAACCAATATATTTTTTTATGAATTTATTAGTGGTTTAAAACATCATTCAATTGCCCCACCCCAATTTGTTATTCTTGGTGTATTATTTGGTTTTTGCTCTCTGACAAATATCGCCAAGATCCACCATAAATATATTAAATCAAGTGAAAGCTACTCAGGACTGCGTCTAGAGTGATTTAATCATTGATAATAAACTTAATTATATGTGTTTGTGTAGACACTTAAATCTATCCACAACTATCTTCCAACCAAACTTCATACTGATTCCTACCAAACATTGCAAAATAAGCCTATGAATCATTAAACATCCCAAATTTTATTTGGTGTAATTCATAAATGCTCATAATCATGTTGATACATCCCTAATTAGGGTAATCTATTGTATACAACAATAAACTCTCATTAATTCATCCCTAATCACCTTACGACATCACAACTATCAATTTGGCCTATGGAACTATTAAGTGGGGCACTTGAACAAATATCAAATATTGAAAGAGTTAAAATTCTAATCAAAATTAGTTATCTAATTAAATAGGATTAAATTCTTAGTTGAATTATTCATTTATAATTGTTTAATATCTAAAAATGGAAATTCCAAAAAATCAAAATATCCAAGCCTTTCATCATTGTCTTTATGAGTTGTCAAGCTCTTTAAAATTATCCTAAAATATCTAATTCAAGAGTCATGCCTAGTGATTGCAAATTATAGTTACATGACAACTATTAACTCAACTAGAGTTATTTTAAACTCACCTAGGGTTAGTTTGAACCCATTCCAAGCCTAAAATTAGCCTTAACTCACCTTGGGTGAGAGTTAATTCTTAAGGCTATAAATACAAGGCCATACCCCTTCATTTAAAAGCTTGTATATTGTAGTGTTATTATGTAGTATTTAATCCATAATTATCATATAAGTAATGTTACCATGCCCAAATCGTAATCCAAACAATCAAATCCAAGGTGATAAGGAGATAAAGAGCCAAATAAGATTCATGGTCAAAGAATTCTTGATGCACAAGCTGAGAACGCCACTCAAAAATCATTTAGATCTCTAAGGAAGGTAAAAGAGTTGTCTTTTTTAAGTTTTTTTTTGCTTTCATTTAGTTTTTTTACCTAAGCTCTCTCGAGTGTCTAGGCTAGAAGTTTAAGTTTTAGTATGTTTATTTGAGTTTTATTACTTATACTAACCTCCCTTATTGGATTATTTGGTCACATAATGGCACACTTGATGGGACACTGCATCCCATCGACCTTCTAAATATTCATTCAAATCATCCTTTGATGATTTTTAACTCATTTTCCATCTAAATAATATGTTTTTTATATTCTAACTTAAATTATAGAATCACCCTAAAAAATGGTAGAATCACCCTGAATAATGATATAATCACCCTAAAGAATGGTGTAATTAATTTTAAAAATGGTGGAATTACTCTGTAGAATGGTGAGATCACTTTGAATTAATCACTTTGAATGGTGGAATTACTTTACAGAATGGCAGAACTGCTCTACAAAATGGCAGGATCCCTTATAATGGTAGGATCTCTCAAAATAGTGAGGTCACTCTAAAAAAGGTGGGATTGGTCTATATAATGGTGGGATCACTAAAAATTGTGGCATCATTATGAATAATGGTGATATCACCCTGTATATCAGTGAGATTTCTAGGCTATGAAGTGGCCAATTTATGGGAGATTTTTTGGGGTCATTTGGACTCCATTTTTTATGTTATTTTTTAAAACCACATGTTTTCTCTTAAATTTTTAGAATATTATATTAGTTTACCTTAAATTTGAATATGTTTTTCATAAAATCTATAAAACCCCCTAATACTTTTTTTAGGACCCAAAGGCCAAAAGAAGACATTTAAAACATTCTAAGTTACAAATTTCACATTTCAAATTGGTGTTTTACAAATATTTTTGCTTAAGTCATTTTTTGTTTTTAAAAGTTTTCAAAAAAAAATGATAAGGGGCTCAAAAATTAACAACATAATTGGTTTTGGTGTTATAAAATAAAATTTCAAATTAGTTACATACTCCTAAGAGTTTTCATTTTATGTTTGTTTGTTGAAGTATTTTGTTTAACAAGAGGAGTGACACATGTATGCTCTCCCCCTGTCCCCTTTAGGGAACTTGGGTGATAAAAAATTCTCATTATTTGACTTTGTAATTTTATTCCAAAAGAATGGAAATAAATTCATTAAGGCCATCCCCAAATACATATGATTTGGGTGACCCCAAAATGATCATAAAATCTTTTCACTTGTCTTTATTTTTCATGCATTTTTACTTATGAGCAGGAGTTCGTCTCCTCCTCACAAGTTCTCTAAGGAAGCATTGACCCAATAATTCACCTCCTAGCATCATTTCAACCCCAATCCATAGTGGGGTATATAAATTGAGGGTGACCCATTGGGATGCTTATTTTGAGTGGTTAAAACAAGATCCATTTATGGTACTCAGCCTCAAAACATAAGTACAACTCAGACATCTCACTACATTGAGTAAGTGATGGATGTAGTGGTTGTGAAAAGGATAAGACCTTTTCACAAAAATCTGGTTGAAGTAGATCTAAATGACATGATTATATATTTAGTGTTAGACACACTTGGGACCATCTAGAAACAAGTGAAAATTGATAGTTTAGATAAACCCCATTTGTCACAGACATATCATTGATGTAGGGTGAGTATCTCAAAGTTCCATGTCATAATATAAAATATTGAGAGAAGAGGGCGAAAATTACCATAATTTTAATGCACTATTACTTTTTAGATTAATGATTAAAATCCTCTCAAGATCAAGTATATTGATGGAATTTAATAGTACTATGCAACCTTGTGAGTTTTATGATTTAGGATGTTACACTTAGGTGTTTTTATCATTTTATCTTTTCTTTTATGGTTTTGAGTCTCTCTATTTTTTTTTCATATCATGTCAAAAATGAGTCTTGTTTATACATCACTCCTTTATTTGAGGAGGTGTTATGCTATCCATTTGACACCATACCTTTGCCTTAGTATTTTGACAAACTTTTTGGTGTGTATCACTTGTTTGAAAAGGGTGTCATTATGCTACCCAATTCATTTTGAGTCTTAAAATAAAATATTTATCATATCTTTAGATCATGATAACATCATTACATTACTCGAATCATTTCAAAGACTTATTACCTTGTGTCCAAAAAATTAGATCTTGAAAAATCATATGTACCTTTTGGATCTATGCCTAGTGTCATTATGTCATTCATCTTTGTTTAGCTTGTTATATATTTTGAGAAATCTAGTCTTATAAATTAATATTGAAATTAGTCTTGACAAGTTCATATACAAACATTAATTGGTTTATACCTAAGCCTTGTGTAATTTTGGTTTAGGTGTTTACCCTTCATTTTGGGTTGTGTAACTTAGGTTAATTTTTTGCTCGAATTAAATATTATTTTTTGTGCCTAGATTTGGGGGAAGTAGTCTATCTTCCATGTGCCTAGAATCCATTGTATTTTTCCAAATGATCAAGTTTTTGTTTTAATCTAAATTCCTAGTTTGTGTAAAAGTGTTTCAAATGTTTTATATTAATATTTTACCTCTTAGACCTAGATTGTTTTAAATTATAGCTTTTGTACCTTTTCCAAAAGATGTAACAATACTTGTTTTGAGCCTAGATTTTGTGCCTTGTTTTCCAAAAGACATAACAACCTTTGTTTTCTTAGACCTAGTTAGACTTGTTTAAAAAACTTTGTACCTAAATTTGGAATTTTAGTTTTTAATCATCCACTTGACCTTTTTGTGTAAGACATTTGATGTTAGACTATTTTGTACTAAGACTTAGAATAAACCTTTTTGGAGATACAACTCCACTTTTAGACCAAGTTAGACAAAGTGTGGACCATTTGTCTTTTTAAACATTGTATTCAGAGTTTTTATAACTCTAGGCCTTATTTTCAAAACCTTCCTTATTGATTTGCATATGTGTTGTTACACACATAGCGGATCCATATACAATCTTGGTTTATATAATGTGGTCACATAAGATAAATTTTTTCAATAACTTTATGGTGATGATGTTGTTTGTGAGATGGATCATTATCATCCTTACACTACTCAATTTAGGGAACAAATCCAATATCCTCTAGCCTAGTACTTGGTCAACATGCTTCCATATTTAGAGCAAGACCAAGAGAAAATAGTGCATTACCTTGCTATTGTACCATCAGTTATAAAACAAGTTCAATAATAGTTGTATTATGTCATTATGCCAACAAAATACAATCCCTATATATTTTATCATCACTTGATTTCAAATAAGGAAAAAAAATTAATCAATTCCATGGAGGTAGGGGCCAAGTTTCTAGTAGACTTCCCCCATGAAAATTTGCCTAGTATAGTTAGAGTGCCTTTAACCATACCTTATAACCAAACCATTGAATAGGCCTCTTGTATAAATAATCAATAACTCATATTGATGTCATATCAAAAACCATGTATGATTGTAACAAGAAAGGGCTCATTAAGGACCACTTTTTACAAATGCAACAAGCATACCAAAATTATTTGAATTTAGCACACAACTTTAATAACATGACCATGTCAAACACTCCTCTTATAGAGTTAGGTACTTTAACAAGTGTATTAATTAAATTAATAGGTCAATATATTTTGGGTATATACCCATTTGTGCAAAGCACTTCATTTGGTGACATGTTCAATACCCCATATATCAAAGAAGCGTCTATTACTTCCACACAAAATAATGTGCCAAACACAGTGGATAACATGCAAGTATCATCTAATCTAGGCCAAAATGGTTTAAATACACTGAAAACTAGTCCACAACAAGTGATTTTACTTAATATAATGAGTGGTTTAGAATAGTAGGGGCAGGGGCTCCTACATCCCAACCATAACTAGTTACCTCTAATCCTTAACCAACTACTTCATCAAGCATGCCACCACAAGGTTTTAATAATCAAGTGAAAACTAGTGCCTTGCCTTAACAAAACATGACAAATTTTACTCCACCACAACATGTGATGACTAACATTACACAACAATAAGCATAGTCTAGTATACCAACGTAGTAGAGGCAGAACATTTTACCACCTCAATAAGAGGCAATGAATATTCCACCTCATCAAGTAATGATAAGTGTACCTCTTTAGTCATAGACCAACATACCTTTATAAACATTATCTAATCAACAATTTATGTATATTGGTCATCAATAAATTCCAAACCTCCAACAATCATCTACTCTATAATAGGTGTTCATGCAACCAAGAGATATCGCTATCCCACAAGTACCAATTAGGTAACAATTATCTTTTACATAAAATGTGCCATAAATCTAATGATAGGGCCTTACTTCATAACAAGTTCCCCTCATTCATCTAGGTTTGACTAGTTGGAAGTAAGTCCCTACTCAACCTCAATAGTCATAGTACTTCACTTAAATCTATATCCTTCCATCTCAACCATAATTCTCCCAAAACTAAGCCTATCCATTAAATTCAAACTAGAATATTGCACCACAACATGTGAAATTTCAACAATCCAACCCCAATATATGGATGCATATTCTTGGTCAGTTTCATAGTTAAACTAACATTCCATAATAAATCATGCATCAATTATACCCCAGTCAAAGTAATTATCCTTTGGTCACCAAGCCTCCACCTTAGGCCAATATTCCATCTTGTTTCTTGGCATAAGAACTGCAATATATGAAATATGTAATTATCATAATTTAAGCATGGAAACAAACCAAGAAGTTTAATTTGGATGACATGTGTTCCTACCCATTCAACATAGAGTATTTACAAATTCCATTTCCTCTAAGGTACGAACCACCTAAATTTGATAAATACAAGGGTAAAGGAGACCCTAAGGCCTATTTAACACAATTCTTTGTTGCTTGCCAACTAGTGGCTTACAATGAAATTTACCTCCTACATTTATTTCCCTAGAGTCTAGGAAGATAGGCCTTGGAATGGTTCCTATAGTTAACAAAGAACTCAGTATCTAATTTTTATGACCTTTTGAACAAGTTTTTACAACATTTCTCCAACAATATTGAACATGAGATTTCATTGGTAGATTTGACTTAGTCCAAGAAGAAATCTAATGAAATATTTGAAAAATATTTACAATGATGGAGAGCACTTGATAACCATTTCACCCATAGCTTACCAAACAAATAATTAGCCATTATGTTTACCAAAAATTTGCACAATGAGATATCTTACCATTTGGAGCTCCAGTGTAAACTCACTTTTAAATAGATCATCGACAAAGGTTTACTAATAGAAAGGGCCCTTATTAACAAAGGGATTATCAAGTTAACCTCATCAAACCAAAATCAAAATCAAAACCAATGAAATGGTCAAAATTAAAATGAAAACCAAGTCTAAGCACAAGTATTGACATAATCCTAGAGTAATTATAAAAATCTAAGTAATTCAATCACAACAAGAATGATTTTAGAAATGGATAAATTGAGTTTCACCATTTCCAATTTTTGAAAACACCATCTACTCAACCAACATCACAAATACAAATTACTCCTCACCAATAACCCATTTAGTAATCACAACCTTCATAACAACCTAGACCAACTCAAAAAATGTAACAACCACTTCCTTTTAAAACCCCTCCTCCAAGGAGAAATGCCCTAATGCATAAAGTCTTTAGCAACCTTGAAGAGATTATTAAATCTATTTTTCTCAAACTTGTCATTATTATTTTGATTAGTTGACCAATTATAAATCACTATCTTGAGGGAATTCCTTATCCAGACTAGGATAGAGACAATGAGTTCTATGAATATCATTAGGTTCATGGACATAATCTATGTCATTATATGAAAATCAAACACCTCATTTAAAATATGTTGGAAAATAGGGAGATTACATTGGATAATAGAGATTCTACATACAATTAGAACATAGGTATTTATCAAAACCCTTTTTTTAAACATAACCAAAACAACTAATAGTAGTAATAGTATCAATAGTTGAGATAAAAATAATAATACTAGTAATAATAATAACAACATGAACTGAATGGATGGAACCAAGGCCAAAACAATGCCAATACCCAACATACTTACCATGTAGTTTCACATGAGAATAACAAAGTTGTAGGTCATATTGTGGGAGGTCACATTTCCACTATCACCATCAATCTGAGACCAAGTGCTAATATAATAGGACCATTTAAAAATAATTCCAATCAACCAACCTATGCCATTGATCCTTCCTTAACCTTGGACCACGTATAGGCATACCATCAAGTAGGGATTGTTACTTTTAGACCTTATACCAATAACTCATCATTTCCCCATGACCACATACAAGTGCACTAACAACCTATACTTATCCTATCTATCCCCTCACTACCATAATTTTATAGCAACAATGGTCATGTATCTCATCCTAATTATGCAAACACAACTTAGTGGTCAAAGAGTACCATTCTAGGCCCACATCTACCTACCAATAAACCCATCCAACCCACTATTCTAGCTAGGAACAAGCCATATAACACTATAAAGGAAAAGACATATGATATTGTGAAATAACTTTAGAAGATTTGGTTGGACATTTAGCCATAGGCCAATAGTTGACCTTAGACCAAAGTGATATGGCATCCCTTGGCCCTCTCCATAACAATCCATTGTATATTGAAGTTGTCATTATACAACATAAAGTGAAATGTATCTTCATAGATAATGGATTGGGCCTAAATATTGTGTCTCTAAAGCTCATCAAGCATCTCAGATATATAACAACTGCTCTCTATCCATAAATAATCACTAACAAGGCCTATGACAATGAAGAGAGGGAATCACAAGGCACCATAAGTTTGCTAGTTATCATTTGGCCTTTGACCCATGATACACTATGCCATGTGTTAGACCTAGATTTATCATATAATTTGCTTTTGGGAAGACCTTGGATACATGAAATTCATGTAATCTCATCAATATTGCACTAGTGTCTCAAATTTTCTCATTTAGACATGGAGGTCACTCTCAATGGAGATTTGTAGCCCTATGAACATTGTAAACATTTAAAAGCCAAGTATGACATCTATAACTACCATTTTGGCCTAGATATAGTTCCTAAAAAATATAAGAGTAAGTAAATACTTATTTATTACTGAAGGTTAATTGTATTGACCTAGATATCCTTGATTCATCTTCTCATATGCCACCTCCTGAACTATCCAATCATTTTACTATCTCTACCAATGGTCCAAGAGAATATTTGAGCCATGATATATTCCACATTTCCAAGCTTATATAGAACCCTAAGTCATGTGGAGGACCTAAATTCAAGCCACCCTACATGGAATGGTAATGAAAAGGAAAGGGAAAGCTTCATAGTCTATCTCTTATTATTTTCACACCAACCATTGGTCACGAGGAGGACCCACTTACCAATGATGAAACCTGGTTATTTAATGACAAACTAGATGATTTATATAAAAATGCTAAATACCCCATTATAAATAGGTTCATGGAGAATAAATCCTATTAAGGAGGAGGCCTTGGTCTAAATCAATAGGGAACACTTGAGCCAATATCTATAACTCGGTACAAAGTAACCTATGGTCTCAGATTTAAACCACCTAGGGGTGACCCTATGTATCTTATTCATGTTTCAATGCTAACAACAAGTGACGATGATGCTAGTAGTGAAGTAGAGTCCAATCACAACATTATGAAGACATTACCAATTATAATCTATTTGATGCCCATGTTATTTATACTCTTACACTAATTATTCATAATAATTTGCTTCATCTCTATCACCCTCAAATTATAGCCTAGGACCAACAAGAGTCCACAGTTCCTATAGATGAGTTTGAGAATGACGAGGCATTTTGCAATTTTCTAGGCCTAAGAGAAAATATTCTATTAGGAGACCCCAAATAAGTGTTTTCAATGAAATTGGATCTTGTAACCTATTTTGGAAAATGGTTAAATACCCTTAGCCATAAATAAAGAAATAAAACATTGAGGTTCCAAAATGAAAACATCTTTGAGGCACTTTTTGACTAGGGTAAAAGTAAAGAGAAAGGCCAGTCTTCTGGTGAAAACCTATTTCAAGAACCATTAGATGGGGGTGTTCACCTTTCCCCTAATGAAGCTTAGGAGACCACCAATGATGAACTTACTTTTGGATATGAGTTCAATTGTTTTGAACAAGATGCCTTTGATTGAATTATTCAATAGTTTCCAATAATATTTGTGATGTGGACATCCCTACCATTAGGATATTCTGACTGATCTTGCCTAGGATAATTTGAAGATCCATTCCAAATAGTAGACTTTGCCATTATAGGCTAATTCAAATATTTTCCAACTATTTTGGAGGATGGTTCAAATATTCTCATAGAATACACTACATAAGTAAACATCGAGACTCCAAATAACTTGAAATGGATCAAATTAGGTGCATCCATCTCTAAAGAGGGATGTGAAATATTTATAGCCCTTTTGAGGGAATTTGTTGACATTTTTTCGTGGGCCTATTTAGACATACTAGGTTTGGACCCTGCCTTGGTTGTACACCATCTTGTTGTACATACTAATGCCAAACTTGTGAAATAAAAATTATGCAAGATGCATCCTTGCATTGTTGTATCATTAAAGAAAGAGTTGGAAAAACTCTTAGAAGTGAGATGTATTCTATCAATTTACTACTCAAAGTGGATCTTGAATGTTATGCCTATTAGCAAGAAGTTATAAGGAATCAAAATTTACACTGATTTTAGAGATATAAATAAGGCCTTCCCCAAGGATTACTTTCCTCTACCAAACTTTGACATGATATTTGACTCCACAACTAGGTAAAAAATGATTTCACTGATGGATGGATTTTCAAGATATAACCAAATCAGGATCGCACCAAAATACCAACATAAGACATCATTCACCACTCCATGGGGAATGTTTTAATATCAAGATATGCCATTTGGTCTCAATAATGTTGGGGATATATACCAAATATCCATTACCATCATATTTCATGATATGATGTATGATTTTGGCCCCCCTTTTAGAGTAAGTACATGGACTATGCCAACTAGACAAATCTCAGCATGAGGTGATCCTTGGAGTAGTCATTCCCCTTTTGTACATTTTATCACTAGCCAGAGAAGTCACTATGGATTCTATGCCATCTGATGGGTGGTTGCATAGTGCCAAATTAATTAGAGACATACTTGCCAAGACTTAGACATGGTGGCTCAAAAAGCACAAATGTCAAAGAGTGGGGCAAGTGAAATGGTGACACCTCAATGATAGATCAACATGCAACATGCATTCATCCAACCTAGATAGAATACTAGAGCCGATGGACTAACTACAACTTAGCACTCAACATGCACCCATCTAACCTATTAGGAGATGACCATCCATCTATAAAATAAGGATTGTAGTTGAAGAGGGAAAAAGGGTCATGATTAAGTGCATTAGAGCTCTGATGAAACATGGAACAAACTAGTAGTGTTTCTTAGTATGCACATAGTAGCTTAGATATTAGAATGTATAACCCAATCTTGCGTGTGAATGATTGGGCATGAATAGAGTTAGGAAGATCATATGCTCTATTACTATATTAAACTTTGTTAATAAATTACAACTTAATGAAGAATGCTATTGAAGGACTATGAAGTATTAATCTATGTTTTATGATATGTGTGATGATATGCTTATAATCTATTTTCCTTTATGCTTTGAGTAGTTTTACATAATAAATTAGAATATAGAGGTTCAATCCTGGTCACTAATGGCATCCTCATGCCATTTAATGACCTTGCCTCACCTATGCAGTGACTAAGTAGAGGAATCAGATTGTACCAAGGTTATAAGACCCATACCTTGAATGATACCCCCATAATGAATCTTTGAGCCAAGACATCCCTAATATTTTCACAAGTACCCAAATGACTCCACTAGCTAATCCCATAGCTTACACCCTTTAGAGCCTAATCCTTCCATGTATAGACTTACACCCTAGGATTTGGGTCACTAAGAGGACTTGTGATTATCGACTTCCTTATGAATAACCTAGTGTTGGATGGCCACCTAAACACCTTTAACTAATGACTAAGTCCCTTTTAACCCTAAGTTATTCCATGATGCAACTAGCCCAATGTAATCTTGACTCTTTTGCTATTATGCTTCAAGAGAGTGCATAAGGCTTACACCTTGTGCGAAACTAATGTCAGCACCATAGTTTGATTAAATATTGTGCACTAGACCTTAATAACCTTGTGTCAAAACTAATGTTAGCACCATAATATCATTAAATATTGTGCACTAGACCTTAATAACCTCATGCCTAGCTCCACTAAGTCTAGAACTGACTTATCTTGATAGATAAGTGCATGAACAAACACAAAAACTAATAGAATGAACTTTTATACAACATTTTGGTAATGTTGATGGCCCATTCTACTAGTGCAAGTTACAAGAGGAGGCCTTTGGGACACTAAATTTAAAGTTGTCCAATGCACCAATTCTATAATTTATTGTCTAGATGACTCCTTTTCATGTCCATGTTGATGCTTTAGGCTCTGTCATTGGTGCCATATTGACACAACTAGGTGAGGGCAAGATGGACCACCCCATCTCCTTCAAAAGTATAAAACTGATACAAGTAGAGAAAAATTACACCACCACTGAGCATAAGGCACTAGTAATGGTCTATGCCTTGAAAAAAATTAGATAATACCTTCTGATAACCCCATTCATCTTTTTCATAGATCATGAGGTGCTCAAGTACCTCATGAATAATCTTATTTTATATGGGTGCATATGAAAATAGCTTATTCTCTTTTAATAATTCTAGTTCTCTGTAGTCATCAAACTTGAGAAGCAAAAGTTGGGGACAAACCATTTATCCCACATCAAATATAGTGATGTGATGGTACGCATTGAGGATGACATGCTAGATGCATAGCTGTATAGAGTTCAACATGTTCCTAAAGATCTAGTTGAGATTATTACTTTCCTAACATCTGAGTTTGTTCCCCAAACCTTGTCCACCAAGGAGAAGAAACAAATCATGGTCTGCACCACCACCTTTTAGCTCATCAAAGGGGAGCTATATAAAATGAGTAGGGATGAAGTCTTATGCCAATGTGTTTTGGAACACAAATGGGACTCCATCCTCTAAGAAGCACATGAAGGGATTGTAGGAGGCCATTACACTGGTCATGCAACAACATGCATGGTATTACAATTAGGATTAAGGTGGCGAAGCCTATTATAAGATGCCAAGGGGTATGATAAGGAATGTGATGTATGCCAGTGCACTAGGAAGCCCAACCATTAGGATGAAATGCCTCTCATTCCTATTTTTGCCTAGGCACCATTCAAAAAAAAGGCCATTGACTTTGTTGGACCAATCACTCCCATAACATGGTGTACTGGTGCTAGATATATTTTAGTGACCACTAACTATTTTGCCAAGTGGGTTGAATCTACATTGACTAAAGACTATACCACCATAACAGATGTGCACTTTATATGGGAGAACATCATTAGTAGGTATGGGTACCCATTAAGTTTAACTAGTGATAGGGGCACTCATTTCATTAATGA
Organism: Torreya grandis; assembly: GCA_037957365.1. Lineage (NCBI taxonomy): Eukaryota > Viridiplantae > Streptophyta > Pinopsida > Cupressales > Taxaceae > Torreya > Torreya grandis. Next base: position 703,375 of record JARHVA010001938.1, read on the forward strand.
AATGATGTGCATCCTTTTGATTGAATATATGGTGGCACACCACAAGACCACCCCATATCATCCCCAAGCTAATAGAATGGTTGAAGCCTTTAACAAAATCTTAGGAATGTGCTTAATAAAGATATATGACATTGGTCATAAGGATTGGGATGATCATGTTTCAATAGTACTTTAGGCATACCATATGACCTACAAGCACCTAAACAAGGATACAACATTTCGATTGGTGTTTGGTGTTGAATTAGTGTTAGGGTGTGGAGCTAAAAGCTTCACCAAGAAGCAGACTTTAGCAGGTTCGGGTCTACACAGACATCGGCATCGGTCAGGAGCGACCGACGTCGGTCAGGTGCAGTTGCAGATGCACCGACGTCGGTAGTGGGTCGGCTGGCGATGGTCACAGGTGAACAGGCAGGAACCGACGTCGGTTACCTGTGTGTCTAGAAAGCAATTTTTGAGGACAGAAGCGAGTGTTTGCATGATGAGTTTGAGTTGTAGACTTAAGCTCGCATCTCTATTATTAGCAATATTATTTTTAGAGCCTTTGTTCAAGAGGATTAACTATTTTTTGTAAGTGCATGCTCAAGTTTCCTAATTCTATATGTAGGAAAGATCTTCTTAGCTTAGTGAATGTGTGATGTTGAATTGTATGTGTAAAACATTGTGAATATTTGAAGAACAGTACAGAGTTGTATCAATCCAGGTTGTTAGAATTGATTGTACTTGAGAGAGAGAGCTCTTGAGGAATAGAGATCTAGTGAGAGATCTTGTGCATCTGAGAGAGGTGTGGAAGAAAGAAGTTTCTTCAATTGTATTCCTTTGTAAAGAGTTTTAATACAAGTTTTCAGGGTGGTTTCTTGTATCTCTTGTTCTGTGCTATTTATCATTCTAGTTACTTATCTATCTGATTTATTTCCATGTTTATTGCTTTCACAAGTGTAATCCTTGTTGGTTTATCCCCAACAAGTGGTATCAGAGCTCAGGTTCACTAACAGGTGGTTCAGATCTGTGTAGTGTGTTTGGATTATAGGTTGCTCACAGGGGTTTCTGCAGGGATTTCTGTTTGAGTGGGAGAAGCAATGGCAGAAGAAAGTAAGTTGAGAATGGAAAAGTTTAATGGCAAGAACTATCAACATTGGAGAATGCAGATAGAGGACTATCTGTATCAGAAAGATCTTTACTTACCATTAGGTGGGATTGCAAAGAAGCCCAAGGACATGGAGGTTGAAGAATGGGAAGTTCTTGACAGAAAGGCTCTGGGGTTTATAAGACTGAGTCTAGCATCCACGGTGATATCTAATTTGTCACAGGCAAAAACAATGGTAGAGTTAATGACTACGTTAGCAAATTTGTATGAAAAACCCTCCACTTCTAATAAGGTATATCTTATGAAGCAGTTATTTAATTTACATATGCAAGAAGGTGGATCTGTATCTAATCACTTGAATGATTTCCATGGTATTGTTAATCAGTTAAGTTCAGTCAATATTGTATTTGATGATGAAATAAAAGCTATTTTAATATTATGTTCTTTGCCTGAAAGCTGGCATGGCTTGGTAATGGCAGTTTCTAATACTGCTTCTGCTTCGAATATTTTAAAAGTAGAGGATGTTGTTAGTGTTATCTTGAATGAGGAAATTTGCAGGAAAAGCACAGAAGAGACATCTGGGAACGCTTTAAATCTCGAGAGCAGGGGAAGGCAACAAGAAAGGAGCAAGAGGAGATCAAGATCTAAATCTAAGGGAAGAGGTAGATCCAAATCTAGGAATGGCAGAAGGCCACAATGCTAGAACTGTAGAAAGTTGGGGCACATAAGCAGAGATTGCTGGTCAAAGCCTAAGGAGGACAATCAGCACGAAGGAAAGGAAGAGGCAAAGGTTGCAGGTATTGCACAAGATGCTCTAATTTTCTCTTTGCATAATAATATAGAATCTTGGGTATTAGATTCTGGTGCATCTTTCCATGTTACCCCTAACAGAGAATATTTCAGTGACTATATCCATGGAGATTTTGGAATAGTCTACTTAGGGGATGATGAGCCTTGTAAGATTATTGGCAAAGGTAAAGTGCAGCTGAAGATGCAGAATGGCAACACATGGGTGTTGAGAGATGTGATGCATGTTCCTAGCTTGAAGAGAAATTTGATTTCTGCAGGAAAGTTAGGGGATAAGGGTTGTACAATAACTCTCACAACAGAATCTTAGAAGGTGACCAAGGGTGCACTTGTTATGGCCAGAGGTAAGAGAGAAGGTACTCTCTATTTGTGTAATTGTGTTACTAACAAATCTCCTTCTGTATTATCTACTTCAGATGTGGATGCTAAATTGTGGCACTCAAGGCTTGGCCACATGAGTGAGAAGGGGATGTCAATTCTTAAGTCTAAAGGTATGCTTTCAGATTTGAAAAGTATGGATCTAGAATTTTGTGAGCATTGTGTATTTGGAAAATAGAAAAGGGTTAGTTTTCTCAAGACTGGGTCTACTAAGAAAAGGCATAAGTTGCAGCTTGTTCACACAGACGTGTGGGGACCAGCTTAGGTAGCCTCTATTGGAGGATCACGGTACTATGTTACGTTCATGGATGATGCTACAAGAAAGGTATGGATCTACTATATTAAAAAGAAATTTGATGTTTTTGAGACTTTTAAGATTTGGAAAGCTATGGTTGAGAATGAAACAGGCAGAAGATTGAAGTGCTTGAGATCTGATAATGGCGGTGAGTTCTGCAGTCTGAAGTTTAACTGGTATTGTTACACACACAAAATCTATAGGCAAAGGACGGTTCCAAGGACACCTCAGTAGAATGGTATTGCTGAAAGGATGAATAGAACAATCATGGAGCGTGCAAGATGTATGAGATTGCATGCTGGGTTGCCCTTATAGTTTTGGGCAGAAGCTGTTGACACCGCAGTGTACCTGATTAATAGAGGACCCTCTACAGCTCTGGATGGTGGAATTCCAGAAGAGGCATGGACAGGTAAAAAGGTAGATCTCTCATATCTCAAAGTTTTTGGTTGTGAAGCCTTTGTGCACGTAGATAAGGAAAATAGAAAGAAGCTTGATGCTAAGTCTATGAGGTGCACGTTTATTGGCTATGGCTAAGATGATTTTGGTTTTAGATTTTGGAATCTAGGAACTAACAAGGTAATCAAGAGCCGTGATGTTGTTTTCAATGAAAAAGTGATGTATAGTGATCAGATGAGGAAGCTGGATCAATCTGGGCAGAGCAATGGTGAATTAGACGAAGTGATGGTCCAAAATGAGCTCGCGGGAAAAAGAAATAATCACTTGCAGGAAAACACAGAGACCGACGTCGACAAGTTAGGAACCGACGTCGACAGTACAAAAACCGATGTCGGTCATACAGAGACCGACGTCGGTAGAACAGGCATTGGCATCGGCCAGGAAGAACCGGCGTTGGCCAGTAACAGGTCTACAGGTGGCCGAGGTCAGTCACTGTCAGAGAATTTGGGTGGACAACGTGTTGAGAATGAGTCCAAGACACCCATCAAGAGGTCAGAAAGGGTAAGTAAGCCTCTAATTAGATATTCTCCTTCTTTATACTATTTATTGCTAACTGATGGTGGAGAACCAGAGAGTTTTGAAGAAGCATTATAGGTGGAGTCCAGGAGTAAGTGGGAGCATGGCATGGTTGAGGAGATGGAGTCCTTAAGAGAGAACCAAACATGGGATTTGGTTGAATTGCCAGCTGGTAAGAGAACACTGAAGAATAGATGGACCTACAGGTTGAAGGAAGGTGAGGATGGACAGATGAGATATAAGGCCAGATTGGTAGTGAAAGGATTTGCACAAAAGCTAGGTATTGACTTTGGTGAGATTTTTTCTCCTATTGTTAAGATGACTTCTATATGGGTTATATTGTCTTTGGTTGCTTTTGAGGATTTGCATCTTGAGCAGCTAGATGTTAAGACAACATTTCTTCATGGAGATTTGGATGAGGAAATATACATGGAACAGTCAGAAGGATTTGAGGTCAAGGGTAAGGAGAAGTTAGTGTGCAGGTTGAAGAAAAGCTTGTATGGCCTCAAGCAAGCTCCTAGACAATGGTATTTGAAATTTGACAGGTTTATGACTGAGCATGGCTACAGTAGGTGTCAATCTGACCATTGTGTATATTTTAAGAGATTTGATAATGGTAGATATATTATTCTATTGTTGTATGTAGATGATATGCTAGTTGCAGGACCACACATGCAGGATATCTCTGAGCTTAAGGTGAAATTAGCTCAAACGTTTGCTATGAAGGATTTGGGAGCAGCAAAGAAAATCCTTGGCATGAGCATTAAGAGAGACAGGAAAAATCACAGGTTGATATTGTCTCAAGAGGATTATGTGGACAAGGTGTTGAAATGGTTCAATATGCAGGATGCTAAACCGGTAAGCACACCTTTGGCTGGACATTTTAAGTTGAGTAAAGAACAATTTCCTAATTCACATGATGAGGTAGAGTACATGAGTAAGGTTTCATATTCTTCCGTGGTAGGAAGTTTGATGTATGCAATGGTGTGTACTAGACCGGATATTGCCCAAGCAGTGGGAGTAGTAAGTAAGTATATGGCCAATCCAGGAAAGGAACATTGGAAAGCAGTTCAGTGGATCCTTAGATATCTGAGAGGAACCAGCAGTAGACACTTGTGCTATGGAGGTTCAGATACTTCTCTACATGGTTATGTAGATTCAAATATGGCAGGTGATTTGGATGGCAGGAGGAGCACCACAGGTTATGTTTTTACTGTAGGTGGAATGGCGGTTAGCTGGATATCTAAGTTGTAGAAGGTTGTTGCCTTGTCAACTACGGAAGCAGAGTATATTGCAGCCACAGAAGCTATCAAGGAGATGATATGGATGACACGGTTCATGAAAGAGCTTGGAAGGGAGCATGGAAGTTGAAAATTGTATAGTGACAGTCAAAGTGCAATCCATTTGGCTAAGAATTCAGCCTTTCACTCAAGAACCAAGCACATACAGCTAAGGTACCACTTCATACGGCAGGTATTGGAAGATGGTGAGTTGAAGCTAGAGAAGATCCATACAGATAGGAATCCTACTGATATGCTAACAAAGCCATTTACAAAGGAGAAGTTGAATCTTCATTCAACTTCTATTGGTCTTCATGATTGAGTCGAAGATGGAGGAGCTAGAAGATGTTGCTGTACGGTACTGGTGCAACTTTTTATCTCCAAGTGGGAGATTGTTAGGGTGTGGAGCTAAAAGCTTCACCAAGGACCAGACTTTAGCAGGTTCAGGTCTACACAGACACCGGCGTCGGTCAGGAGCGACCAACGTCAGTTAGGTGCAGTTGCAGAGGCACCGACGTTGGTAGTGGGTCGGCCGGCGACGGTCACAGGGGAACAGGCAGGAACTGACATCGGTTACCTGTGTGTCCAGAAAGTGATTTCCAAGGACAGAAGCGAGTGTTTGCATGATGAGTTTGAGTTGTAGACTTAAGCTCGCGTCTCTATTATTAGCAATATTATTTTTAGAGCCCTTGTTCAAGAGGCTTAACTGTTTGTTGTAAGTGCATGCTCAAGTTTCCTAATTCTATATGTAGGAAATATCTTCTTAGCTTAGTGAATGTGTGATGTTGAATTGTATGTGTAGAACATTGTGAATGTTTGAAGAACAGTACAGAGTTATATCAATCCAAGTTGTTGGAATTGATTGTACTTGAGAGAGAGAGCTCTTGAGGAATGGAGATCTAGTGAGAGATCTTGTGCATCTAAGAGAGGTGTGGAAGAAAGAAGTTTCTTCAATTGTATTCCTTTGTAAAGAGTTTTAATACAAGTTTTCAGGGTGGTTTCTTGTATCTCTTGTTCTGTGTTATTTATCATTCTAGTTACTTATCTATCTAATTTATTTCTGCGTTTATTGCTTTCACAAGTGTAATCCTTGTTGGTTGATCCCCAACAATTAGTTCTACCCATGGAATTCATGGTGCCCTCCTTGTGTATTACACTCATTGGCCACTTAGATAACCAAGATTATTTAAGAACAAGGTTGGAAGACTTGGATCACTTAGATGAGAAGCATATCCAATCTAAATGGAGTCATAAAGTTGAGAAAGCACACAAAAATTAGTGGTATGATAATCATATCAATCATAAGGAGCTAACTGAAGGAGCATTGGTGTTACTCTATGATTCCAAGTACTTTAAGCACCCAGATAAGTTGAAAATCTAGTAGATGGTTCCATACATCATCCACCACATCTTAGAAATAGGCACATGTAAGCTATACTTGTTGTCTATAAAAATGCTCCCTAGGCATTTTAATGGAAACCAACTAAAGCCATATAAGTAGCAAGATGGCATTCATGCCATGGAAACTTTAGCTTCTTAGTTAATAGTCAGTTTGAGTTAAACTAACCAAAATAAAGTTTGGCATAAGCCAAACCATTTTTCTTCTTCTTTTGTCCATTATACACTATATAGAGGTAGTGACTGGCATGTGAAGGTTGTAATAAATTTTATGTCATCACTTCATTCATAAATCCAATTGGGTGAGTCCAACATTTGCACCCATAAGCGCATGAGGCTAGACATCTAAGTAATGGGTGTGTGAAGCTTACTAGGTGTAAGTAGAAGTAGCTAAGAGAGAAATATGCACAAAATGAGAAGTGTGAGGCCCTTAAAGGCCTAATAACAAACCACTCTGGTGCTAATTTTTCACCAAAGTTTCTAGAAGGCCCATCAATTGATCTAGTACTAGATACCCCAAAAATCAATAAGGGAAGATGCCCAACATGGTTGATCATAAGGTAGATAATGAAGATGCTTATACTAAAAGTATACAAGAGCATCAAAAAAAAGTACGAGAGGGCTAGCATAAGGGATTTATATGGGATAGGGTAGGCCAAGGTAAGATGATGCATAAGAAATCGACCAAGGTATAAAAGTGCACTTGAAATAGGAGCACAACTAGAGAAGAGGTTAAATCGAGGAGGCTAAGTTATGCACATGTGAGGTGTTGCACCTAGGTTTCCATAAAAAAGGTGAAGGTCACACTGAAGGATACGTGCATAAAAAAAATTCATCCAAGATAGTTGGCATCCACCTAAAAAGGAGTAGGAAGTGACTATTTGAACTTCACATCACTTTTAGGGTAGGCCAAGGCAAGATGATGTTCAATAAATATACCAAGGATGAAAATAATGCTTTAAATAAGAGTGTAACTAGATAAGAAGTATAATTGAGGAGGTTGAGTCATGTAAATGTGAAGTGTTATGCCTAGTTTTCCACAAAAAAGGCAAAGTTCATGTCAAAGGATACACACATAAAAAGAAGTTGCCCAAAAAAACTAGTGTCCACCCAAGAGTAGTACTTTTAGGTAGTCTTCCACACCTTCCAAACAAGGTCTAGTGAGTAGTGAGAGATTTTGGATGGTGGGGTGAAGCATACAAAAGGAAGGCTTGAAGCCTTTAAGAAAGAGATAGAAATTACAAATGTGCTTGCTCTTAAGGTTGCATTAACTAAATTGGATGGTGTCATTGATGAAATTAAGGTAACTATCTAAGGCTATGAAAATTTCAAGGTGGATCTGGAACAATGCATGCCCAAGTTTTACATGTCTAAGGTGTTAAAAGACTAGTCTGGGGTAGACTATCAATTGTGTATGGGGCAATGTTGGGCCTCATTTTAGAGTAAGTATGTGGAACATGTCAACTAGAAAAATATTGAAATGAGGTGATCCTTGGAGTATTCATTCCCATTTTTTACATTTTGGCACCATCTGGATAAGTCCCTATGTATTCTGCACTAGTTGGTGGGTGATTGCATAGCACTGAATTACTTAAAGACATCCCTACTAAGACTTGGATGTGGTGGCTCAAGAAGCATGGATGTTGGAGAGTGGGTCAAGTGATATAGTGACCCCTCAATGATATATTAGTGAATTTCATGCATTCATCCAACCTAGATATCATATTGGAGCCAATGGGCTAGCTACAACACAACACTTAACACACACCCATCTGACTTGGTAGGAGATGACCATCCATCTATAAAAGAAGGCTTGTAGTTAAAGAGGGAAAAAAGTCATGATTAAGTGTAGTGGAGCTTTGGTAAAATAGGGATTGAACTAGTAGTGTTTCTTATTATGCACATAGTAGCTTAGAGATTGGAATATATATCCCAAGCTCACATGTGAGTCATTGAGCATGAATAGAGTTAAGAAGAGCATATGCTCTATTATTGTATTGAAATTTATTGATAAATTACAAGTTAATGAAGATTGATATTGAAGTAATATGCATTATTAATCCATGTTTTATTATTTACATGATGGTATGCTTATAAGCCAATTTCCTTTACACTCTAAGTAGTTTTACATAATAAATTAGAATATGAAGGTTCAACCCTAGTCATTAATGGTGTCCTCGTGCCATTTAGTGACCTCATCTCACCTATATAATGACTAAGTGAAGGAACTAGATTATACCAAGGTTCCAAGACTTATGCCTAGGATGATACCTTCAAAATGAATCCTTGAGCAAATCCATCCCCAAGATTTTCACAAGTACCTGAATGATTCCACTAGCTAATCCCATAGCTTGTGCCCCATAGAGCCCTATCTTTCCAAGTATGGAATTGCACCCTAGGACTTGGGAAACTAAGATAGCTCATGATTACTGACCTCCCTATGAAGAACCTAGTGATGGATGGCTACCTAAACACCTTTGACCAATGAGTAAGTCCTTTTGAAACCTGAGTTGTGTCATGATGCAACTAGCCCAATGCAAGCTCAGTCCCTTCAATATTACACTTTAATTTAGTTCATAAGGCTTGAGCCTTGTGTGAAACTAAATTCAATGCCATAACATGATTCAATGTTGTGTTCTAGATCATACTAACCTTGTGCCTAGTTACACCAAGTCTAGAACTAACTTGGCTTGATAGCTAAGCACATGACCAAGCACAGAAACCAATAGAGTGAAATTTTATACAACACATGACATTATTGAAGACTATGTCAATGACATATTGGGTAAATCAAATACCTAGGCTGATCACCCAAATACACTATGACAAATATTTGAGAGGTTACATGAATACAAGGTCAAAAACAATCCTAAGAAGTGCATTTTTGGAGTTACTTCAACAAATTGATAGACTTTATTTTATCTCAAAGAGGCATTAAAGTCGATCCTACCAAAGTATGATTCATTATAGAGATGTTATCACCTTCCAATTTAAAACATTTTTGTAGTTTGCAGGGCAAAATTCAATCTATTAGATTCTTTAATTCATAGTTGGCCAACAAATTCCATCTATTTACACACCTAATGAAGAAAAGTGTCATATTTCATTGGGATGAAGGATGACAAAAATCCTTCCAATACCTAAAATACTATCTTTCCAATCCACCTATTATGTTTCCACCTATGCTAGGAACTCCATTCCTACTATATCTATCTACCACAGACAAATATTTTAGGGCAATTCTAGCTCAACATGATGATAATGTAAAGGATCATGTCATGTACTATCTAAGTCAAACATTTGTTGTGTATAAACATAACTACATGCCTATTGAACAATATTGTTTGGCTATGGTCTTTGCATCCCATAAGTTGTAGCATTACATGTTAAAAAATAAGACCATATTTATTTCTAAAGTTGATCCACTCAAGTATCTACTATCCAAAATAGATTTACAAGGACACATGGCTAAATGGATCATGATTCTAAGTGATTTAAAGATAAAATACATCAACCATAAATCTATAAATAGATAAGTACTTGTAGATAAAATTGTTTAAGATCCCCTTATAGATATTGAACCTCTCACTTTTAAATTCCTAGATGAGTCCCTCATGACCATCATTGAAATACCCTTTGAGGAGCATCACTAAAAGTTGTATTTTTATGGAACATTCATGGAAAATGGATCAGAGGAACGCCTATTATTTATTACACCATAGGGGTATCTTATCCTCAAATCATTTCATATTAGCTTTCCTTTTACTAACAACATGGCTGAATACAAAACACTCATTGTAGGGCTTCACCAAGTAGTACAATGGAATATTCAACATCTCAAGGTTTATGGTTATTCTTAGTTAATCATTAATTAGGGTACATACCACTTTCAATTCAAAGATGATAATTTGGTTCCATAGAAGGAAATGGTAGACACTCTCAAAAATAATATTGTTGACATATAGTTTGAACACATACCAAGGGTTAGTAATAGAATAATAGATGCTATAACCACCATTAGCTCTTTGATCCACCACATTGATAAGGAAAAGTAATATCAATTCTTTGTTGAAAATATTCTAGTGCCATCTCATGAACCTTCAACCATTGCAATGATATGTGATATTGTTGGTCCTAGTTCTATATGGTATTCATACCTCTTTACCTATCTTCAAGACCATATTATGCCACTAGACCTATCAAATCAATAACAAAAGTCCTTTACCCACCAAGCCTCATGTTATACCTTACTTGGCCTAACCCTTTACTATTTTATCTTTGATGGAACTCTATTTTGTTATTTAAATTTGACATAAACAACATTAACATTATGAAAAGTTTAAGGAGTATGTGGAACCCACACTAATAGGGCCATCCTAGCCAAAAAGCTCCTATGTACCATCTATTATTGACCAATTATGGATACAGATGTAACTTTTTACATTAAAAAGTGTGAAAAATGTCAAATTCATACCAATCTAATTCAATCCCCAACCAAAACACTAAAACCAATGCTTAATCCATGGCCATTTACAACATGGGGCCTCAATCTCATTGGGAATATTAATCCAATCTCATTTGACAATCATAAACACATCCTCACCGCTACCAAATATTTCACTAAGTCAGTTTAAGATATACCCCTCATGTGACTGGAAAGAAAATTTCCAAATTCATCTCCAATCATCCCATTTGATGCTATGGTATCCCATATGACATTATATTTTATAATGGTAAATCATTTAAAAACAAGTATGTCAAAACATTATGTGCTTAGTATAACATTACTCAACATTTTTCTACCACATATTACCCACAAGGTAATAGCCAAGTAGAAGCATCCAATAAAACCAGTATCAATATCTTTAAAAATATTGTCAATGATGTTGGCCATGATTTGTACCTCTGAATATTCCATGCCCTTTGGGCATACTTAACCAATTATTTTACCCTAACAAGAGCTACTCCATATTCCCTAGTTTATGGAACTAAGGTCATTCTTCCCATTGAGGTCTTGTTACCTTCTCTACATATCTCACTAAAACATGTCTTGGATGATGAATAATATTAAGTAGCTCACCTACAAGAGATATAATTACTTGATGATAAACACATGGCCATAGTAAAAAAACTTCAAGCATACCAAAACAAACTCCATGGACATTATAACTGATGGGTCAAACATAGAGAATTTGAGCTTAGTGATCTTGTTCTCAAATAAAACCAAAAGGACACCATGGCTTATAAAAATCACAATGGCAAATTCAAACCCAATTAGATAGGCCCATATATCATTATTACAAATTATGGCTCTAGAGCATATAGACTTGCTACACTAGACATCGATGAACTTGATGAGTTGATCAACATTATACACCTCAAGCATTACTTCAGTTGAGACACCTGAAATATTATCTATGAGGCCCATTTTTGTTGTACCATATTATGATCTTATTTGTACCATAACTTATACCATTTTACCATACCTTTCCTATCGACCAAAATTGTTTTTACCCTCCCTAACCAACCCCTTTGACCTTGGTTTTGTTCCATTGCTTCTTTAAGCACCTTCAACGAGGGGATACAAATCAATTTAGTAAATGATTCAACATTATAAATAGAGGCCATATTTTAGACTAGAATGATATTGGTTTGGTATTTTCATCCTTAATTTCTTGTTTAATTTTATTCTAAGTATTCTTGATTATAACCATCTTTGGGTAAATCAGTTCATTACATCATGATACTAATTATAACTATCTATGGGAAAATTAGTATCATTAACCTATGTTATTATTTCCTAATTGTAACTACTTATGGGTAAATTAGGAACACCTTTATGATTCATGTTGTCTAGTACCACCTTACCATTCATATGTTGTCATGTGTTATTTTAGTACTTTGCCTATAATTTGAGAAATTGTTGTTACCTAATCAGATTCCTTCACTATATTGAGGAACTATAGTGACTTGAGGTCCCATCTTAGGCCTATATAGGTAGTTCTCGATTCACATTGAGGTTGGCTTAGTCACCCTTTTTCCATGCTCTCGATGTTTTGTAGGTAATTTTAAGATTGAATGCTCTCATCATTTTGTAACTTGGATTGTTTACAATCTCATAATCCTTGATTAAGTTTTGATGCTTCAAAAATTCCAAAAAGATTTTAAAATGATCTCAAAAATCCTAAATTTTCCCTAAGTTGATCACTTCTTTTCCTTAAGGATTTTGGGAACCCTAGCTAATTCACAAGAAACCACTTATATTTTAGTTTCCCCATCCTTACTAGCCTAACTTCCCATGCTCTTCTCATTTTTTAAGATCATTCCCATTTTCCTCTACCTCATCAATCATGTTTCTCTCAATCATCATTTTATTCTATCTCATCTCTTGGGAGAGCTACATTTGGCTTGAAGTTTATGTTGGACCTTGCATCCATGGAACTATGTAGGCACTATCCACTTGCCTAGGTCATCTAGAGTCAGCTTAACTACCCCTTCCTTTTCTTCTATTACCCCATTCTATTTGTTTATTTTGTTATTTCCTACAACCTAGGGACAATTGTCATCATCTTGTTTGTTCTATGTCTATGCTAACATTATATTTAACCATTTTTTATGTTTGTTTCAGTTTGTTCTCATTATTTTCTTTTCTTGTTATTTTTGTCTTTTTGTTTGTTTGTCTATTTGTTTACTTTCTTGTTATGTCTTGATTCAGTCTATGTGCATTTATTGGGTGATTCCTTGTACATTATTCTTGAGTCCATCCAAATTCATACATCAACATTGTCATCATGGTTTTTATCATTGGTGCATTATTTGCATTTGATTATTGTATTTCATGTGATTTTTAATGCATATTTTGGCTACATTTTCATGGTGTTCTATCATGATCCATATCATGTGTTACAACAAAGATCAGCTCAGGAAATCTTACAAGCAAATGAGGTCACAATACTTCTCCTTAGCACTTGAAAAATTCTTGATCTCATCAAAATCATGTCTCACATATAGAATAATTAAATCACAAGAATTTTAATCCTTAATATTTAGGACATGCATCTCCATACTAAAACATTTCCTAAATTCATCTTTCTCCTCTATACTAACTTACTCTTACTCCATGAGTATTGATTAGGTATGTAATCCCCCTGTTCTAATTTTTCATAATACTCCCATCATTCTACTAATGATTATAACCACCTTTGGGCAAATCATTGTGTTTCAATCTATTTGGATGTTATAGATTATAATCACCTATGGGCATTTCTTTATCATTCTTCTACCCAATTGGGGCATGTTTTCATTATGATAATTCTTATAACCACCTTTGGGCAAACCATTATCTATATCCACTCAACTGGGGCATGTTTTTATCTTGCCAATGATTATAACTACTTATGGGAAAATCATTATTTTTCCTTTTAATGATTATAACCACCTTTGAGAAAATAATTCTCTTGTTACCCTTATCCTTTGGCTAATGATTATAACCATATATGGGAAAATAATTATCCCACATGTGATGATGATTATAACCACCTATGAGTAAATCATATTGTTTATCTACCCAACCAGGGTAGCTCAACATACCACTAATTATAACTATTTATGGGAAAATCAATTTTTCCACCTATTTGGTCCCATCATTTTCCTTCTTTTAAGGGACTGATCATTTACCCCTTTTTTCCAATGTTTCCCTCAAGGGGGAATCCATAACTCATACATTGCCATTGTATTAGTAGGTATACAAGACCTTTTCATTATTTGATAAAATGTTACTATGTCTATTGTTGTCAACCTAGAGCTACGCCCTGATTCGAGGATGTGCACAAAATGGCTAGTCCTCTATCCAGTTGAAAAAATGGGATCTTCTCACGAGGGTGGGTGCCTCAATAGTGAGAAGAACCTCTAGAGAAGGCTGGTTCCTTTATGATGTATCAATGAAGATCCCTACTCTACGCTACTGACTGCCATGGAAAAGGGAGAAAGAAAACTTAAAGGGGAAATCCTACCTAAAAGGGGGTGATACACCAGGGTTATGATCCTACTTAGCTTAGAACCTTGAACACTGAATGAACAAGAGAGAAGGAAGACCTAAGACTTCAATTGGTCACTTGTGCATAAGTATTTCATGTAGAGGTTTGGTTTAATGACTAAAACCTGAGGGAAATGGTGGAGCAAGGTCTGATAAAAGACACTTTGCAGCTACCTACATCCACTTACAGTCTCAACAAAAGACAATAAAGAACACTTCAACATGACCTGCACAAGGACAATATAACAACTAGGTACAAAACATAATTTGGGAAGGGAGAAAACTCTACCACTTATGCAAATTGTTGAAGAAATATACACTATGCCACACTTGAACTCTGAAAGTACACTCCTTATTGATCGAAGAGGTTACAAAACTCTTAATGGTAGAGTCTGGTCTAACCAAGAGAGATTGGACTATTTTAAATCAAGGCTAAAAGCCATTATATAGAAATTTACAAGAGGCCAAAGATAGGCGTATAAAGTTGAAGAGAGAGATCTTCTTTTGATAACTCAAGCTTTTCTTGGCCTTAAAATAAATATGTTTTTCCATTATTCTTGCATGAAGCCTATTCATTTGATGAAGTGCACTCATCCTTGTCATGAACCATCCACCTCTTCTTTGTATGTAAATCTTATAGTGGATGCGGTGTTTGATCAATTAGTTAACTCTAAATATGGACTAGTCAACTCCAAATATAGACTCGAAACTCTTGTTGAACCCAGATTTAGTCCTTTAGATGCATGCATTGAAAGAAGACAAACAGGTCTCAATGATCAGTCAACTAAAACTTTGACCGTTTATTCGAAAATAGCTCTGATGTTTGAAAATAGACTCGCGTTCAAAAATAGCTCCAACATTTGCATATAAATCTTCTAATTCTGGTCATGTCTATTTTTGGCAGGATTCCATGTTCAACTCTTCATCGGACTATATATTTTCTATTCCTTTTACACAGTCAGCTTCCATTTAGTTTGTTTTTTTTGCTACCTTTTCAATTTTAACGGTTACTTCTTGCAATAAAAATTTGACGGTCTACAGGACGTCACCGAAAAACTATCATATTCTATTCAAAAATAGTTTTGCAAGTTTATTCCTTTGTTATTTCCCTATCGGCCCTTTTTTTGTTACCTTTTTTAAATCTCAACGGTCACTTCCCTTTGTCGGCTCTGTTGGGTTGGTCGCTGAGTCATAACTACAGGCTTTTTTTTTGAACGCCTCCATGGACATGCCAAATTTCTTCAGACTTTTTGTCTGAAGGAATTCCTTTAGACAAAAGTCCATATAAATTCATACCCCTTAGCTTAGCATTTATGATGTGCCATTTTGAAAAGTTTGAGGTCTTTGTTATATGTTTGACTTGTCTTCTTCCAAATTATTTTAGACTTTTTGTCTGAAGGAATTCCTTCAGACAAAAGTCTGAAGGATATATATTCTCTTTGCCTTAGTTTTTATGAAATCCCCTTTACTCTTTGAAACACCCTTAGGAAGTCCACGTGTCCTCCAACATATGTCCTTGACCAATGCATGTGTCCTCTAGCCAGTAGTTTGTGTGTCATCTAGCAGTAGTCCACGTGTCATCCACGTGTAGTCCATGTGGCCTCTGACTGTCTATGTATCCTTCAGCTATCTTTGCCAACCAAGTGCCCTCCACAGGTAGTCTATCCATGTGTCATCTAGAAATATTCCATGTGTCATCCACATGGCCTCTAGTAGTCTAGGTGGCAGTCCACATGGCCTTAGCTATATATGTATCCTTTGGCTATCTTTGCTGACCAAGTGCCCTCTGCAGGCAGTCTATCCACCTGGCAGTCCCTTTAGAAAAATTGGAAGGGACCTAGAATTTTTGCAACAGCATGTGATTTTGGTCTTCCACCTGCTCAAAGGGTAGGTGCCCTTTAGGAGTCTTGAAACTATCTTTTCCTTGCCTTTTGCAATTTTTTTGAACTTCTTCTAAGTGCTTTACAAACCTAAGTAAGTTCATAGATTTTGCCTGAGTAAGTGCGTAGAAAATTTCCTGAGTGCGTATAAAATTGACTGAGTGTGAGTTCGTAGAAACTCTAATTTAGTCCACATAAAATTTGAGTAAGTCCATAGATTTTGTCACTGAGTAGTCCTTAGAATTAGTAAAGGAAAACAATGCATTCTTCCTTCCTTGGCTAGAGATGATAACTTTCCAAGTGATAAAAAATCTGACTGGTGGAAGATTTGTCAACATTCTGGCGACTCAGCTGGGAAGCATGCCTGCTATACTTGAGGGCCCAGGCCATGTATAAATGCTATATGAATCCCAAATGGTGAACCTGATCTCTGATTAAAAATCTACTCTGATCATTGCTATAATAACCTCCTTCTTCAAAATAAGAAGGAAAACACACGAAAGAAGAAAAAACTAACTAAAAGCAAATGTACAAACAAGCACTTATTGAAAAAAATTGAAGCAAACTACTGTGCTTTTACAGCACTTAGAGGAAAGCAAATACAACTTAAAATAACCTAGTTAACCATGATAAGGTATGATCTGCCTAGATCAAATGGAAAATTCTTGAACTTGCTCATTTCGAGAGATGGTACAATTTGTAAGGCAGGATGTTTATTAGTCATAACCTTTGATGAGGCAGTTTCCTTGTCGACCAACTATATTAACATCTTTTCAAATGGGTCATCAATAGCAAACCAGTCACCAACAAAGACAAACTCACCAAGTATTTCCTGATCATTTTTAGATTGCTTGTCATCTATCACCATGTCAAGTGATACCCCATCTATACATGCCTTTTGAGTGAACACATCCTTCTTATTTACTGCTGCAAGTTCATCCAATGCTTCAAGGAGCTTTGGGCATGCAACTCCATCTGTATTGTGACCTTGAATAGGTGATTCTTGATCAAGCTTCTCATAAACATGCTCTTTAATAGCCAACACATCTGTACAAAGCTCTTCAATCTCTGGTAGAGGCTTAAGGTACATCTACCAATCATATTTTTGTTCCTCATTTTGGTCTATCTGAATTGAATCCACTGTCACGCTATCTGGATCCTTCTCAATAGGCGATACCTGTAACTCATGTATGACTTCAATTTGTACGAGTGCCTTTTGAAGTTCATCCACATCAAGATCAGTCATCCCACTCTCAGTTATAACTGGATGCTCAATTACAACCTCAAGAGAAGTATCAATAGGAATTTCCTCCTTAAACACTTTTGAAGCATCCTCTACATGTTCTACAAGAACTTGACCTGTAGCTGCAACCTCTTTCTCAATACTCTGAAGAACAGGTTCTTCTTGAGGAAGGGTGATGGTGGGAGGGTGATGAAATTCACTTGTTTGAGAGGGAAAATGAAGCATGGGAGACTGATCATGATCAGATTTTGGAATCTTGAGGGAAAAGGAATCATCTAGGGAGTTTTAAAGGGGGTAAAGAGAAATTATTAAAAACCTCTCTATTTTTTTCCTTCCACTTGGCCATTACCTCATCAAAGTTTGGAACCTGCTTGTCCTCCTAGACAACCTAAGCTTGAGAGATGATTGGTGAGGTAATTATGGGACTATAGGAAGGTCTAGTCTCATAAATAGCCACTTGAATAGGATTTTGATTAGGCTCTTGACTCCAACTAGGAAGCTCCCTTGGCACATACTGGGCATGGTTAAGAGCTTCATAAGAATAAGAAGCACTGTAGCCTTTTGTAAACAATTCATTTAACTCGATTCTCTACCGTTCCCAAGCCTCCATTTTTATAATGTGAGAATACATAGTCCATTTATCTCTTCTGGATCATTAGACACGTTTTGAAATAGACCATTTATTTCCTCATACTGAGAGTTAGAACAAACCTTTCTTGCATATGCCAATATTCTGAGCTCTATTTCATTCATTTTTTCTTGAAGGTGATACAGCTCATATGTAACATCATAGCCATATGGGGAAGATGAAATCTGATCCTGGGACTAATATGGATTACTAGGAAGGTAAGAGTCATGTTCTTGATAATAAGGATCATGAGAAACTTGATAAGGCTCAACATAGCTTTGATAATAACCTTGATAAGGCTGATTAGGCTCATGGATACCCTGACTAGGCTGGTATGATCCCTCATTAGGCTGATAAGGAAATATACCATAGGAATTCTCTCCATACATAGCCATCAAAATTCATTCGCAATAATAAAAATAGACTTACATGGAAGTTGTCTTGAATTATTAGAAGCAACTACTTGAGCTTTGAGTCACCAAATACTTCTTGAAGAACACTGCTATAACTGTGATTTCATAAAAACCAATAAAAATGGGTCCCACTGGGCGTGCCAAAAACTATTGTCAACTTGGAGCTATGCCCTGATTCGAGGACGTGCACAAAATGGCTAGTCCTCTATCTGACTGAAACAATGGGATCTTATCATGAGGGTGGGTGCCTCAATAGTGAGAAGAACCTCCAGAGAAGGCTAGTTCCTATATGATCTATCAATGAAGATCCCTACTCTACGCTGCTGACTGCCATGGAAAAGGGAGAAAAAAAAACTTAAAGGGGAAATCTTACCTAAAAGGGGGTGATACACTAGGGTTATGATCCTACTCAGCTTGGAACCTTGAACACTGAATGAACAAGAGAGAAGGAAGACCTTAGATGTCAATTGGTCACTTGTGCATAAGTATTTCATGCAGAGGTTTGGTCCAATGACTAAAACCTAAGGGAAATGGTGGAGAGAGGTTTGATAAAATACATTTTGTAGCTGCCTACATCCACTTATAGTCTCAACAAAAGACAATAAAGAACACTTTAACATGACCTGCATAAGGACAATATAGCAACTAGGTACGAAACAAAATTTGGGAAGGGAGAAAACTCTACCACTTATGCAAATTGCTAAAGAAATATACACTATGCCACACTTGAACTCTGAAAGTACACTCCTTCTTATTGATCAAAGATGTTACACAAATCTTAATGGCAGAGTCTAGTCTAACCAAGAGAGATTGGATTATTTTAAATCAAGGCTAAAAGCCATTATATAGCAATTTACAAGAGGCCAAAGATAGGCATATAAACTTGAAGAGAAAGATCTTCTTTTGATAACTCAAGCTTATCTTGGCCTTAAAATAAAATATGTTTTTCCATTGTTCTTGCATGAAGCCTATTCATTTGATGAAGTGCACTCATCCTTGTCATGAACCGTCCACCTCTTCTTTGCATGTAAATCTTCTAGTGGATGCGGCGTTTGATCAATTAGTTAACTCTAAATATGGACTAGTCAACTCCAAATATAGACTCAAAACTCTTGTTGAAGCCAAATTTAGTCCTTCAGATGCATGCATTGAAAGAAGACAAATAGGTCTCAATGATCAGTCAACTGAAACTTAGACCGTTTATTCGAAAATAGCTCTGATGTTTAAAAATAGACTCGCATTCAAAAATAGCTCCAGCATTTGCATGTAAATCTTCTAATTCTAGTCGTGTCTATTTCTGGTAGGATTCCATATTCAAATCTTCATCAAACTATCTATTTTTTATTCCTTTTACACATTCGGCTTCCATTTATTTTGTATTTTCTGCTACCTATTCAATTTTAACAGTTACTTCCTACAGGAAAAATTTGACGGCCTACAGGACGTCACCAAAAAATTGTCATATTCTATAAGGAAATATTTCTACAAGTTTATTCCTTTATTATTTCCCTATCATCCCTTTTTTTGTTACCTTTTTTAAATCTCAATGGTTACTTCCCTTTGTCGGCTCTACTGGGTTGGTCGCTGAGTCATAACTGTGGGCTTTTTGTTTTGAATGCCTCTGTAGACTTGTCAAATTTCTTCAGACATTTTATTCGAAGGAATTCCTTCAAACAAAAGTCCACATAAATTCATACCCCTTAGCTTAGCATTTATGATGTGCCTTTTTGAAAAGTCTGGGGTCTTTGTTATATGTTTGACTTGTCTTCTTCCAAATTCCTTCAAACTTTTTATTTGAAGGAATTCCTTCAGACAAAAGTTTGAAGGATATATATTCTCTTTGCCTTAGTTTTTATGAAATCCCCTTTGCTCTTTGAAACACCCTTAGGTAGTCCACATGTCCTCCAATAGATGTCCTTGACCAGTCCACGTGTCCTTCAGCCAGTAGTCCACGTGTCATCTAGCAGAAGTCCATGTGTCATCCACGTGCAATCCACATGTTATCCACGTGGCCTCCAGCTGTCTATGTATCCTTCAGCTATCTTTGCCGACCAAGTGCCCTCCATAGGCAATCTATCCACATGTCATCCACGTGGCCTCCAGTAGTCTAGGTGGCAGTCTGCATGGCCTTCGGCTATCTATGTATCCTTTGTCTATCTTTGTCGACCAAGTGCCCTCTATAGGTAGTCTATCCACCTGATAGTCCCTTCAAAAAAACTGGAAGTCACCCAGACTTTTTGCAATAGCCTATGATTTTGGTCTTCCACCTGCCCGAAGGGTAGGTGCCCTTCGGGAGTCCTGAAACTGTCTTTTCCTTGCCTTTTGCAATTTTTTTGAACTTCTTCTAAGTGCTTTACAAACTTGAGTAAGTCTATACATTTTACCTAAGTGAGTGTGTATAAAATTTCTTGAGTGCGTAGAAAATTGACTAAGTGTGAGTCCATAGAAAATTTTTTTTAGTCCACAAAAAATTTGAGTAAGTCCATAGATTTTTTCACTGAGTAGTCCTTAGAATCAGCAAAGGAAAACAATGCATTCTTCCTTCCTTGGCTAGAGATGATAACTTTCCAAGTGGCAAAAAATCAGACTGGTGGAATATTTGTCAACATCTATATCTTGAAACTCCTTCCTAAATAGGGTCAAACTATAGGCACCTAAATCTAGCTAAAACTAGCTTCTGACCAAACTTTAGACTGATTCCTACCAAACATTAAAAAATAAGCCTAGGATTTATTGAATGTCCTAAATTTTCTTATTTATCATTAATTAATGCTCATAATCATGTTGAGACATCATTAATTAGGGTATTATATCGTATGCAATAATAACCTCTCATGGATTCATGCCTAATCACCTTACGGCATCACAACTATCAATTTTGCCTATGAAACTATTAATTGGGGCACTTGAACAAATATCAAATCTTGAAAGAGCTAAAATGTTAATAAAAAATAATTATTTAATTAAATGGGATTAAATGTTTAGTTGAATTACCCATTTTTAATTAATAAATATCTAAAAATGGAACTTTAAAAAATCAAAATATCCAAACCTTTCATCATTGCCTTTATGAGTTATCAAGCTCTTTGAAAATATCCTAAAAAATCTAATTTGAGATCCATGCTTAGTAATTGAAAATCATAATTACATGACAACTATTAAATCAATTAGAGTTAGTTTTAACTCACCTAGGGTTAGTTTGAACACATTCCAAGCTTAAAATTAACCTTAACTCACCTTGGATGAGAGTTAATTCGTAAGGCTATAAATACAAATCCATATCCCTTCATTTCTAAGCTTGGATATTATAGAATTATTATGTAGGATTTGCTCCATAATTCTCATACAAGTAATGTTACGATGCCCAAATATTAATCCAAGCAATCAAATCCAAGGTACCAAGGAGATGAGCCAAGAAAGCTTCATTATCAAAGACCTTTTGATGCACAAGTAGAGCAAGCCATTCAACAAGCCATTTGGATCTCCAAGGAAGGTAAAATTTTTATTTCTTTTATATTTTTGTTTTGCTTTCATTTAGTTTTGTTACCTAAGATCTCTCTACTATCTAGGCTAGGAGTGTAGGTGTTAGTGTGTTTATTTGAGTTTAATTTTTTGGACTAACACCATACTAACCTCCCTTCTTGGATTCCTTGATCACAGTTTGTACAAACATTGTCTAAAAGATAAACCCAATGTATCTTAATTATACAATGGATATTCTCTTATATATATATTTTGAATAGCTTAATTTGGAAAGCTAAGTATAATTATGGGTAAAATGACTACATGAAATCTTGTATAGTGACATTCAAAAGGTATTTTCATGTAATTATAAAGAGGAAATTAATATTTATTGTAGTTTACTTGGTTATTGGATCTAAATCTTACATGAAGATATGTTAGTACTTTGAGATCATAAAAGGATGTTTAAATAGTTGAATGAATTTCAAAATTGGTAAATATGATGGGTTGTGTATTGATTCATATGTAGATGATCATTGGGTAATCTACAAGGATAATAAAATATTGAAATTGGTTTTGTAATACCAAGCACAATAGGTCGACTCAAAGTATTAAAGCATTCAATATCATCATAATGATCAGTAAAATGAAATCTAAAATTTTTGGGGCCATATAGGGTTAGAAGACATTAAATACAAAGATAAAAACAAAATAATTTTGTTTAATTCATCAGATTTATGTGTTATAGAGAAAGATAAAAATGAATTTCTCACTTATTTAATAGCTGTTCAAACCTTATAAGCTTTGAAGAGCCAAATGTTAGATATGTTTTGAAAGAGATTTTTTATAGAGCCTGAAATCCAAAACATATAATTATGAATAATCTCAGCCTATCCAATATGTTGTAAAACTCTAAGTATTATTCTTAAATTTGAGAATAAGGATTGAGTGAGATATGCAAAGGGTGAGTTAAGACTAAATTGTGTAGTTTGTTTTCGACCAAGAAAAGTAAAAATAGTTTGTTTTTGAAAGTAAATTTATAGATCTTATATCTTGAAAAGTTATGGAACATGAGATATGGATTATTGTCTATATAATTATATAGAGATAAAGGAAAAGGAAACATCAATAAAAGGAAATAAATTAGTTTAAATCTATTATAGATTGGTTTTGTCCTAATACAAGTAACATTTTTAATGAGTAAGATTGACATCAACTAGACCTTTGTATAATACGTTAGTTACTTTGAACCCAATTGACATGATGTGCCCTTGTGTTAACCACAATTAAGACCATTTAATGTGTTTCAAAACTTATAAATTTTAGTCAACCCCACCTATTGTGGAATATCTTTCTAAATGTCGAGTTTTCTTCACCCTAACTTCTTCCACATACCAATGCTTGAGAGATAGAGGGGGTTTAAAAACTCTACCTACACCTATTATTTAATTTTTGTATTAACACTTAATTCCTTTCTAGCATTGGTATATCGGTGGAAAATTTTGTAGAAGTTATACACACCTTGTAAGTTTTAGGGATATGACAAGCCATTAGTGTTATTTCTAATTTTTTATTTAAATGTATGTTTGGGTTTAAAATTAATTGTTTGTTTATTAAATGTAAATGATTCCAAAACAATAACATATTTTCATACCACTTTGACCTAAGATGTGTTACATTACTAATTTTATTTCACACTTTTACCTTATATTTTTATTCCAAAACCATTTGTGTGTCACTTATTTAAATGGGGCATCCTTATGCTGCCCATTTTGTTTCAAACACTTGCCTTGGATTTTTGGTCCAAAAACCATTTTTTACCATTTGTTCTAAAGAATGTTTTTACTCTACCTAAATTGTTCCAAAATACTTGTCTCATTTGAAACAAAGTTCCAAAAACCATTCATACCTTTTATTTCATAAGCATAGCTATGTTACCTATAAGATTGGATTACAAAGTTAGTCAAAAATTAGTCATGTAAACATAAACAATGAATAAAGAACTTAAAAAACTAGACCAACCTATTCCAATGGGGTATTAAAATAAAAATGAATAATAATTAAAATAAAAAAATATTAATTACCTTCCCAAGTGATTCCACCATCCAAGAGAGGCTCCAAGCATGTTTTTCCCCTTGATCTAGTGTTCTTGTATTTGTCAACAATGGATTCCAAGCTCCTCCATCATCTCAAGACCACTATGCATAATCTAGGCTCAAGATGAGAAATCTAATATATGCTAATCAAATTAAGCTTGCAAATAAAATGCAATGATCAACACAAAGAAAGATTCTAGAGATAATCTTGCATTATAAGTTTACAATATTTTAGCTTTAAAAAGAGGGTGAGAGGCCTTCTATTTATAGATTTTATAAATGGGATAGGATCAACCATGGCCATCCATCTCAAGATTGAGATGTGTGGCCATGAATTAATCTAATATTTTCAATTAAATCCATAAATATCATCATAATGATTTGGAGGGAAGAGGAATTAATTAGGCATGGGTGCCCGTAAACTTAATATTTGTTGCATTTATGGCTTATGGATGCCACCCCATAGATCATGTCAGTAGGTGATGCATATATTGAACATAAATTTCCAATAATGAAATAATTAATAACCTCCATTGAAAATCCACTTAAGCTCTTGATTTGAATTATTTAATTTAAATAAGTTTAATCAATTTTAGTGAAATTCTTTGGAAATTAGTGCACAATTAATCAAAATGGTTATAAAGTCATATTACTAGGTTGTAATTTGAATCAAGAAGAATTAGAATGTGATGTTAGATGCATACAGACCATGATCCCATTTTCCAACATAAAATAACACAGGTACATGATGTGTACTAATGAATTAGAAAAAATGAGTGATTCAAAGCAAAAAAAGGTGAAATCATCATTTTGACTCGAAATGAATTGCTCAAAGTTAGGAATCACATAAAATGATTTATGAACCATTTAGTGTAGTTTTAAATTGTTCATTTGAGTGCAATTCGAGTAAGATTGACAATTTCAACACAAATGGTGCTAGGAATTGGATGCTTACATTTTTCCCCTGTTTGAGAAGGCGTAATGATACATTCAGGTGAAGCAACATATTTTCAAAGAAAATAGTTTTCAATAATAAATTTTAAATGACCCATGATGCCCCCTTGAGAGTACATATGAGGATAAAAGAGAAGGATGGACTCTCAAAAAGAGAGGGAAAGTGAGATATTAACTTGTGGACTAGATCACATATAGATGAGCTAATGCTTGCACATGTAGTTACCATTAATGATAAAAATATAATTAGAAGTATAATGGGCCCCAAAGATAAGGGAATGGGAAGGATTCAATCCAAACATATAAGTGACACACTTTATATACACCCAATTTAAGAGTACAAGCTGTGTGCTTACGACATTGATCAATACTGAGACAAGTTGTACACTAAAACATTACTATCATGGGCGAAAGTGTGGAGAGCATGGAATTAGAATAATAGGAGAAATTGGTCCTTAAATGAATGATAATAATAAGTGTGCTAGTAGAGCAGATTTAATCATGATAAGACAATTTTTCCCTAATAGGGATGATTTTGATCATTGATAAAGAATAAATAATGGCTTGCCCTTGTAGGGCTGATTTAGATTTGTTAACCTATTCAAAAAAAAATCCTCATCATAGTAAAATTGGCAAGCAATTAACTCAAGGATATAACCTAAAACATAGATTAAAGTAAGCAGGCACAAACGTAGATGCGGCAATGTAATGGATGTGAAAGCCACACAAACTAGGCATACAAGGATGCACAAAGTGATGAAAGAGATGAAAAGAAGAATAAAGATGGTTGACATGGCCTCAATAAAATTTAGCATTTCCTACATAGTCCAAATGGACCTCAAGCCAATGTAGTTTACCTAAAAGCAAGATATAATAGGAGGGGTGATGAAAACTAACTAAGATTTTATTAAACTCATGATGTATGCTAAGAGATGCACATCTAAGCATAGAATTAGGTGTTAAACCTATTGAGCTTAGTTTATGCATAGTGATCTTGAGATATGTTCAATGGAGCTATGTTTATGTTTAAGACTTGAATCTAGAGCACAAAGTACTTGCTATAGTAAAAGAAATTAGGCATCATAAGTATGAATAACTCATAATGACATGACATTTCAAGTGCATAGAGCTGGTTCAAATGTGAATACCTATAACTAAGGATAAAGTTAAAACTATGACCAGAACCAGAGTTACAACTATTTACATTTGAACAAAAAAATCAAAAACAAAGAAAAAGAAAAACATAAATGAACCTAACTTAAAATCAAGATATGAACAATCAAAACTTAAATAAGAACAAAAATGTCTAAAAATAAAATAATAAAAAATTAATAACATGAAATCAAGATATAAATAATTAATATCCATGTGGACTATTAATATGTACTTGGAAAATAAACAACACAAGACCAAATAGGAACTCAAAAGAAAAAATGAATAAATATCAATCAAATAAACATGCACACAAAACAAAATGTTTTTGAGTTTTTGGTGTTTTATGAATGTTTTTGAAATTTTCTATCTCAAATCAATTGAGGATTAAGAGACACAGAATGGTCTAGCTCATGAAACGTCGAGAGTGCACCACCTCAAAATGCTCATAAGATGGTGAGAACATATGAAAAGGGAGACTGAGTTGACCTCAATATGAATCAATCAAAACCTACATAATCCCATTAAGACCTCAAGTCATAGTAATTTTTCCTACACAGAAGGTGATAAACTGACCAAGTCATAACGAGTTTATAAATAAAGGTAAATGATAAGGCAAATGATAATAGTAATGACTAGGTGATGGAACAATGCATGATAAAAAGGAATTATACCTAATTTTCCCATAGGTGGTTATAATTAGGAAACAACATCATAATTTTGATTTTCCCAAAGGTAGTTATAATTAGGGGTATCAAATACAATATCAATTTTACCATAGGTGGTTCTAATCAATGATACCAAATAAGATGATAGATGAAAGATAACTTACTAGATCAAATGTCACACTATTTTCATAGACTATCATTCAACATGAAATTCTAAGACTATTGAAAATGGATCAGATCCCCTCGTAGAAAGGTGAAAGAAGAACCAAAATAACCAAGATCAAAATGGGGTAAGAAAGATGGATAAAAACAAACCTTGGTCAATAGTAAATACATGGTATAATAAAATGGTATAAGGAAAATGATCAAAAGACAATTGGCTATAGTGGCAACAAAGTTACCCCCCAAATGATAATGGATTTTTCTTGTAAAATGGCAAGAGTGTGGCTTAGGTTGCTCATAAAATGGAAAGAGAATTCAAACTTAACAATTTATCTCAAAATGGTGAGAACATGGCAAAGGTGATCGAGCTGACCTCAATAAAAATTGAACACTACCTATATAGTCCTAGAGGACCTCAAGTCAATGTAGCTCAAATAGAGTGGTAAATGTAACACAATGGTATAATACTACCTATAATGAAATGGTCTATAAGGTTTCCCCTAAGAGACAAGGAACAATAATGGTAAATGATAAATGGAAAATGAAAAATGTTTCTACTACTCTTGTTGATGTGGAGATGCTTGTCTTAGTAAAGATATGAGGCAACTAGAATAAATGATCATGAAAATCGCTACCCAACACCCTTTAGTAAAAGTTACTCTATCAAGAACTTACTTCCAATGTGAATATCAATAATGTATTTGTGATCTTTGTTGGTTATTGATTCTTCTTCTGTCAAATGTTGAGATAAGATGTCTTCATAGCCTCTGTAAAGGAAATTGCATCCAAGGATGATAAATAATGCTAGGCATAGGATAAATGATATAAATGGGTAATGAATAGGTGGATGATAATGTAATGTATAATTAATGGGAAATAAATGAAGATCAAGACTTTCATTCACATGTAATGTTGTTGATTCTAGATTTGACATAATTTTGGTTGTGATGGGGTCGAAGACCTCTAAATATGCTTTTGATAGGACCACTAGATTTTTATGTTATTTGGGCTTGAGAGTATCCACCATCTGATTATGTTTTAGATTAGAAGCTATATTGATTTATTCTTTGATAAATTATTCATCAAATAGTTAATAACTTTTGTACTCAACTATTGGTTTCTTGATGAGGTTTTTACTGATGAATTTGTCATGATTATCCCATAGTGCCTCTAAAAAGGTTTCATGAAGAGATGTTAACATTTCACTTTGATTATCCTCTAGCACCTTTGAAAAGG
Source organism: Torreya grandis (assembly GCA_037957365.1). NCBI lineage: Eukaryota > Viridiplantae > Streptophyta > Pinopsida > Cupressales > Taxaceae > Torreya > Torreya grandis. The sequence continues at coordinate 731,518 of JARHVA010001938.1, forward strand.
TTTCATTAAAATATGATGAGTTTGTTCTTTGATCATCCCCTAGTGCCTCCAAAAAGGTTTCACTGAGAGAGTGTATTTCTCAATGAATGTAGTCTTAATCCACCTGATATTCTACAAATGGTATGTCACCATGGATGTATTTCAACAAAGTGTGATTCTATCAATCCTAATTGATGCTTGTAAGAGGTGTAATGTCAATATAATGGCTATGTTAGATGGAGGTAATGGAATGATGAAATACAACATAATCCTCATAGAAGATACTAGGAGAATTTATGTTGATGCTAAAGTAATCATCCTTAAAAACCATATAAGGATCACAAATATATTCAACTTTACCTTCAAGGAAATTATAACCAATGTTGTAACAACCATTACTATAATATATTTCTAAAGTTCAGTCCAACTCAAGCGACTCTAAATCTAATGTTGAGACTGACAGTGATTCTACTTCTAATGCTAAATCTAAAGTTGGTTCAAAAAGGGAACCTAACTCTAATTTTTGTTCTTCATCTATTTATTTATTTAATGTTATATTTAATTATTGGTATCGAACAAGTAATGGCCTGTGATGTCATAATGGGCTCTATAAATATTGATTCATTTAAGAAGGTTTCAACATAGACTAGCTTGTCTAAGTGAATCCAATCAAAGAGAGGGAACCACTCAAGGGATGACTCAACAAAATCTTTTTTGTCAAAAGGAGAATCCTCAACAAGTGTAAAAATATCAAGAGACAAATCTATAGAAACTATCTTGTCAAGGAGATGAGGCTCTTTAAAAATAGGTAAAACATGAATATGTGATTCATCACAGGTTGACTTTTCATAAATGGGTGTTTCAATAATAACATTATGATCTTGGTTTACAATTATTTGTAAAATATCAACTTTTAACACATTTTGGTCCTCATAAGATGGTTCTTAAAGAGGTAATAGTTCTTGTTGAGGCTCATATATTGACATAGAATTTATAAAGTGGGAAACCACATTTTATGGCTCAATAATGGGATCTTCAAAAATTAGACTATTGAAGAAGGGATCAACAAAATTAGGTTCATCAAATAGATGTTCTTCAATAATAGGTTCACTAAATACTAGTGATGGGCCTCGAATGGTAATGACTAGATGATGTGTAGTTTGGTTGTTTGCACAAACCAAAGGAGGAGATCCTAAAATGGTAACCTTTATATGTTTTAGAGCTAGATTTCTCACACAAGCTAAAGGAGAATAGCCTAAAATGGTAACCTTCACACATTGCCGAGCTTGATCACTCACACAAGCCAAAGTGGGATAACCTGTAATGGTAACCTTTGAGTGTGGGGTGTAAATTGAAGGAGAATAGTAACTTTTAATCATGATGCACACATTTAAGGGGAATGATGGGGATGATGCACAAAAATTGGCATGGATTGGTTTTCAACAAATAGGCTCAAAGAGGTAAACATCCTCAAACAAGATGGAGTGTTCATGTCCACTATAAAAATGCTCTATCTCGCAACTAAGGCCAAAAGAGACCCCATTATGAGTGTACCTTGGTATCATGTCTATAAAGGTTTATTCTCTACATTTACCAAGATTTTAGACTATGTTTTACAAATATTTAATCAAGGTATGAATTTTGATATTTCTTCCAAATAAGTGACTAAGGTACCAAATATACCATAAAAGGAGGGTGACATGGAACCCCACACAATTTATAAGAATGATGTTCACAAAATTACTCAACCTTAGGTAGGGTTGAAATCATATAAATCAAAAGAGGGTATGATAACTCAAAAATCCAAGGTGAAAACTAGTACACCAAAGCCTATATTTTTGTGATACATCAATATCATAAAATCTAGTTCAACTTTGATGAGTTTCTACTAGAAAACTAGAAAAAAACCCTTTGTATTAGGAAGGAACTGATGCGAACAAGGAAATTCAAGATGTGAAAACATGCAAGAATTCCTAAGTATAAAGCTAGAACCAAATGGGCGACACAATGTCACCACATGGTAATAATAGTGGTAGTGTAAAATATGTTCTAGGACTTAAAGCATGAGTGATATGTAATATGACTTAATACCACCAAATGATGAGAATGATGATGAGCCTATAAATAGCATTCAATCTAATTCAGAAATTTAACCCAAGTTCCCTCATGTCAAGTGTAAATGACAAACCCAATTTAACACATCAAACTTATGAACTTAGAAAGGTGCAATTTCAAATTTAAACTATCAATGGACTTAAATATAATTGGGCAAATGGTTTAGACTCAAATGGGGAGCATAATTGTACCAATTAGATGATATGACATAATGTTTTGAGATGACAAATTTGAATAGGAAAAGATTGATTTTCACTTGGACAACATAACACCTCCCTGTTCAATAAATTGTGAACAATGTGTTTGGTTATGACATATGTTTCCAAGAAAATTTTGATTCAAATAAAGGACCAAGTAAGCTAAGAAAAAAATACAAATACAATTAAGTAATCATCCTAGATCCTATTAAGGTGTGGCAAAGTAGGGTTGACTAAAACTTACAAGTTTATCACCATCTAGATTGATCCCATGTGTACAAACTTTCACATTTTCACACAAGATAAATAACATGTCAATTATATCCACATCAAATAGTTTGTTGTGAAAAAGTCTTGTCTTTTTCACAACCACTACATATATCACTTACTTGATTTAGTATGATGTCCTAAATGATCATTTATTATGGTTTAGCTTACCACTAATGGAGATGGTATAACCACTCAATCCACCATATCAGTAGGGTGATATCAATTTGTATACCCCCAAATAGAGAGGGGTTAAATACAATGCCAAGAGATGAATCCCTAGGTCAAAGCTTCCCTAAATAACTCATGGGAGGTAATGACATCCCCCTCACAAGCCAAAATGTATGGAATAAAATATAAGTAAAAAGACTTTATGGGTTGTTTTTAGATCACCCAAACCATGTAAGTTTTGGGGAGAGCCTAGAAAATTTCCTTTTTATGCCTTAGATAAAGGCATAATTTACAATTAAAATGGTGATTTTGATCACCTAAGTTCCTTATAGGATATGGGGGAGAGCATACACACAAAAATTCCTTTTTGATCAAATAATTTTAACAAACTAAGTGATAGATGACTTATACAAAAAAAAACTTTAAAGTGATTTTGTTTTTAATCACTGAATTAAAGTGTTTAGTGACGTTCTTTGGCCCTTTGGCCTTAGCTTTCAAAAAAAATTGAAAAAAATCATAAAACATTCAATATAAACATGTAATTTTCCTTTTAAACACCAAAGGAAAGGTTCCTAATTCTTTTTAAACACCAAATTGAAGTTTAAAAGACTTAGTTGTGCTAAAAAAACCACTTTTCCATGTAGGTCCTACATAAAAATTTAGATATTCTTGTTTAGATTTGAAGCACTTTCACTTTTGAAATAAGGAACTTTGGTTTTTTTACTCTCAAGTCTATGTTTTTTTTTTAAAACACAAAGATAGATGTCAGTCACTATTGAGTGGTGTTGATTCCTACAAGATCATCGTCGATCGATACCCAACCATGGCTAGTTTAAAATAACTGTTGACGATCACCTATAAACCCAAAGTCAAAAATGTTATTATTTAAAATATTTGTTAGGATAAAATATACAAAAGATAAGCTTCTAGATCAATACTATATTCAGACTAGAGACTTATAAAATCCAAATTATTAGAAACAAACTTTAATAAAATCTCAAAATGAAAATTTTTATCTATATTTTCCCTTACAACCCAATCAAATATGGTTATCACTAACTAACATTGGTCACTCAGAACCATCACCGATCACTGTGTAACTTGTGTGTGCACAAAAAACATTAGAAACATGGGAGAATGAGCATAAAAAATGTTATTTAAAGATTTTTTAATGACTAAAATGAAAATGTAAAATTTCTACAATGTCTTCCTTGATTAAATGGACTCTATGGTCCCATGGGGTGTGACTAGATGTAGGATTGTATTATAGAGTTGTTTAGTCAAACATTAGTCATGTAAACACAAAGAATGCATAAAGATCTTAACAAACTAGGCCAACCTATTCCAACTAGATTTGCAAATGATAATGAAGAATAAATGAAAGAAAGCAAATCTTAATTACCTTCCCAAGTGATTCCACCATCCAAGAGTGACTCCAAGAATATTTTTCCCCTTGATCTAGTGTTCTTGTCTTTATCAACAATGGATTCCAAACTCTTCCATCGTCTCAAGACCACTATGCATAATTTAGGCTCAAGATAAGAAATCTAATCTAGGCCTATCAAATGAAGTTTGAAAATAAAACACAATGATCAACATAAATAAATATTGTGGAGATAATCCTTCATTATAAGTTTACAATATTTTATATTAAAAATGAGGGTAAGAGGCCTTCTATTTATATATTTTTAAAATGGTCTAGGATCAACCATGACCATCCATCTCAAGATTGAGATATGTGGTTATGAATTAATCTAATATTTACAATTAAATGCATAAATATCTTCATAATGATTTGGAGTAAAGAGGCATTAATTAGGCATGGGTGACCATAAATCTAATAAGTGTTGCATTTATGGCTTATGGATGCCACCCCATAGATCATGTCACTAGGTGATGCAAATATTGAGGATCAATTTACAATATAAAATAATTAATAACCTCCATGGAAAATCCACTTAAGCTTTTGATTTGAATTAATTATTTTAAACAAGATTAATTAATTTTAGTGAAATTCTTTGGAAATTGGTGTAAAATTAATCAAAATGGTTAGAAAGTCATATTACTGGGTCATAATTTGACTCAAGAAGAATTGGAAGGTGATGTTAGATGTGTATGGTCCATGATCCCATTTAGGATGTTGTTGACACAAAATAATAAAGGTACGTGATGTGTACTAGTGAATTATAAAAAAATATTGATCTAGAGCAGAAAATGTAAAATTGTCATTTTGACTCGAAATGAATTGATCAAAGTTAGGAATCACATAAAATGCATTATGAACCATTTAGTGCTTGTTTAGTGATTTTAGCCTAAATTGTGCATTTGAGTGCAATTCAATAAGATTGACAATTTCAACACAAATGGTACTAGGAATTGGATGTTTACACTACCCATTTTAATCTAGCCTATTTGCTTTAGAAAATTTGAGTATTCTATATTAAATTTTAAATTCAATCATTTTAAGTATAAATCCTAAACTAATCAAGTTTATGCCAAAGCCTTATCTAATTTGGGCTTAGGTAGTCTACCTTTTATTTAGATTAGATATTTTGATTGATTTCTTATTTGTTATAAAGACCCTTTATCTAGACTTAGTGGTTTTTTGTTGTGTTATGCCTTGTTTTAAAGTTATTTAAGTTGAGTTTGTTTACATGTGCCTTATTAAGAGTTTGTTGTGTTTAGTTATAGAATGTCCTAGTTTCCTTGTCAAGAGTATTTTGTGAACCAAATATTGAGTATTTATGAGCCAATTACCAAGTGTCTTCCAAGACAATTACCTTAGCATTATATTATTTCCTGAGATATTTTAAAATTTTATCCAAGATAACTACCTTAGATTTAGATTAATTTTAAGTTATTATTTTAGATTGATCCTTGTTTCCAAATCTAGCTTTGTTTTTCATCCTAATGATTGTAATTACCTTTGGTAAAATCATTATTATTCACTTTTGACCTAGTTCACAATTGTTATAATTTGTCTAGATACTTTTGTTAATAATTATAACTACCTTTGTGGAAATTAGTACCTTATCCATAGACTGGTTTTGAGATTTTGTGTCACCTTTATCACTGATTATAATTGCCTTTGGGAAAATTAGTACCTTTATTAGACTGATTTTGTGTGTTTGTTTCAGCGCTTATTTTTAAACCTAGATTAGTTGTTTTCCCCTTTTGACCTATTTTATAGAGCCAAAGGTTGTTTATTTCATACCTTGGTTGTTTTCTACCTTTGGACCTTTTGTTTTTCAAGATACCTAGTCATAGATCCAAACATGACTTCTTATACATGTAGCAAAACTATGTATAATCTAGACTATGAGAACTTTGTGACTAATGAACCTTTTGTTCAAGAGCCATATGGTGATGATATATCATATGAGATGGATTTTTATCCATCTTATGATATTCCATATATATAACAAAGGCATAACCCACTAGCATGGTATTTGGTGAATGTACCATCCTATCGAGGCCAAGAGCAAGAGCAAACAACATAATGCCTTGCTTAAGTGATGTCTATTATTAAACAAAAAAAAAAACAAGATCCCTACTATTTAATAACAACCACATAGTCAAGTTACGATCCATACTTTTTAATCACCATTTTTAGAGAGAAAATATAAAATTCTAGTCAGGATAGTAGAAGTAGGATCCAAATTCCCACCAAACTTCCCACATAAAAGTCTGACTGGTTAGAAATCCTAGTAATGTTCCTCAAAACCAATAGTTTGAATAGGTGTTAACTAGTTACAATCAATATTTAGTGAAATTAACTCAATAAATCCAAAGTGCACTTGTGAAATGGAAAGGTCTTATGGATGATCAATTAGAATAGGTATAATAAGCATACCAAAATTACTTTAACCTAGCTCTCAATTGTAATGAAATGGTTATTTCAAACACATCACTTATAGAGATAGATCCTTCAATAGGGCCATAGATAGATGATTTAGGATATCCAAATCAAAACATAAACCCCTTTATACAAAGCACACTAGTTGGATACATGTATAATGTCCCAATTTTGATAGAAGAAATTATCACTCAAATTGAAAACCTTACTCAAAACATGGTGGATAGCACTCAAGTTCATTCTAATGTGGACCAAAGTGGGTCTAATTTATTGATGAGTAAAACATAGCATATTTCTCCAACCAGTACTTAAATTGGATTGAAATAATAAGGGATAGGTATGCCTATTTCCAAAACACAACAAGTAACCTCCACTCCTCAACTAGATACTTCTTAAAGTGTGAAACAGGAGAAATGAGTCAAAAACAAAAGACCAACATACCACCTCAACAAGTTCAAAGCACTACACCACCTCAATATTTGGTAAGAAATGTTCCACTATAACAATCACAAACCAATATGCCTCAATAGTCACAAACATTGATTAATCCATAACATGTTTCTATTGGTCAAAAATTTCCAATTGGTTAACCCCAACAAATGCCAAACCCTCAACAAGTTCCTATCTAACAATAGGTGTTTAATCAACAACAAGGTTCCAATGTAAAATAGGTACTAGGTGCTAAGCAACATTTTCATTTTACCTAATGGGTATCACACATATAATATGGATACAATTTAAAAAACCTCTAATAATAGGGTTGTAGTTAGAAATGCATTCCCTATATACAATTGGGTTCAATGAGTAGACAATAAGTTCCCACCCAAACTTATCAATACCAACACATTCCACCTAGTTAAATGCCATTACCACTACCATAATTCACCAACCAAGGATATTTAGTCAACCTAATCTATAATGTTTTCCAACAATAGTGTATTATGTATCAGTAGTACAATCTTAATGCATGGATATGTATACTTGGTCATGTGACAAATCCAACAAACATTCTGCAACATGCCATTCCTACATACCTCAATCAAGGTAATCCACCTTTGACTATACAACCTAAAAATCATTAGGCCATTCTAACCAACTTTATTACCCATGAGTTGTAGAAGATGAAGGATGAAATTCAATCCTTTTAGATCAAAAAGCAAACAAAGAAGTTTAAGCTAGATTAAATATGCTTGTATCCATTCAACATGGATTATCTTCAAATACCATTTATGTTGGGTTATGAACCACCCAAGTTTGAAAAATATAAGGGAAAAGGCAACCCCAAATAGAATCTAAATTAATTATTTTTTGTTTTCCAACCAAATACATATAGTGACATATATTTGCTTCATCTCTTTCTAAGAAGTCTAACCAGAAAAGCCTTGGAATGAGTTTTGAAATTGCTAAAGAATTGTGTACCTGACTTTGATGATCTTTCTAAGAAGTTTGTATAATATTTTTAATATAATCTCAAGCATGAGATTAAATTTTTTTATTTAGGACAATAAAATTAGAATAATGTTGAAAGATTTACTACTTACCTATAATGATGGAGAGTGCTGATAAGCCAATTCACTCATAATTTTCTAAATAATCAATGGCCATGATATTTTATAAGATCCTACACAATGAGATATCTTACCATCTCAAGCTACAATGTTCTCATACATTTGAAGAGGTTATTGATAAATGAATTTAGATTGAGAATACCCTTGTTAATAAATAGACCATCAAGCTATATTCTTCCAACTAGAGCTAAAACTAACATCAAAGCCAACATAACCAAAACCAAGGCTATAACCCAATCCAAATAATGGATTAAATGCCACCCCTAGGCTAATAATAATGAAATGCTAGAGTAATAAAACCACAAAAATAATGTTTTTGGTAATGGGGTCACTAAATTGCATCATATATAAATGTTGCAAACATTATATGTCCATTTGTTGCCACCCATTCATCAACTACCACCTCCATACATTTACCCAAGGCCTCCACAAAACCAATAGCCATAAAATCAAAACCAATTGCAAGCCCCACCTCTAAAGATAAAATAACCCATTTCCATACAATTTTGTGACCTCAAGGAGCCCATTGAGTTGTATTCCAAAAATTAGTCTAAGAAAATATGATTAGTTGGCATGTGTTGAAGCCATTCCCTGATGGAATAACTTTTCTATATTGGTATAAAGAACATGCATTTTTTGAGTACCATCATGTCAAAGGAAATTATAGACACTCATGTATTTAGTAAATGCATATGATTTAAAATATGTTAGAAAATGGAGAGATATAATGAGATACCCATGCTCATATGACCAATCATAACTTGGGCATTTATTAAAATCCATTTCCTAAACATAATAACTAGCAATAGTACCAAAAAAAAAAAAATCCACCAAAAAATCAATATCAATAATGTCAACAACAACAATAATAATATAATGGTCATAACAAAGGTAAAATTGACCAAAACAACCAAGAAAGCCATCATGTCATCATGTATACCTATAATAATGCTTTAGAAATGTATAAAGAAACCATGTTTCCACAATTACCATTAACCCCTGACCAACTACCAATAGACCAAGACCCTCACCCAATAATGCTTATCATATGAATAATGTTTACTCTTTAGACCATATTAGTAGTTAGGCTCAACACCACCCAAGAATTACCATTCTATGACCTACTACTTACATATCCAATTACCAAATCCCTATACCAGGTCAAGAGTGTGAAATCACAACTTGTCTAATGAAGATTAATATTAAAGGACCATAGCCAAATACCAAAAATGATCCCATTCAACCCTATATGCCTATCAAAAATAGGCCAACTACCAAAACTAAAGGGAAGACCTATGATATTATGGAGTAGATAAAGAATACACCTACACAAATATCCATCATGGATTTATTATGTATATATATAGTGTCCATAAAGACATCCTAAATGAGTATATAAATCAATCCCTCATACCCAATGACATCACACCACATAAATTTTAGGCCATAGTAGGACATTTATCCCCTGTCCAATGCCTTATTTTTTACCAAAGCAACATGTCATCCTTGGGCTAATTCCATAATAACCCATTGTACATCTAGGTCAATATAATAAACCATAAAGTTAAATGCATCCTTGTAGATAATGGTTCAAGCCTTAACATTGTGTCTCTAAAGTTGATCAAGCATCTTGGATACATAATAACTAACCTACATCTAGATATTATTATCATCAAGGTGTATGGCAAGAAAGAACAAGAATCACAAGGTACTATCAACTTGCTAGTTGTCATTGGGCCTTTGACCCATGATACTCTATGCCATGTTTTGGACCTAGAATTATCTTACAATATGTTATTGGGCTAACCCTATAACCATGAAATTAGGGCCATACCTTATACATTACATCAGTGTATAAAATTTCCACATTTAGAGATGGCAGAGACTATACCAGCTGATCCCTTTCCATATCAGTATTATAAACATCTCAAGGCTGAGTGCAAGAGCAATAATTATTATTTTGTCTTGAATCATATACCTAAATATGATAGAGTAATATTTTATAAAGTTAAATACATTGAATCATGACTAAAATTCAATTACATTGACTGAGACAACTTAGCTTCTACCTCATCTACATGTCCACTAGACATTGCCAATCACTTTTATATATTCAACAAAGGTATAGGAGAATACAATATCCATGATTCCTTCCATATTTCCAAATTTATACAAAATTCAAAAGCCTATGGGAGACTTAAGGCTAAGACTACTCAAATGGAATGGTGAACCAAGGGAAAATCTTAGCTCAACAAAACCATTATTTTCAAACCAACCTCTGGCTTAGAACATGACCCCTTAGCCAAAGATAATTCATGACTTTATATTGATGAGTTATTTGACTGTTACCAAAGTGCAAAGTATCTTATTCCTAATTGGATTATAGATCACCTAGATTATGAAGGTAGAGGCTTTAAGATACATCAATAAGGAAAAATCAAGCCAATTTTAATGACCAAGTATAAAGGACCACATGGTATTATATTTAAACTAGCTAAGGGTGACCCCACATACCTTATTCACATTCCAACACCATTAACTAGTGAAGACAATGTTGGTAGTGATGCAAGGTTTGATTATAGTATCTATGATGACCTTACTACCACAAATTTGTTTAACCCCTATGTCATTTATACTATTAACACTATTTATCATCCTTTACCATTAACTCTTTATCACCCACAATTGATAGATTGGGACCAACAAGAATTGACAATGTCATTAGATAAGTTTAAAAATGATAAGTCCATTTACAAGTTTTTAGGTTTAAGGAATCACATTATTCTTAGAGATCACAAGTAATGTTTTTCTTTTAAATTGGATCTTGCTACCTATTTCAAAGAGCAGGTGAACTTCCTTGGCCAAAAACAAATAGAAAATCAAACATTAAGGTCTAAAAGTGAAAACCTAATTGAGGCACTTTCTGACTAGGGTAAAAGTAAGTGAAAAGGGAAGTCTCTTGTTGAAAACCAGTTTCTAACACCATTATATGGGGATGTTCACCCTTCTTCACATGAAGCACAAGAAACCAATAGTTTGAGGATTATTTATGGATATGAAATCAATATTGAGTAGTGACAAGATTTTGCATAGATTGTCCAAGAGTGCCCTGAAGTATATGTTACATGGACTTCACCAACATTAAGAGATCTTGATTCATTAAACTTGGGAGAATTAGATGAGCTAGTATAGCCACAGGACTTTGCCATTCCCAACCAATTTACCTCCTTACCAACTATTTTATAATATGGTTCTACATTTCTTATGGAGGATACTTCATAGGTTAACATTGGGACTCTAGAGGACCCAAAATGGATTAAATTAAGCACATCCCTCATTAAGGAGGAATTTGAATTCTTTACAACCCTTATGATGGAGTTTGTTGACATATTTGCATGGGCCTATTCAGAGATTCTAGGTTTGGACCCCACCTTAGTTGTACACCATCTTTTTCTACATTTGGATGCCAAACCATTTAAGTAAAAACTTTAAAAAATGCATCCTCATATTATTGAGCTATTTAAGAAAGAGTTGAAGATACTCTTAGACATGAGATGAATTTGGTAAATTGACTACTTAGAATGGATTTACAACATTGTGTTGGTGAGAAAGAAACTAGAAGGTATCAAAATATGCACTAGTTTATAGGATATTAATAAATCCTACCTGAAAGATGACTTTCCTTTGCTAAACTTTGACATGATTATCAACTCTATGGCTAGATATGAAATACTTTCTCTTATGGATGAATTTTTAAGATATAACCAAATTAGAATTACACCTAAATACCAACATAAAATAACGTTCACCACTTTGTGAGAAATATTTTGTTATCAAGTGATGCCATTTAGACTAAAAAATGTAGGAGTCACATACCAATGAGCCATGATGGTGATTTTTTATGATATGATTCATAAAATTATCGAGGACTATGTCAATGACATCTTGGTTAAATATAAGACTTGTGCTGACCATCTAACCATACTATGGAGGATCTTTGAGAAAATTTAAGAGTATAACATTAGGCTCAACCCTAATAAGTGTGTATTTGGAGTAACTTTTGGCAAATTATTAGGATTCATTTTCTCTCATAGGGGAATTGAAGTTGATCTAACCAAAGTTTGAGCCATTATCAAAGTACCACCGCTATCTACCTTGAAGCAGATCTATAGTTTAAATGGCAAGATCCAATCAATTTGATGCTTCATATCATAGTTGGTTGACAAATTACATCTATTTAAACAATAAAGAAGGGAATTACTTTATCCTATAATTAAGAGTGATAGAAAATATTTGAATATCTTAAGGAATATTTGGATAATCCACCTATTTTATTTCCATTGATGTCGAACAATCCATCATTACTATAGCTATCAATGATTGAAAATGCCCTGGGGTAATTTTATCACAACATGATGAATAGGGTAAAGAACATGTCATTTATTATCTGAGTCAAACCTTGGTCATGTGTGCACATAATTATACATCAATTTAAAAATCTTGTTTAGCTATGGTTCTCATAGCCTAAAATTTGCATCATTACATACTAAATAATAAGACCATTTTTATTACCAATGTATATCCACTCAAGCATCTACTTTCCAAAATAGCTTTTTAAGGCTACATGTCAAAGTGGATCATGCTCTTAATCAAGTTTCAAATTGAATATGCCAATCAAAAAGCCATCAAGGGATAAGTACTTATAGATCAGCTTGTAAAATCTCCTCCATGGTAATCAAACCCTTACATATGGATTTTTATATGAAGCCATCATGACCAAAAAAAAATCAAAAGCACCACATAAGTCAGAATAGTGGAAGATGTACTTTAATGGTTCATTCATAACTCATGGATCAAGTGCTAAAATATTATTTATCACACTACAAAGGGATCTAATTCCTAATTCATTTCACATTGGTTTTTATTGTACTAATAATATGGTTGAATATTAATAATTATTCATAGGTATTCACCAAGAAGTACATTGGAACATCCAACATTTACTAGTTCATGATGATTCATAGCTTATCATTAATTAGGTCACATACTAGTACCAAATAAAGGTTGAGAAGTTGGTATCATATAAAGACATGGCCAACACTCTCAAGTGTAAAATTACCAACATTCAATTTAAATGGATACCTCAAGCCAATAACAAAATATTTGATGCCATGGCCATAATGAGATCCTTGATTTAGATTAAAAATAGATCTAGGGAGTATTAATTTCTTGTGTAACATCTCCTAACACCATCACATAAACAACCAGTCATCAAAATGGTTTGCAACATTGTTGATCCCATCTCTCCTTGGTATTCTAACATATATGCCTATTTACAAGACCAAAATATTCCTCTTGATCTTTCACATAAGAAAAAAAAGCCTTCATTCATAAAGCCTCTTGTTTTACTTTACTTCAACCAACCTTGTATCATATAAGGTATGGTGGAACTCTGCTTCATTGTTTACCTTTGAGAAAACTAGATTAGCATTAAGGGAAATTCATGAAGGAGTGTGTGGATCCCACACTAGCATGGCAATCCTATCTAATAAATTACTACATATTGGTTATTACTGGAAAACTATGGCAATAGACATAGTTGCATATGTGAAAAGGTGTGTAAAGTGTCAGAAGCATGTTAATATGATTCATGTTCCATACAAAACACTCAAACTAATGATAACTCATAAGTAATATAAATCATATGTCCTCAAATGGCCATAAACATGTCCTTACTGATACTAAGTATTTCACTAAGTGGAAGCCATTCCCCTCATGTAATCAGTAAGCAGATATCCAAAATCATATTTAACTATCTCATATGCCACCATGGTAAATCTTCCAACATTATATTTGATAATGGTGGATCATTTAAAAATAAATATTTAAAAGCACTTTTTACCCAATATAGTATTAAATCATGTTTCTCTACTACATATTAGTCGTAAGGCAATAGCCAAGTCGAGGCTTGTAACAAAACCATTGCCAATATTCTAAAGAAGAATATCAATGATGATGTTTATAATTATCACTTGTAGTTGGTTAATTCCCTCTAGGCATACCTTACCACATTTTTTACTCCAATAGGAACTACCCCATATTCACTTATTTATAGAACTAAGGCCATTATTCTTTTTGAGGTTGAGTTTCCTTCTCTAAGTATTTCACTTTTGTACGTCATTGATGATGAAGACTATATATTAGTTTTCTTAAAAGAGATAGAATTTATATGTATAAATAGCATGGATGCCTTGAATAACCTTCAGGCATATCAGAATAGATTATGAGGCCAATATAATAGGTGTGTTAAACATCATGAACTTTAGCTTGGTGACCTTGTGTTAAAATAGAATTAGAATAATGTCAATATTAAGAAAAAAATAAGGGAAAGTTCTAACGTAACTAGTTAGGGCCTTATGTAGTTATTGTTAACTATGGTTCTAGATCATATAGGATCACCACACTATAAGGAGATGAAATTGATGAACCGATGAACATAATGTGCCTCAAACATTTTTATACTTGAGGGACTTAATTTATTGTCTAAAAATATTATTTAAGTTATGAATTTTTATACCTATTCTTTGTACCATACCCTATACCTTTCCTGTCATACCTTAGACTATTTCCATCCATTTATTTTTACCCACACCTATCACATTTGGCCTTGGTTCCAATTCATTTGTACTTTAGGCATGTTCAGTGGTTGATCATAGATGAAATTCTAATAGTTGTTTTAGATTCAAACTTTTGATTGGTAGTATATGAAAGCAGTATGATAGTGGTCTTGACAATTGCATATTTAATTTATTGTTACATTATATATCATTATTTATGATACTAATTATAACTACCTATGGACAAATTAGTACCATTGAATCTTGTCATTTTTTACTAATTATAACTACCTTTGGGAAAATTAGTAACAACCCCTTTACCATAAATTATCACATCACAATTGCCATACCTTGACATTTGCATTTACTTGAACATGTTGGTACTTAGTTAGACACTTTTATGTAGTTGAAACTACAATGACTTGAGGCAGTACAAGAATACATAGGTATCTCTCAATTCTCATTGAGATTGGCTCAGCCACCGCTTTGCCATGCTCTCGCCTTTTTGTGAGAATTTTAAGACACACTCTCATCATTTTATAAATATGAGTAGTGTTGTATCTCATAATTATCTATTGAGTTGAGATGATAAAAACACCAAAATACTAGAAACATTTTCCAAAGTTTCACCGTTGTAGGCATAACTATAGTGGCTTGAGGTCCATTTGGACTATGTAGGTAACACTCAGTGTTTTCTGAGGTTAACTCAACCACCCTTGCTTAAATGATCTCATCATTTTACAAGGAATTTAAGTTTGAATTCTCTCACCATTTTGTGATAAACCTAAGCCATGCTCTCATCATTTTATGAGTTGGACCATTCTGTATCTCATGATTATCAATTGAGTTAAGATTCATATAAAATTCCAAAACATTTGAAATAGTTTAAAAACCCATAAAATTTTGAAAGGACCTAAGAAAATCCTAAAAATCCTAAAATCATGAAAATTGGATTAAAATTTCCATGTGAGATATAAAACCATTAAAATTTTATGGGATGGACTCTCTTATCTAGCTAGCTTTATTTGTATGCCACCTTGTCGTTTTTCTCCCTCTTCTAGGAGAACTTCATTGGCCTAAGATCCACACAAACTATGTAGAAAACACTTGGATACATAGGGTATCTTAGGTTATCTTGGCCACCATCACTTTTTCATGACCACTTATTTTACTTAAATATTCTAGGTCTTATAACTATTTCATAAGTAATCACTTGTCCTTAATTTCTCCATCCTTATTTCTCTTTTACACTCTCACCATTTTCTGAGCATTTCCTATTTGAACACTCTCATTGTTTTGTGAGTTGATATTATGAGCATTGTTTATTTGAATTCGATGCACTAAGGATCACTTGGATTTTTAATTCTCTCACCATTTTATAAATAATTTTTATTTTCACACTCTCACCATTTTACGAGTAAATATAACCAATGTTTTCACTATTTTGTGATTCATCTTTATTTGTACACTCTTGCCATTTTGTGAGCTCATTCTCATTATAATCCATACATTTATTAAACACTATGAATTACCAATTTAGTTCATTATTGGATTCTCCTCTCTTGTATTTTAGTTTGGTTTTATCCTAAATCATGCTTTCACACTTACACAAATTTGTTTGTGTTGAAGCTTTCATGATTGTGAATGTCAGCCCCCTCTTTTCCTATACACTCACCATTTTAAAATACCATTCCTATTTTCCTCTACTCATCAATCATGTTTTATTATCATTATTTTTTTCTATCCCATATCCTAGGAAAACTACATTTGGCCTAAATTTCATGTTGGACCTAGTGACCATGGAAATATGTAGGCAACATCCACTTACCTAGTGCATCTAGAGTCATCTCGGCTACCCCTTCCTTTTCTTATTTTTCCTCCATTTTATTTTTTTGTTTCATTATCTCCTATAACATAGGAGAAACTATTTTCCATCATAACCCCTTCCATTGTTTCCCTACAGTCTAGTGAAAACATTGTGCAATTTATTCTTGTGTTGTTTTACCTATCATTATTACCTAGCTTAGGGGTCACCCTATTGTCAAGAGTAACATATCTATTACACATGCAAGAATAATTTATATTATGTTTTTAAAAACATTGTGATTAACAATGTTTGTATATTTTATTTTAGTTATTTTTTTACTTGTGTCGTTTGTTTATTTTTCATGTTTGTTTATTTGTATAGTTGGTTTATGTTTGTTTGATTATTTGTTTTGTTTGTTCTATTTGTTTGTTTTGTTATTATTATTATTATTATTATTATTATTTTAATTTTCCTTTTTACCTTTTTTGAGCCTTTCTCATTTGTCATAGGGATATCACATTTATTTACAATTAAGTCTTGATTATCCATATCTTTTACTTAGTTTGTGAATGTTTGTATTTAGTCCTACACTTGGTTTATTTGTTTTATATTTACACTTGGGATTTGATTGTTCATATCTTATTCCTAGGTTGTTTATATTTATATTTAAACTAAGTTTCCATGCTTAGTGTATATATTTTCATTATGATTTTTCATAACTATGATGCATAATATCATAAGCTACAATAAAAATTAGGCACATAAAGCTTATCAAATCAATGCAATGGTAGTAATTCTCTGATTTCAAAACCAACCAAATACCAAAACATGTGCCTGAATATAATGAGTAATATATAAATAAAATTATTTATAATGTGTTAATTTAGATGTGCATATTTGAATAAACATACATATAACTCATATAACATAAGTATATAAAAAGCAAAGCAACATCTCATATAAATGGAAAAATAATAAATAAAAGAGCATACATGAGCATAAACATCAATAAATCTAAAGATCAATAATGATAAACAATGTTAAACATGGATGAATCAGATAATAACATGACATCCTATATATATATATATATATATATATATATATATATATCAATCATACACATTTACATCAACCTCAAAAGACCCAAAAATTAATGGTAATGTATCTCAAATGTCATATACATTGAAGATATATCCATATCACAATGGTGTCTCAAAATACATTAATATGATGCTATAATAAGTGAAATATACTAGTGTTCCAAAATACCAAAGTTCCAATGATCAAATCTAGCTATGTGTGTCCATGGGACTTGTGGCTAGAGGTGGCTCTAGTGGCCCTGGTGGACTTGGTGGTTGTCATGGATGATGAACTGACTACCCTAAATCCCCTATCATATGGGTCCTAGTATGAAATTGACCTGATCTACTAACTACTCTTGAGCATCCCAAACCTCAAATGAAATAACCTAAGGATCCCTAAGAATATTCATTTCATAATCCCTATAGTAGTATAAGGCCTCATCCTTATCCCTAAGGCTCTCAATAATCATTTGAAAAAGCCTAGCCTATGTACTAGCTTTTTGAGCCTCATCCCACCCTTGTCAAAGCCTTTAAACATCATCCAATTCTTAATCCCTATCATTAATGGCCTAGTCTATCTCTATAATAATATTTTCCTATACTTATACCATCTTGTCCACCTCATTCTTCATCCAGGTAATTTTTTATTGAAGTTGAATCATGTCATCATGATGCATGTCTAGAGTGATCTAAAAATAAATCACATGTCACTGTAAGTCTGTGATTTTCCCCACCTTGGTGGTGATCTCCTCCTGAAGCATGCCATCATCTTGACCTAACCTAGTTATACTAGAATTCTCTACCTATATTGGATCAACCTATGTGCCTGTAATACTTGATGTGCTAGGGTCTATCATCATCATATCTAGGTCATCATCACCACCTTCATCCCAATCAAAACCATCAAATCCATCATCACCCTCATCACCTCCATTGATCTACCAAGTACTCCTACTACCATTGGATTTCCCATCCTTAATCTCATCAATATCCATAGGCCTTTACCCACCTTCCTGACTAATAATTGTGAGCCTCAAAGGGTACACCTATACCCACCAGTGAATGTATTTAAGAATAACCCCTACATTTGTTACCCCTCTTACATATGCCTAGGCTACCTATGACGTTCTCACATAAATAGTATTTGATACTCTCCTATGAATGATAAGAGTGTCTCAATCGATCTCTCATGTAATGTGCATGAATCACTTGGGACACTCTATCATAATTATGTGAAGCCAAACTATCAGAGTACCCAATCAAGGTGGTACTCCTCAATATTGTGAGATTTATAGCCTATTAAAAAACACTTGTTAGTCATATATGTCATGTACCATCTATCTCAAACCCATTAAAATTGATAAGGTAATGTCTCTAGATGAATAACTATGAGGTGATATTTTCAAACATCTAATGGTAAAAATATATATCTCCCCTATGATCATGTTTTCCAGCCCCTATTTGTGACACGTTATATGTTAATGGATGCTCATTACTCAAGGTCCCAAATCCATAAATAACCCACTAGATAATCAATAATAATGTGCTCCCAATCCTATATTATCAATAGAGTAGAGGTCCCAATTTTAAGTCCTCTATAACAAGCCACCATGTGGAGATCTCTGTATAACTGAGCTCAGATAGTTGGCCCCCATGCAAACCATGTCACCTCATCTTGCATGCTATGAAATATGTCCCCAAGTCCCATATGGAAATACCAACTAATTTTTTTAGGTAGTAATATGTCACTAATAATATCCATAAGAACCATGACCTCCCTATCGATAAGTCTTGGTAATCAAAAATCTTCATCAAGTAGGTCATCAAGTCAGATATCAGTATGTCTCAATTAAATCTATATCTACCTTCTCATGGTCTATGGGAATGCCTTAGTAACTAAAAAAATCACCAAGAACAACTTGTTTACATTATCAAGGTTTCCAAAAAATCCTCCATCCTTGCATCAACAACTTTATGATACATTAGGTATCCTCAAGCGTGATTATCACCTCTCTAAGAGGTAGATGGAAATTCAAAGTCTCACTATGTCAATGCTCTACCAACATGATCAAATATTCTCTATCCAATCAAATAATTGACATTCACACCACATAATGTAAATCTAAGACTTGTATAAATCCAATCATACCAATAATTTAGATTTATGGGGTATGCAAACAATGGGAACATCACTCCTAACAAGTCAAAATAGCTAGTTACTCTTACAAACATAAATAGTTTAGTGTCAACCTAACTCTATGATACTACCTAAGAATATTCCTAACTAGTAAACCTATTTACCACTATCTCCTAGAGGTTGGACCCATGTTGAGTCCCTAAGCTAGGTGTTTTTGGCTTTTAGGTGAAGTCACCATTTTTCCAAATGATAAAGTTATTGTTTTGGTGATTTTACACCTTTTTAGGTAAAATCACCATTTTTGAATTTTCCTAACATTTTAGGTGATTATGTTGTTTTTAGGAATGATGACTTAACATGAAGTAACTAATTTCTTTGGTGAAGCTGTTGTTTTACCTAAAATTCAAATGTTAACTTTACCATTTTTTGACCTAATCCTAACATTAAATGTATTTAAAATGGCATTAATTACAAAGTTAGAATTACTCACTGGTGGTCTATCATGTGGTGGTTTCATGTGCTCTTTCACTTTATTAGATATGTGACATCATGCACCTCCATGTGCCATTTTTCTAAGCTCACTAGTGCCAAAAAACTAAACTCAGAAACTCAAGATAGCTAGGGTGAAAATGAATTATTTTTCACCCTAGAGGTGAATATATAGTTACAAATTTAAATTCCCCCTAAGGCATATAGTTCATTATGTGCACTCTAGAAAGTGTATTTCTCACCTCTATGATTTTTTTTTCATGCCATTTGATCCTACATGCCTTTTTTTTTGGCCATTTATAACCAGACCATATTTTTGGGCCTCTTCTGAGACCCATTTAATAACATTATTTTTGTACCTATACTACGTGTTTGTATGAATGTGCATCTTCATACTCACACTTAGGATAGAAACATGATTTTATTCTTTATTATTTCATTGTAAATCCATTTTACATATTTTTTGCATTACATACCCTTACCAATTTACCTAGATGCGATAAATTATTTTTTGAGTGATGAAAGATATATCTTGACTTACTAGGGCAAAATCATTTTAAATCATGAAAATTAAATGTGTGAATGATTATAACCACCTTTGGAAAATTATTCTTTTTTTATCAATGTAATGATTATAACTTTTAATGGGTAAATCATTATTTTTGCATCCTGTGCTAATGATTATAACTACCTTTAGGCAAATCAATATTTTCCCACTCCACCTACCCTATTAGGGTAAAATGCTTGTACCATTGATTATAAATTACTTTGGGAAAATCAATGTCAATCCCACTACCCTACAAGGATAAATATTTGTGCCACTAATTATAACCATCTTTGTTCAATTCAGTGTCCCACCCTTCATTCCTAATTAAAACAACCTTTAGTTGAATCAGTGAGTCTGATGCCATTACTAATTATAGCCACCTTTGGACAAATCATTAATTTCACCCCCATTTCCATTTATATTGTGTCATTTTCCTAATTTTGAAAGAACATTCGATGAATCTATTTTTGTCGCTCATTCCCTCAAAGGGGCATCAAGGGCTAATTAACCTCCCTTTGGGGCATGAACCTTTTTTAATAATGGATTTTTCATTATTTGAAAATATGTTATTGTTCCTATGTCTCATAATACCTTCTCAAATAGGGGTAAATTGTATACACTTAATTTTGGCCACTTTCATACCTAAATTAGGATTCAGATCAATTTATAGAAAATAATGAAATTTATGCCTAGAAATCAAGTGAATGCCCAAATTCATCTGTACAAGGGATTTAATTTCTCATAAATATGGCAAGGATTATTTATTTTGGATATTACCCTATGCACCCATAACTTAATTTTTGTTCAACCTTAGTCAAATTACAACCTAGAAATTTGACATTCTTGGCTTGTCAAACTATTAATTCAAAACATTTAAAATAATTACCAAAATCCAAAAAGCAATAAATAAGATTAATTAAAAGAAAATATCAATTAAATTTTATAAGTAAAAATTCCAAGTTGAATTAGTGAATTTCATTTATCAAAAAATAAATTTTTATCCAAATATGAAGTCAAATTTAAGAGAGCTAACAAAATGATTTATTAATTCCTAAAATCCAAAAAGGTGAGTCATAACCTCACAAATATCTGAATTGAGTTATCATGGCTCATAAATATCTAAAAATGAGTTAAGACTTCGTAAATGTTTTGACCTAACCTAGGGTTAACCTAAATCAACTTATGTTATTTTAGACTCAACCAAAGTTAGAATTAAACCTAACCTCCCTACGGTTAGAGTTAGTTATGAGAGATATTTATACAAGTGCCCTCACTCTACCTTAATAAGATTTTGTGTATAAAGTTATTCTATAGTAATGCCTTCAAGAAGCCATTAAAGTAAGGTTACAATGCCCATTTGATACCAATATTCACACCAAGCCAAGCCAAGTCTAGCAAAGATGCATGTGGCCATTGAAGAAATGAAACCAATAAGGAGATGCATTGATACAAGTCTCTAATGCCATAGACTAAGCATGAACATATACTATGAAAATAAGTGGACATCAATTTTGATAAGGGAGGTAAAATTTTTATGTGTTTTTATCTTTATTTTTTGATCTTATTCATTATGTTATGTTTATCCTAGTTTATAGGCAAGAGTATTTAGTTTCATTGTATTGTTATGTATATAATTTTATTATCTTCACTAACAAGGCATTAATCAACATTTGTGTGTTCTTTAGACTCCTAAGATACAATTAGTGATCAATGGGTATAATGTTCAATTTCAATTCATTGATATATATTTTAGTATACAATTAGAATTCATGCATCATTAATTCCCAACATCTATAAACTTTTTTTATTCATTCAATTTAAACTTTACAAATTTATTTTGGTGGGTATGCCACATCATTACCTTTGATAAGTGTCATCTTATCATTCTTTTTGCTCTAATTTAGCTACGTCATGGAGGATTTTAGGAGTTAGGTGTCAGATATTATGTTAGAAAAGGGTAAGCCCAAATTTTTATGATGTGAACATATCTCATGAACTAAAGTTTTGAAGCCCTATGGTGGACATCTTTTATGAAGGCTATGAGGGGTACTTTTTTTGAAGTCTAAGTTCAAAACAAAAGTTATGAAACATAATTTTCAAAAAATTTATCTAAAGACCAAAATTATGAGAGCTGATTCTAAAGTATAATTTTGAACATTCTTACTGAAGACCAAATCCTAACCAAGACCTGTGAATAATAGTTCTGAAGACCACTTCTGAACATTTCTTTGACTACTTTTGTCAGAGTCCAAAAGTTACAAAGTACCAAAGTTTCAAATAGAATATACAATAAATATGAATGTTGAAGACCAAATGTGTGCCCAAAACTTGTGAATATAAGTTTCAAAGAACATTTTTTGTGAAGGTTACATTGATGCAAAGGATAAAATAAATGCCAAAAGCTAACTTCTTTTTTTAGTAAGTGATTACTTGGTATTTACTAGATGAATAATAAGAAATCTTAGACTTGTATTTATACCACATGATTTTAAATTATTTAAAGTTAGGGTTTAATAAGTTAAATACACCAACCCATAGGTTTTGAATTGTTTATATTTGGAGAAATTTAGGTGACTGGACACTAGGTAAGGATATGGACACTAGTAGCGATGTTAGTGTTCCTCTATAGGTGATAGTGTCCAAAAGGATATAAAATAGGTATGGATCTATAACTGATAGTAAAATATATATATATATATATATATATATATATATATATATATATCAATTTTTGAGCTTTCTACAGTGTACAGGTTGTTTGGGTTATTAGAATTATATGGGTTGGACTATAAGGTAATTGTTTAGGCATAATGAGATGAAAAATGTGAGTCTTTTGGTAGTGGGAAGGTCCAAAATTTAAAGGTAGAAGCCTAATTGGTATTTTTTAAATGTAAAATATTGAGATGCTATAAATATCAAGTTTTAGTATCTACATTTTCCACTCCTTTAATATATTAATTCATAAAGATGAAATAACTAGGTTAAAGGGGAAAAATGTACACTTGGACGTGAAACACACCTTTCCTTTGCTTTAGCCTAATTTGTGTGTTGTTTTGGTGTATGGTATATAACCAAGATCATTTTCAAGTATAAATCAATGCATATAATTTAATATTTTAAATAATTGAAAATATTTAAAAGAAAGATAATAAGGAAGGAGTACATGTGTATTGATGAAACCATATTTCCCCTTTGTACTTTACTTTGGTAAAGATGCTTCCTTATGAAGTATGGGATCTAAGAGAGGTTTAGACCTAAACCTTGGATATTTTAAGAGAGATATTGGAAGGTATTATCCCCCCAATATGGTGTAAGGATGTGTTGTGACATGACCATTGAGATCACTAAATATCAATCACACAACTCAAATGTGAATATATAATATGGTGAGGGTGAGTTATTTAATCAAATCATATATAAATATGGTGAGGTTGGGTGATTTAATTAATCCAACCTATAAATATGGTGAGGTTGAATAATTTAATCAATTCAGCCTATAAATAAAACCAACTATTATAGATATAAAAGGTTCGATAACAATACTTGGTGTAAATAGTGCTTTTTGGTGATAGTAATCTAGATATTAATTTGGTATATTTTTAAAAAATTAGAATAATAGCATGGAATATACACCTCTAACATGTATCAAATTTAAGTATATGTGTCATAAATTTAAAAAAATATATAACTCAAATCTATGAAAAAATAGTACAATGTATATGATTATGATCTAAGTGTATATTTAAATATTCTAACTATATTAGAGATTGTAAAAATGTGAATTTCATGTATTTGTGACATTCCCAAATTAAAATATGTAAATTGTGTGAATGTGGAGGTCATGCCTTTATGACATGCTCCCACTAATATGCCCCCCATTTTGTGGTGAAAAAAATAGAATCTGGTAGGTACTTTACCTCAAAAGGATAAGATAATTATATAAGTTGTGTATGAATCATGTAGCATATAGAAGTAACATGTATAAGTATATAAAGTAATGAAGCTTGAAATATGTAATCACATCAAGTCTTAAGATGCTATCATAACCTACTCTTTGACTTTTTTTGATAGACATTATTATATGTATTAGCATAATTTTAAATAATAATCTTCTGTTGCTTACATATAGATACTGATTTGATGTTATAATGAAGTAGCATAATTTGATCATGTATATTGATAATGTCATCAGTATAGTCTTACATTGTGATACTTATTTATATCATATTTACATTTATATATCTTTTTCATGTAGAGAAAATAATGTTGATGCCATGTTTTGGTGGCCTGTAGGGATCACAGGTACATGAGTTAGGTTGGCAGTGGATTTAAGTAGTTGGGAAAATAATGTTAGAGGTAGTGAGAAGCTAGGTAACACCATCAATAGATAATAAATATAATGTTAATGAGCCATCTAGTCCTTGATCAGTTGTAACATGCTTGATGTTTTTCTTTTTATCTTACTTTATTTGTTTAATCTTGATTGATATTTTCATCTTTTTATTTCACTTGATTATGGTTGTGTACACATTTAGCTTTTATTATTTTAATTGATTGGTGTCTTGTGTGTGTGTTGGATTAGTTATAGGCTACCTTTTTGTCTCAGCTATCAATTTTTTTTATTTTAGCCACTAAGGGGCTCAAATTTTTTAAATATCATATCAGGCCTATTAACTTTTTGCCCACCATAAATCATATTGTGATTAAAATTATTTAATCTAAATCTTTTGTCTTGATTTTATTGTCAAGAGGCCTCAAGAAAGCTAATACCATGCATTATAATGGATTGGGACTCCATAATGGTCTTGATTTTATAACTTCATGGATAACAAGTAACCTATGCATAATGTTATCTATTAAATAAATTATTGTTAGTCCATGATGACCATAAAAGATGTTGTGGACTTTTGGCGATGCATTATAGTTAAAATTTTATATATATATATATATATATATATATATATATAAAGGAAAGCAAAAATCAATATTTTAATTATTAAGGCAAATAATGGCATTAGGGGTTGAATCTTTACCCAAAAAGGGTAATCTATTATTTTACTTGGAATAAATTTATTGTGTTGGCTTTTAGAGAAACCATAGAGGAAAAATGGTGGCCATGGAGAATAAAAGAGGCTTGAAATTCATCCCAGTAGGCATTAATGGCTTGGAAAAATTTGTGCCTAGGTAGAAGAAAGAAAAAGAGAGTAAGCCATAGAAGAAATGGATAGAGTTGGACAAGATTTTCATTTTTGTGAAGTGTAATCAAGGAGAATTTTATTTTATTCTTCATAGGGTAGATTTGTGCCAAGTAAGTGATGCATTTTTTATTCTTGCTATAGTTTTGTCTTTATATGGCTGTGTAGGGTTGGATTAATTCTATATTCTAGTTTAATTCTTACAAAATACTTATAGGTTCAAGAGGAAGTAGTGAGACTTCCCCATGAACCTATAAGGATCCCAAAACTAGTAAAATCTCACAAAATTATTCTATTTTAGTTAAAAATCAATTTTATGTTTGGAGTTTCATACCTAGCTAGGGGTTAAAATTACATCTAGTGTACAAGGTCTAAAAATCATCTTTATTATTGAAATGCCTTTGTAGATAAGATATTAAAACCCTAGCTATTTGTTTTATTTTATTCATGGCTGAAAGTTTTGCCATAAAATGGTATGTTGGGTTTTTTTTTCTATGTTGTATTTATTTAATGGCCAATTGGATGCCTCTTTTCTATTGTATTTATTTTACAATTTGTGAGTTTTTATTACTGCTATTTTATTTGACATGAGTGTAGATAAATTTGACCCTGCTAGTCCTTACGGGCATTCTATGAAAATATGGCACCATACCCAAGCTTGTATATTTCTATTTTGGCTTATTTTGTCTAGATTTTTATGTATTTATAAGTAATGATGCAAAGGTATTTTTTACTCTTATTTTATCTCTTTTATTTTGCTTTCTTAAAACATGATTGAGCTCACTACTTTGCTCTTGGTTAAAAAATTATAGATCTAGGTGTTTTATTTTATGTTGGATGCTTGATAGCTTTGACAGGCCCATGTATGTAAGTGCAACCTATGAAATTTTTGGTGTAGTATTTTTGGCTCTATTGATGCATGATGTTAAGGTTACTTTGTTTAATGATGTTGTATAACTACTATAAATTACTCAATGATGGCTAAAAATATCTTTCTCACACCTTCACCCAAAGCCTAAATACCTGAGTTTACCACCCAATTGATAGTTGGAGTGGTGAGGGCCACCAATTGGAGGGCTCATAGGATGGGTTAGGTTGATGTGAAAATCATTTGGTGGCTTATCTTTCATTATGAAGTTACATGATGTGGTTGGCATTATTTTTACTTGATTGTAGTGATTAAATGCTTTCCTATAGCATGTTTATAAATTACTCTTTCTATTTATTATTCTTATAGCATCTTCTTGTAAATGTAAAAGAATATGTTGCATTCTTCATGTAAACTCAAAACTAAAGTAGTTGTTACTCATAAATTATAGAGTGATATCAAAAGCAATTTTTGGGTTTTATTCTCCTATAATTAACCTTTAAAACACATGTTGTAATTTTTTTATTAGTATTAAGAAAGAAAATAGAATTTTAATGTCTATATTTTTATTATTTAAAAAGATAAATATGTTTCATGATCTTTCTATAGCATATTTGGAAGATATTATTTTTACTTATTAATCCCGTAGCATCCTTTTGTAATGTAAAAAGTTATTCAATCTTAGTATATTTCTAAAATTTTGTTAGTGACAATATATGGGTATGAGTTGAGTGTTATTAATTACTATGATTGAGTCATTTTTAACTCATCATTATCTCATTGTTATGGCTTTATTCAATATTAATTTTATAATCTAGTTGATGACTGCAAACAACTTCTTATTATTGGCTTGAGAAAATTGATGGCATGGTTAAATAAAAATATTGCAAAACTTTATGCACTATTTTGGATGTGTATAATATGATTAAAGTTAAAGACAAAGTTGATCTTGTAGGATAATTGGTAAAGGTTGTGTTTTCTTGAAATTATTATATTATGGTAAATAAAATTAGTAAGCGACATCTAACTTAAAATGAACTTGAGCTGATTACATATCTCTTATATGTATGAATTTTAAATGTGCAAGGACACCCTTGAAAGCTTATACATTCTTATATATTAACGTAGGTATATTTATATTGGTTGATCTAATTATGGTTAAGACCTGAATTTATTCTTGCAATGATTCTTATGCATTATGAGTCTTGGATTTTAAATGCAATGTTGTATGTTTTAATTACTTGAATATTGGAAATAGTGTATGAAAAAAATTGAAAAACCTCTATTATCATTATCTTCACCTTTAACAGTGTTCACATGATTTAACAACTAGGTACTTAATGCTCTTACCAATTATCCTGAGGCAAGAATTATTATACCTGAATCAATACCCTAATTTACGTAGGTGTGAGTCTCTTACATAGGGAAGGAAATATAGATGGTCCTATTAGGGTGATGTCTACTCCTATTCAGTTTAGGGCTTATAGTTATGGATTTCATGACTATATACCTTGAATTGCATGTATTTCATAGAGCAATAATCTTCCTCATAGAATCCTCTAGGGGTAATCACCCTAATTAGGAGAATTATACATGTGTAACTCTAGTTATAGGTTGTGGGTGCATTATATAAATCCTAAACATGCATAGTAAACTATATTCATAACTTTGCTTACACTCTAAATGAAGTGACACTCAAAATTTTTTTGGAGGTCATTTCCCCTAGTATCAAAGCTTGTGTTTGAACTATAAATTCTATTAAAGATCTTAAAAGCTTGAAATAATTTATGATTATTGCAATGATATGTCTGATATTATTCTATGACTTACCAAGATAATGGTTAGGACTAGATCTAGGGGTATTTTGGGTGTTGATGGCCAAAGTGTGGGCAGGCTAGTCCTAAGAGGTAGAGGTAGAGGATATGGAACCCAAAATTAGAATCAAAATAGAGTTGAACCTCTTCTAAACAATGCTAAAAATCCTTAAGAGACACCAAAAATGAATGCAATTGATGAAAACCCCTCTGATAAAAATGCATAAGTATTAAATGGGATCTTAACAACACTGAATGTTATTCAAGGAAAGATAGTTAATTAGGAACTCATGGTGAGATATCTTGAGGTTATTTCCTGAAGAACATCCCCATCTTGAAATAGAACCTATTGAGGAGAAAATAGTCTAAGAAGTACCATTGAGAGTCGTATACCCTATCATAAAGGAAATTAATAATATTTCACCACCTATATTCATGGGTGAGGAATCTAGAGATGAGGTTGATGCATGGCTTGTAAAGCTACACAAATATTTTAATTTTCAAAACATGTCTTCAAATGTGAAGGCCAGAGTGGCAGTTTATCAGTTGATTGGGCCTATTACACTATGGTGGAACCACCTGTGTGATTTGGAAGGGTACCAACCTATGACCCTTACATAATCCACTTTTTAAAGCCAATTTTAGAAGAGATATTTAAATATAAATTATAAAGAGAAAAAAAATAGATTTTTAACTACTAAAACAAGAAAATATGACTATTTTAGAATACAAAAACAAGTTATTAAACTTAATGCATCATGTTAAGTACATGTATGATGGGAAGATAAAAATGAAAAAAATTAAATTGGGGATATGAGAAGTATTGATGCATGATGTCAATATGACCAATCCTAAGACATTGGTAGCTACTATAAAATCTACTCACAGGGTAGAATAAAAGGAAAAGTCTCATTAGAAAGTGAGACAAGAATTTAAGTTGAACATGCAGCAAGATAAAAGCAAAAACTTATCTCTTGTACCTAAAAAATTCAAAATATTAGATCAAAACCATAATTTCCAAGGGAATAATAAAGGTTAAAACTAGTTTCAAGGGTAGAATAAAAGTTCTAAACCTATAAACACTACAAAATTAGGGTCTTTCAAGAAGGAACAAGACCGAAACAACTAGTGTGGCCCAGCTATAAGGGTTAATACCATTCCTATATCCCCAAAAATAAAAATACTATATTGGGAGTGTGGTGATAATCACTATCATAAGGACTACCCAAAACTAAAATCTAGATAGCCAGTTGAGCATTAGATGTATGTAATAATGGAAAATCACAATGATAATTATCAAGCTACCCTAATTGAGATAAGAGGTATTTTATCTAGACACCCTATGATTATTTTAATTGATTTTAGTGCATGTAATCTTTATGCAATCTAATTACAAAAAATAACCCCTAAAAAAGAGAAATTCTACCAATATTTTCCTATTATAATAAAATTTATGGATGTTTTTCTCAAAAATTTACCTAGCTTACCCCCTAAACATGATTTTGACTTATCCATTGACCTTATTCTAGGAGATGTCCTTACATAAAAATCTCCTTATAAGATGAATGTGGTATATTTACAAGAATTAAAGGTCTAATTTCAATGACTTTTGGATAATAAAAGTATTAGACCTAGTGTGTCATCCTGAGGTGGACCAGTAATCTTTATAAGGAAGAAAGATGGTACCTTAAGGTTATGAATTAATTACCAAATGCTCAACAAGGTAAAAATAAAAAATAAATATTCACTACCCCAAATTGATGACTTATTTGATCAAATGAAGGGTGCAATAGTATTTTAAAAAATTGATCTAAAATCTAGCTATCATCATCTAAGAATAAAAAAGGAAGACATTCACAAAACTACCTTCTAAAATAGATATGGTCATTATGAGTTTACTTTTTTACATTTTGGCCTATCAAACGTACCAGTTACATTCATGAATTTAATTTATACCATGTTCAAAGATTTTTTGGATAAATTTTTTTTAGTGTTCCTTGATGACATTCTTGTCTATTCTAAGAATGTAGATGAGCATGATCAACATTTAAGGTTGGTTCTACAAAGGCTTAAACAACACAAACTATATGTAAAGCTGTTTAAATGTGCCTTATATAAAATTAAAATTCATTATTTAAGATATATAATCTCTAAGGAAGGTATTACAATGGACCCAACCAAAATTCAAGCTATTCGAGAGTGGTTTTCTCCTTCCAATGTGCATAAACTGTATAGTTTTATGGGCTTGGTTGGGTACTATCAATGATTTGTCAAAAATTTCTCCCACATAGACAACCCCATTACATCCCTATAGTGAAAAGGTAATAAATTTGTGTGTACATCTCAATGTGAAGAAGACTTCAATAAACTTAAATAATTGTTGACTACAACACATATTCTGGTCATACCTACCCCTAATGGAAGCTTTAAAGTTTGGGTTGATGTCTCTAAAGAAGGTTTTAGTGGCATATTGAACCAAGATGGGAAGGTAGTAGCTTATGAGTCATGCAAGTTGAAGAAATCTGAAAAGAAATACCTTATGCATGACTTAGATATTATTGACATAACACATACACTTAAATAATGAAAACATTTCTTACTAGGCAAACCTTTTAAAGTAAAATCAGATCATCACAATTTATAATAATTATTTTCACAAGATGATTTGAATGCGTACCAAAATAGGTGACTGGAATTTATTATCAATTTTCACATAGACATATCATATGTGAAAGTTAAGGAAAATAGAGTGATTGATGCACTTAGTAGGCATGTCTACCTTGCTGTCCTATTGATACTGTAAAGAAATTTCAAAAATATTGTATTAAAACAATAGTAAGAGGATTAATATTGTAATAAAATAAGTAAATAATTTGTTATTAATCATATAACAAAAGTATTCATTGATTTTTTTCTTGAATCAAATGTCCTTATAAGACATAAAGGTAGAATTTTTATACCTGAAATAGGTAATTTGCATAATGTTATGCTAGATGAAGTGCATAAAACACCCTATTTTCCCATATAGGTATCATGAAGATGACACATGAGTTGAAGAGGCACTATTTTTGGCCTAGGTTAAGGTTGGATTTTATCAATTTTATGGTAAATTGTTTAGAGTGTCAATATGTGAAGGTTGAACACTGCCACCCGAGATGTTTTTTATACCCACATGGTATACCTAAGGATAAATGGGTAGTAGTGTCACTAGATTTTATTGTAAGGTTTCCTAAATCTCACAATAGACATGACACCATTTTGGTGGTGATTTATAAAGCAAGCAAAGTTGGACATTTCATAACTAGTAACTTAATGGATGATGCTTCTGTATTTACAGAGCAGTTCATTAAAAAGGTGGTATGACTACATGGTGTACCAAAAGTAATTATTTTAGATTAAGATAAATTATTCACTTCAAAGTTTTGGAAAACCTTGACTATAGCCTTTTACCATTGAATAAATTTTAGCTCATCATATCATCCAAAAATAGATGGTTAAAATGAGCGATTGAATCAAGTAGTTGAGGACATGTTACGTATGTATGTTATGGACTAGTAGTCCAAGTGGGAGGACTACCTCTATTTGGTTGAGTTTTCTTACAACAACTCATACCATTTAATTCTAAAAATGACTCCTTTTGAAGTCTTATATGGGTAGAAAATCCAAACACCACCTCGCTAAGATCGTTTGGGCAAAAGAGTTGTTATGGGGCCTAAAATTTTACAAGAATATGATAAGTAAATGGCTATAATATGCCAAAATTTGATTTTTTTATCAATAAAATATATATGTAGATCAAAAGAGAACACCATGTGAGTTTACTATTGGTGATAAGGTATTTCTGTAAGACTATAGAAAATTTTGATTAAGTTTGGAAAAACTTCTAAATTGGCTCCATATTTTGTTGGACCATTTGAAATTGTGAATAAGATCAGGGCTATTGCTTATCAACTAGCTTTACCTCTTCTCTATCCAAAATTCATGATGTATTTCACATTATATTACTAATAAAATATGTACCTAATTTATCTCATGTTTTGGATTAAAAAAATTTACAAGTTACAGAAGAGAAAAATATGCAGCTAGATCTAGTAAAAATCTTGGGTCATCACAACATTAAACTAAAGAACATAGAGATTTAGCAAGTCCTAGTACAATGGGACCTATTGATTGAAATAAATGCCACATGGAAAGATATGCAATTGATCAAGCAACATTGTCCATGGTTATTTTAATTTATCATCGAGACAACTCTTCATTAAGGGGAGGAGATTGTAGTAACTTGTTATTTGAATCTTTTTTATATAAATTATATGTATTAACATATTTTTTAATATTAATCATCTTATGCTTACATATAGATATTGATTTAATGTTATAATGCATTAGCATATTTTGATCATGTATATGGATGATGTCATCAGTATAGTCTTACATTGTGATGTTTATTCAGATCATATATATATATATATATATATATATATATATATATATATATATATATATATATATATATATATATATATATATATATATATATATATATATATATATATATATATATATATATATATATATATATAGTAGATACTATTGATACCATATTTTGGTGGCTATAGGGCTCATAGGTACATGAACCAGACTAGTGGTGGATTTCAATAGTTGGGGAAATAATGGTGGAGGTAGCAAGCAATTGAGTAACACTATCACTAGATAAGAAATATAATGGTAATGAGCCATCTTGTCCTTGAGTAGTTGCAACATACCTGATATTTTTTTTTATCTTATTTTATTTATTTAATCTTGATTGATATTTTATTTTTATTTTTATTGATTATGGTTGTGTTTGCATTTATCTTTTATTATTTTCTTTGATTGGTGTCTTGTGTGTGTGTTGACTTAGTGATAAGCTATCATTTTTTTTAGCTATCAATTGTCTTTATTATGGCCACTAAGGGACTCAAATACTTTAAATATCATATCAGGCCTATTAACTTGTTGCCCACCATGGATCATATTGTGATTAAAATTACTTAATCTAAGTCTTTTATCTTTATTTTATTGCTAAGAGGCCTCAAGAAGGTTAATTCCATGCATTATAATGGATATGAGCTCCTTAATGGTCTTGATTTAATAACTCCATGAACAATAAGTAACCCATGAATAACGTTATCTATTAAATAGATTCTTGTTAGGCCATGATGACAATAACAGAGGTTATGGAATTTTGGCTGTGCATTATAATTAAAATAAAAATAAAAAATAAAGTATATCTATTTATAAATAAATAAATAAAGGAAAGAAAAAATTAAAAGTTTAATGATTAAGGCAAATAATGACATTAGGGGTTGACTCTTCACTCAAAAAGAGTTATCAATTATTTTGATTTGAGGAAATGTCATTTTGTTGTATTGACTTTTGGAGAAAACCTAAAGGGAAAATGGCATCCATGCAGAGTAATGGAGGTTCAAATTTCATCTCAAAAAGCTTTAATGGCTTAGAAAATTCATGCCTGAGAAGAATAGAGAAAAAGAGAACAAGCCATTGAATAAATGGATGGAGTTGGACAAGATTTTTATTTTTGTGAAGGGTAATCAAGGAAAATTTTATTTTCTTCTTGATAAGACAAATTTGTGCCAAGTAAGTGATGCATTTCTAAGTATTTCTAGATCTTTGTATTTCTATGGATATGTAGGGTTGGATTGATTCTATATTCTTGTTTAATTTTTATAAAATACTTATAGGTTCAAGAGGAAGTCATGAGACTTCTCCATGAACCTATAAGGCTACCAAAACTAGTAAAATCTCATAAAATTATTTTATTCTGATTCAAAATCAATTTAATATTTGAAGTTTCATACTTGGTTGGGGGTTAAAATTACACCTAGTGTATAGGGTTTAAAAATTAGCTTTATTATTAAAATGCATTTATGGATAAGATATTTAAACCTTGGGTGTTTGTTTTATTTTATTCATAGATGGAATTGTTGCCTTAAAATGGCATGTTGGGTGTTTTGTTTTCTATATTGTATTTATTTAATGGCTAAATAGGTGCCTCTTTTCTACTGTATTCATTTTATAGTTGTTTAAATTTTATTAATGTTATTTTATTTGATCTGGGTGTAGATAAATTTGACCTTGATGATCCTTATGGGCATTATGTGAAAATATGACACCATATTTAAGCTTGTATATTTCTATTTTGGCTTCTTTTGCCTAGATTTTGGTGCATTTAAAAGTATTGGTGAAAAGGAGTTATTTTCCCTTATTTTACCTCTTTCATTTTGCTTGATTAAAACATGATTGAGCTTGTTACTTTGCTCTGAGTTAAAAAAATTACAGATATGGATGTTTTATTTTATGTTGGATTCTTGATAGCTTTGATAGGACCATTTATGTAAGTATAACTTATGAAATTTTTGGTGTAGTGTTGTTGGCTATGTTGGTGCAAGATGTTAAGGTTACTTTATTTGATTATGTTGTGTAACTATTTTAAATTACTCAATGATGGATAAAAATATCTTGCTCACACCTTCACCCAAAGTTTGAATGCTTGACTCCACCACCCAGTTGATGGTTGGGGTGGTGAGGGCCACCGATTAAGGGGCTCATATGATGGGTTGGGTTAGTGTTATGGATAATTTTGTGGTTTTTATTTCATTATGGAGTTGTATGATGTGTTTGACATTATTCTTAATTGGTTTTAGTGATTAAATGTTTTCCTATAACATGTTTATAAATTACTCTTTTTATTTATTATCCCTGTAGCATCTTCTTGCAAATGTAAAAGAATATGTTGTATTATTTATATAAACCCAAAATTGAAGTAGTTATTGCTCATAAATTATATAGTAATATCAAAAATGATTTATGGGTTTTATTATTCTTTGTTTAACCTTTAAAATGCATATCGAAAGTAATTTTTTATTGAGTATTAAGAAATAATATCGATAATATGACTATATTTTTGTTATTTAAAATGAGAAATATGCTACATGATCTTCCTATAGCATGATTTGGAAGATATTATTTTAATTATTAATCTTGTATCATCCACTTGTAATGTAAAAATTTGTTCAATCTTTGTATACTTCTATAATTTTGTTAGTGGTAATAAATGGGTATGAGTTGAGTGTTCTTAATTACTATGATTGAGTCATTTTTAGTTCATCATTATCTTATTTTTGTGGCTTTGTTCAATGCTAATTTTATATTGTTTCTAATCTATTTGATGGATGCAAAAAACTTATTTTTATTGGCTTGATAAAATTGATGGCATGGTTGAACAAAAATTTTGCAAAACTTTATGCACTTTTGTGCATGTGCATAACATGATTCAAATTAAGGACAAGTTGATCCTATAGGATACTTGGTAAAGGTTGTGTTTTCTTGAAATTATTATATTATGATAAATAAAATTATTAATCTACATTCAAGTTAAAAGGAACTTGAACTGATTACTAGTTGGGTGTATGAAATCTAGTGTACTGGAATTTAATTCATGGGTTGTGCAATCTATTGATTTTATTATTTTAGTATGGTTGTAGTAATTGTTTTTATTATTTTTGTATGTCTGTAGTAAGTGTTTTTATTTTTATTTTTATGGTTGTAATAAGTGATTATTGGTTTTAATAATATTTCTTTTGGTGTTGACAAGTGGCCCTAATGGGTAGATATAGTGTAATGTTATTGCATGAGATTCTTGAGCATAGATTATGCATAATAAATTATTCTTAATTTTTAAGATTAAGTTTTT
Source organism: Torreya grandis (assembly GCA_037957365.1). Classification (NCBI taxonomy): domain Eukaryota; kingdom Viridiplantae; phylum Streptophyta; class Pinopsida; order Cupressales; family Taxaceae; genus Torreya; species Torreya grandis. The sequence continues at coordinate 767,986 of JARHVA010001938.1, forward strand.
TAATACAAAAAGATTAATTCATTATACTACAAGTGTAAAGGAGTGTGTGATTTTGAATCTATGCATGCTTGAATCAAGTGATTGACATTCATAAAATTTTAAAAATAAATGGTTATATATTTAATTATTTCATTTAAGTTGTGTTAAAGAACTTGATATTTTAGTCATGCATATTTATCCTAAGAAGGATTTGGAAAGTTGGTGTTTCAAGCTTGATCGGTATCATGCATATAGATTTTGTAAATTTGGATTTCCTTAAATTGATTAAGGTATGAGTATATAATTAAATCATATCCCAACTTGTGTCTAATGTTAAGGGTAAAAATAAACATGGTGTAATGATCCTTAAATTTATAAGATCTTGGTATAAAGATCTGTATAGGATAGTACCATTACATATCTCTTGTATGTATGAAATTTAAATGAGAAAAGACACCCTTAAAAGCTTATACATTTTTATAGATTGATCTAGGCATGTTTGTCTTGGCTGATCTAATTATGGTTAAGACCTAAATTTATTTGTGAAATGATTCTTTTATATTATGAGTCTTGGATTTTAAATGTTATGTTGTATGTTTTGATTACTTGAATATTATAAATAGTGTATGAAAGAAATTTGAAAACCTCTATTATCATTATTTTCACCTTTAATAATGTTCACATGGTTTAATGATTAGGTACTTAATGCCCCTGCCAATTATCCTGAGTGAGGCAAGAATTATTGTACCTGAATCAATATCTTTATTTATGTAAGTGTGAGTCTTTTACATAGGGTAATGACATATAGATGGTCTTATTTGGATTATGTCTACTCCTATTTATTTCAAGGCTTATAGTTATGTATTTCATGACTATACACCTTAAACTAAATGTATTTCTTAGAGAAATAATCTTCCTCATAAAATCCTCTAGGGGTATTCACCCTAATTAAGGGAATTATACATGTGTAACTCTATTTATGGGCTGTGGGTGCATTAAGAAAATCCCAACCATGCATAATGAATTATATTCATAGCTCTACTTTCACTTTGAATGAAGTGATGCTCAATTTTTTTGGGGTCATTTCAGATGCATGATATAGATCATGGAAATGTATATAAAGTAATAGTACAATCTCAACAAATAATCAAGCACACACCCAAGATTACTTAATGTAAAGTAAAATAATGACCCAAGGAGACCTCATATAAGGGGCATGTTCAAATATCATACAATTTTAAGGAAATTACATATTAAAATGTCCAATCAACATATAATTACATATTCAAATGTTCAAACAACATACAATGGCACACAAGCTAATAAGAAAGGACCATATTTAAATGCTCCAAAAACAAGATAATATCAAGAAAGAAATGCAATCAAGGAAGTAACAATGTGAATAATTGAAGTAAAATAAATCAATATAATCACATCATACTAGTCCTTACATATATGTGTTATCAAAAAATATATATGAGAATGGATAAAGACAAGTGTAAACATTAGTATATAAACTCAAACATGATAATGTATAAATGATCATAAGGAATGTTTATCCTCTATAAATCATGATAAAAGAAGTATATGTCCCCAATATATATATGATGCAAGTATATGAGAGGTCCAACAACTGTGTGTGCATATATCATGTGTCAGTGGTATGCATGTATCACACTAAAATATGTGTGAACATGTATGTGTATATATAAAGGAAAAGATATGTTATCTAATAACATGAATAAAATAACATAGGTTCCAAGGAGATAATAAACATGGGGATTATAATATTATTTGGGTTATTTGAATGTTTTTGTATTTTTTTTAATATTTGATTTTTTGGGTATTATTGGAAATTTGGCCTATCAAGGCCAAATTCCAACCCCTGTAGTAAAAAAAAATTCATGGTCATTATAATGTCTTATATATAAAGAAAATATTGGGTTTTTAGTGTCATTTTCATAGTGTCAAGTGTCTTTCTAAAGTTTTGACAGAGTTTCAAGTGGTTCTATGATCTGAAAGTGCTTTGAAGAAGATGGTCAACATAAGATAGTTCATGACTTGTCATGGAGTTTTCAAGCTTATTTAAATATAATGAAGATAGGAAATGGGATATAAACCAAAAAATATGATCAAAATGTATTAAAAGTTCATTTTAATCCTTTCATAGGGCAATGATATGCTTACATGACTTTTAGTGGCAATTTTCCTATGAAAAACTATGAGTATTTTACCAAAAAGGATAAATTATGATATTTAAATGTAAAATATGGTAATAAAATTAAACTAAAATATTTAAATTACCTTTTAAAAAATTAATTTATATGAATTTATATTATTCATAAAGTTTCATATTTACAAAAATTCAATTAAGGCAAGTTCAAGTGTGAAAAAGGCTTTTTTTAGGTTCCCACGTGCCAATTTTGGCCATTAAAAGGTGTTAAAAAATTAAATATATGTCCTAAAATAATGTTTTACTATTTTATCCTTATATCATGTTCTAATTTTGGTTGTGGAGAGCTTAATTTGTGAATAAAATCAAGAAAAGAGTTATTTCATGCATAATTACCAGGAAAAGTACAGAATTGTATGACCATCCATATAGTTGAGTCCATGAAAAGGAGGAAAAGGGAAAAATAGGGGTTTCATAAGATTTTTTTGGAAAAAAGAAGAAAAATAGGCTCAAATATAATCTCTTTCCTTCACCTTGTTAGGTTTCACATAAGGAGAGCTCTTCAGGTTTGCAGGTAGTATAGATATGAAAGAGAAGATCCAGGTCAATACTTTTGGCCAAAGAAATTAGACTCAAAGAAATTACTTCTAGAGTAATTGGTTCTCAAATTGGTTATCTATACTTCATGAATCATCCAATTGAAGTAAAGGCATATATCAGTAGTCTTGCATCTAAGAAGGTAGTCAATTTTCTACATTTTTTCCTCATTAGGGTATCATACCAAGAAAATTCAAGTTTGCAGGGCTTCTTAGGGGTATGACTTACCCTTCCATGTAGCCATCAGTATTTTTACACACATGTGAGGGAAAAATTGAGATTAAGAATATAGGATAGTGTAAATATATAGTTTATCATGCTTCTAAAGGAGAATTGAGTAGTCTATGAGAGAGAAAGGGTTTCAAGATTTCTTGTTTTCTTTTTGGCAGGGATCTCTATCATATTTATATGCCCCTCATGAAAATTTTATCTATATATTATTCAAAAATATTCATATCAAAGTCCATATTTATGTTCTCAAGCTTCTCAAAATCCCTGTTTAGCAAATATTAAGTTTGTTTAGTATATTTTACAATTCCTAGCATAGTCCTAGGTTTCAAATTCAACCTATTATCCTCCTCCAATGGCTTCCAAATTGATGTATCAGGTAGATGATATGATCATGCTTCCATAATAACTTTAATCTAGACTTGAAATTATCTTCATGTCCTTTGCCACCTCCATCTTGGTTCATCTCCATACACACTATTTTGCACCACCATTTCTCACTATGTTCATACTCATTTTCACCTTCATTCATGGTTTTGCAATCTTTCATCCATCATTCCCCCCTCCATTCATATCCATCCCATAAATTCACTATCATAAGGAGGAAATAATAATTTAAGGTTGTCATGGTCATTCAATATGAATATGAATATATACACACCATAAACCTTACCTATAGCCAAGAACATTACCTATAGTCATGACACCTACAATCATGAGTTTTTTCATGAAAGTACAAAAAAGGCAGATAGGAAAGCTATATTTTAAGGGTCTATGATAAAATTACCTCTTCAAGTATAGTAGTTTAAATACAAAGAACATGTTCTTTTTTTTTAGCTTCCTTAAAGTAAATAATATTCATAGTCCATACAAGATGACCTCATACTTTCACCTATGGTGGTACCACACAACCATTTTGAAGGGTAGATTATGATCAATGCATGAATGAGGTGAAATCAATGAAAGAATATTGATCTAGGTGATAATTTAAAATGATATAAATCCAAGAAGACTAACATAAGTGATTTATAAGTGCCATGTACACATATAGGCCCTAATGAGGTAACCACCTATAGCAAGCATATATCATGGGCAGTTTATAGGTCTCTAGGTTCTTGGTGCCTATTTGGACCATAAAATACATAAGATATTGAGATGAATAACATAAAAATAGATATTAAGAGGGATATATTTTAAAATTATTATAATGTATTGAGAGGCATAAGGAAAAGATACATATAGTCAGCCTAGAGATAGTCAAGAATGAACATCTACATCCAAGTTGATGGTATAATGCCTTAAGGAGATTTCATGATGGAGACCCATCAAGAGAGGTTATTGTGACTATTGAGATAATTTTACAAATAAAAGGACATGTTTATACATTTTGTCACCTTTTTCAAACTCTCTAAATCCTAGATCCTATCACAATCTATACAAAGGAAACCACATCATACACAATGGTCTGTAAAGGAGGATTTTGTCTTCATAATGATGTCATGATGGTTTCATATGAAAGAAGACATAGTATTCAAAATAAATTAATATAAGTGGATTAGGATGAGACTTAAAGGAAGAACCATACTCTTCTCATGTCATAAGCCTAATAAAATATATTCATATAGCCACTTAAGGATACATGTTATCTTTTAAGCTAGTCCATGCAAGTTGATGGTATAATGCTATAAAGGAGTTCCATGTTTAAATAATTCTCAAGAGAAAGTAATCAAGGAAACAATGATGATATAGGATCATTAAGAGGAAGAAGGTAATACTCAAAGATAGTGTTACAATCAATCTAAACCTCATGAACACACCTACAGTCACATAAGAATACAATCTTTCCTTTAAGTATTGATGAAGCCATAGTGGTTCACTTTGAGTATTTTCATGATGGTGTGGAATATCCATATTGAGAGATGGACTTGAATGAGGTTAAGGCATGCTAGAGAGGACTCTGAAAGATAAACTATAGTCAGATCAACTTACTAATGTACCTACAACCAATAAAATGGCATTATCCTCCCTTAGTCATATATGAGAAATATACAATACAAGATGCCTATCAAATAAAAGAGTGAATAAATGAATGAGATCTTATGAAATTTAAGTACCAATGGACATCTCCAACACCTTGATTAAGCTACTAAAACATTACAAAGATAATAAATATGAAGGTATAATAATTGTATATATTTTAACTATTTAGAGGCCTATAGAGCTTGTTTGAAGATTCAATGTATATAAAGAGCATGTGAGAGTGGTTTTAAGTGGTTTAAGGGATATCAAAACACCAAATCATGTTGAAATAACTAAACAATCATGATGAGACTTATTGAAGAGTAGGTTCTGAGATAGGTTGCATAAGGTGAAGAGATAAACAATGGAGGGTGAGATCAATGAAAGGAGGATTTTTATGAAATTTTCCAGAAATATTTACCATGTCATATCACAAATCAAGGCAAAGGAGAGAAAACTCTATCTTGAAAATAGAACAACCAAGTGGCTCAAACTAGCTTTTAGTAAAAAGATCCTCAAGGCCAAAATATCCATCCAAAAGGCATGAAATTTGGTGTATTTGGTCCTTATGACTTTATAAACATATCAAAAAAAATTGAGGTCATTTAAGGAGGAAAATTACTCACTGTATTTACATAGTCATCAGCCTATTTAAACATAGTTAAAATACAAGTAGACAGTGTTCTTGAGGTGTTTATTGGTGTAGTAGAGGGTTAAAAATTCATGGAAAGGTCTTGTCAGGGATGAAAATATGTTTTTAAATCATAAAAAACATTTTTTATGTGATTAAAATCCATAATATATGTGAACCATGCCCTTGAGAGCTAAAACTAATAGGCATGCCTAAAACCCTTAAATAATATAGTCATCATTTTTTACTCTTTCATGATCTAGTTATTTAATTGATGGAATTGAATACATGGTGTAAGTTAAATTAAACATTTGATAATATAGTGGAGTGAATTAATTTTCATAAAAATTGTTTTCACACCTTTTCTCAAGATCCTTTCTTGCACACACATCTTGGCAGCCTCTTGAAGTTCAACTTCACTACATAGATAACTTGAAGAGTATTTTGCATGGGAGGTCATTATTTTCAATAGTGATGAGAATGTTAGTATATAAAATTTTAATGTAAATTGGTTTCATATTATAGATTTGTACTTTATGAACAATCCTTAATAAGATTTGGACCTCTAAAACCCTTACAAAACCATCATAACCACCTAATAAAGAAAATGAGATAAATTATGCATCCAGATGGAATTTTTGAGCTATGAAATGAACTTTAAGGTCTTATCAACTCCCTTAAGAACCTCCATGAACAATTTTTTGGCATGTGTAGTACATCAACTGTATGGACTAGGCAAAAAGAGGAATTTTTTATCTAAAAAGCAAGGGATGAAAGGGTACTTGCACATTTAAAGGATTTGATAAGAAATATAGGATCCTAATACCTTTATATTATAATTATAAAACCATCATCAGAGGTAATTTTGGCTAATTCTATGAGTAGATAGGTCTAAAAGTAAAAATGAGTTATTTCTATGTAGTTTGAAGAGGAATGGCTTGATTAAGCATATATCATGACTCCAAATCATCATCTATAGGTTATTAATGTTGAAAAAAATACATATGATCCTATAAACTCATCATGAAGTCAATATATTGAACAAAATATGTAGACACCTATGCTTGTTCTTGACATCTCAAGACAAGGTCATTAGAAGGGGGTAGAAGGAGCTAAAGCAAGATCTTGAGGTCACTTGAAATCATAATAAACATCATAATCAGGTCCTAATGGACATTTATGATAAGTTTTATCCATATGGAAGCAATATAATTGATCATCTTAGCCAAGGAATACCAAATAATGCTTAAACAACCTATTTTCCACTCTGAGATAAGATTTCACATGCTCACCTTGGTACACACCTTTTACATGGGAAGATAAGGATTTTGTGGGAGTTAAATGTCATAATACATTAAAATTTTGTGGCATTTTTTTTTATATTTTTAGGTCCCATGTTCTATGATCAATTGTTAAGAGCCCAGAGCACTCTTAAACCCTTGCAAAACCCCACTAACAGACCTATTTGTAGAGAATTGAAGAATTGTGCAACAAAAAACATTGAAAAATATTTAATATCACTTGGATAATAAATTATAATCTCATATATTCATGCTCATTTCCATTAATTGTACAAATGTTGTACATATTTGGAATAAAACAAGTTTTTGAGAGAAAAAACACAAAAGATGAGGTACAATGTAGTTTACATGAAATCCAATCCATGGAGATAAAATTATGGAAATTTTTATTCATCCTAAAATAATATTTTTATCAAAAATATACCTAAAAGTGTCCTTAGGAGTTCATCTAAAATAGCCACTTTTCAAGAAATGAAGGAAAAGCTAGCCTAGTCAACCTGTTTGACTAATTTAAAGATGTTTTAAGCCAAGAAGGACCCATTTAATGACATAAGGAATTTTTTAATGTCTTGAATTAATTATTTGTGTATTTTTAAAGTTTTTTTTAAGGTTATAATGGCCACCAAGCATAAAAGATAGGTTTTTATGTCTATTTTAGCCTAGTAGGCCTATCTAATCAATCAAGAGATGATAATTGTGTAGAAGTTTGGTGATAAGAGTTGAGGTGGAGTTGTCTTGCATATTTATATAGTTAACATCATGTAAATATATTACTTGATTCCATATTCAAGTTTAAATATTCATTGGGATGAGTTAACTAGTCTTCAATTGGTCTAATTATATGCACAATTCATCTTGAGTTCCAAATCAAGAGCCAACTCACTTCCACATCAATTGTCTACATAAATAATAGTGTATAATGTTGGAGAAACATATTGTATAATAAAAAGTGGCCTCACCAATTTTTTTCCATTTTCAAATATCATGCAAATTTCATGAAATCATCATGCAAGATACTAAACATAAGATGTATAGAAAGACTTTTGTTTGTAAATTATAAATGAAATTGACTTTGAGTTAATGCTAGTTGATTTATCCTTCTCTCCTCTATGACACATTGGATATATATTCTTATATTTTATATATATTCATGCCTTTAGGCCATTTTTTTAAATCCCTTTCTTGGGCATGATTAAACTCGACCAAGATTGAGATTTGTAAACCTCTTGAGATAATAAAATGACTATTTTTAAATTCCATATTCTAGTATAGTGTGTTATATTGGTATAATTTACACATGTGTTAGTATTTTCTCCCTTGGTAGGTCTTAATCTCACCTAGTTACTAGTATGTCATCTTATGTAGGTCATATTAAATGTTTTATGCTAATTTATTGAGCTAATTGTGGATATATTGATTGGTTAGTGCTTTGATTTAGGCATATTCCATCATTGCCCACATGATTTGATCACTTGATAAACCTTTATATAAAATAATATTGAATAGGAGTCATTTAGAGTTGTATATTTAGTCATTACTTTTTATATCGGTGTTTTAAAAGATCAATTAGAGTGGAGGAACCAACAATATAGGTGTATCACCATTAGTAGAATAGATTTCTCTTTCAGTTATCCTTCCCCTTTTCACCCCAAAAAGTATAGTAGGTTTTAATAAGTTGAGAATAAGTGATACATCATAGGATATAGCCTCACAAATATATAGGTCTAGTTTAAGTTCAAGTGTCCCACACCTTATACCATTCCAATGTTAGTCTAGGTGTGAAGGAAGATCAGAGCAATCTACCTTTAGTAGGGTGCTACCTAGGTTGCTAACAAGTATTTTTTTAATTTTAGAAAGTAAAGGATAGCCAATTATCCCATATAATGGATTCTCATAAGGTGATTTATATTAAAAATAAACTGAATCATATTGGTTATACTACCAAGGAGCATGTATAGGTGTCATCTAGATCTAGAGAGTTAGAAATACTTTGAGTATGTCTCATAGGAGTATGTGGTCATGAATCAGTCATATTAATTGGAACATGTTTATTTACTATATATAAATATATATGTTGTGTAGGATTAAATGAGTATTCTATGTAAATTCAATTCAAAGGTCTATCAAGTATAGGTCACATATGGAATGGGATTGCCTATTACTTACCCTTTCATAGATGATTAACCTTAGTAGGTTTATTAATTAGGTGTTTTGGAATAAAATTATCATTTTTAAGTGAATGTTCATATTAAATATTAAAAAATGTGATTACATTTTTAGTATAAACCCATTAATTGTGTAAGGTACTACATGGATTTTATGTGTATTATTTCAAATAATTTAATTTTGTTCATGTAATATGTTTAAAATGTGATATTTTCCCAAGTGGTAATAAATGTATATTTTGTCATTGATTTTAATTTAGTGCTAAGTGAGGTAGTCATCATACATAATAGAATCCATTTTGGAATAAAAATGATTGATTATAATGATCATTTGTTAACTAGGTTTTTGCTTTCATTTCTAACACTATAACTGATGTATCTATGGGAGCATCAAGTGTATCTATCTAATATATATCTATGTCTGTTGGTTTTGGTACCCAAATATATTATATGTATATGCAATTAATATCTATTATATTTCACTCAATACCTCCTCCACATGTCCCTCTAACAATAATTCAATCAACCAATGGTTCCTTGGTAGGATTAGTATGGGAGATATCGATCATTGTATAAGGTTCACTAGGAGGACTTATTATAGTGGTTGACTTATATGAATGTCTATTTACCATATATTCATGAAAATGAGTGAAATGGTCTGTATTGACCCTCTTATAATGACATTTATAATAATTAGGGGAAAGAGACCTTGTTATCTCTTTCTAAAATGTATTAACTCCTATATCTACAAGTTGTGTAAGCTTTTATTTTAGAGCAAAATAAACATTATCTTGATTCCTATTAATACCATAGTAATTGAAAAATGGTTGTCCATTCACCTTTTTAAATATTTGTGGTGGATGGTATTAATTTTGAGGAAGAGTAATAAACCACTTATCCAATAGTGTATGCACTATATCATGTGGTCTATTTCATAGCATTAAACTAAAGTGGTTTCCTCTTAGTAGATGTATATGTTTTAACCCTATGAGGTATTTTGTATGTGGATCACTTTCCTATATGTAAATTTTTTACTATTTATTCCTTGGTATTAATTATTGATTTAAAATAAGGTATTTGAGGTGGCTCATGACCATTCTTATTTTATTGTTTTTCTTTGTATGAATTATTTGTAAATGTTTGCATTTAGGTGAATAAACAAGTGATTTGATATTAGTATTTTTTAAGGCACATGAATATTTATGCACATACCAATATAGAGTATTAAAATATGTAAAGGTATTTTTCAATGCTTTCTCTAAGTGGAGAAAGAAGACCCCTATTAAATCTAAATTATACTTCTAAATCTGAGGGGTTGTGGTTCTAATGAATACTAGATATGTTTAAATCTAATAGCATAATATTGAATAGATTCATCCTATTTTTGGTTTAAGGATTGAAAATGGTCCAATGGTAGCTTAGTTAATTTATGTTTATGTAAATTAGATAAAAATGTATCCTTGATTTTTTAAATGTTGGTAAGGATACATTTGGGAGATGTTTAACCTTAAACTATATGCAGATCTTTATATGGGTAGATAGGGTTAATAATATAGAAAATAATAAGTGAAAGGATGATAAAAAGAAATTATATAAGGTTAATTAATTATAAAAATTAGATAGAATATATACTAAATCTATTATGCTGAGATATGCTAAAAAATAGAAAGTACAACTATGTCAAATATCGTAATGATAATGAAAACAAGATACATATCTAGTTCTAATGCTAATATAGATCTATATATAGAATAGGAAATAATTATAATAAAATAATGTTATATATTAGTCACTAAATTTTGGGTTAATTACCTCTATAGTCATAAACACTTGCATCAACCTAGGATGGTTTCATTGATGTTAGTATTTGAATCAGATGTCATTATCTAGTACAAAATAACCATTGAAATAGGATTCCATCACCTATATGATTTTAGGTTTTCCATCACCTTCACTCTAGAGAATTTAGATCTTAGTAATGGACTATAATTCCTTGTTAAATTATCAAAACCATAGTTCTTTGTCTTCATAGTCATTGTGGAGCAAATGGCTTAGTAGGAACATGGTGTCAAGCTACCCCAAAGACCCCTCTATCAATAAGCACTACCTACATAACTAATACTCTAAAGAGGGCCTTAAACTTATGTAGGTCTCTCTTATGTGTTCATTGTGTTTGAATTATGTAATGTATGCTAAGCAAGTATAATAATGACCTATCTTATAATTTGTAAAATAAAACACTTGGGCTACTACTTTAGTACTTCAAACCTGTAGATGTGTTGTCCCTATGATTGATATGGAAATAAGATAAAAAAAGATAATATTTTCTGACTTGAGTTCTTGATTAAATATTTTTGGTAATTTTCTTAGTGAGTAGGTAATAATTTTGTAGGTGAAGAATGAATGAGGGTTGGTATTATATTTATACTAATTCCTTTGGAGAATATCTTGCATTAAATCACTTAGGATGACCATTAGGATATGTTTCATTTTTAAATTATATGAATTTTAGGGCACTAGACACTTGTGTTAGATAAGGACACCTACATCAATGCAAGTATATGTATAGGATGTAAGTGTTTAGGGAGAAGGAAAATAGGTACAGGATCTAAAATTGCAAAGGTAGAAGATAAATATTTTTTAAGCATTATGGTCAAGATAGAAGGCATGGGTCATCAACATAAGATTGGTCATACTAAGAGATAAGCCAAGGGGAATAAAATAAAAAATATGCAAGACTTTCAAAAGTAGAAAAGGTCTAAAACTGAGAGGAATAACCAAGTTATGAGTTTTACAAGTGTATAAGACTGAGGTACCATATAAATAATAAATAGTGTCTAAATTTACCCCTAATTTAATCTAGTAATTAAATTACTAGTTTAAAGGAAAGGAATGCGAACTTGGGTGTGTATGACACACCTTGCCTTTACTTGAGTCTAACTTTAGTGCTTTATTTGTGATTGACCTAAAACCAAAAGCATGTTATAGTATAGAATCCTTGCATATAATATAAAATTTATAGTATTGAAATGATTAAAATTGAAAGAGAGTAATGTTTAGGATTACACTTGTGTATCAATGCATCTATCTTGCCTTTTGGTAATTTTATTTGAAAGATGTATCATTATGAATCACTAAAATGATGAGTAGGATGAATATATAAATCTATAAAATGCATATATCTAAGGATATAGAGATAGAGAGAGATATGATGGAACATTACCCCAACCTTGGAGAAAATATGAATTACCACCTAGTAGTTGAGACTAGATCAACCATGTAACCCAATCATATTTATAACCTAGTGAGTATGAGTGGACCATATCAACTCACACTATGAAATTGGTGAGGATAGATTATAAAATCAATTCTAACCTACAAAATTGGAAAGATTGAGTGATTTAATCACCTCAACCATACCAAAAAATAAACCAACTACTACAATATGTTGGCTCAATATAGTGCATAAAATTCCAACCTAGTGGGTGGTGATATTCCCTGAAAGTGTTTTGAGTATAAAACTAATTTTGATTATACAATATTAGGTCCACATTATATAACATATATACCTTAGGTATGTCTCATACTAAAACTATGTGTAATAATAGTACTAATGTATAAAATTCTTCCTCAAATGTGTATCTAAATCATATAACTATGTGTTTTGGCCAATTTGTAAATTTGAGCAAGTGTGGGTGAAATTTTATCATAACATGCCACCACTATACATGGATAAATATAAAAACTAATATAAATTCCAATGTGGATGACATATTTGCAAAACATGCCCCCACTATAATTTGGGTATGTTAGATACTAAATAAGTGTGGAGAACATGTTTCTAAAACATACCCCTACTCTATATCTAAAACTATGAATGTGTGGAAGTCATGTCTCTATGACATGCCCCCACTGATATGATCCCCTCCTTTAAGGTGATGGAAGATATAAACTAGTAGTTACCTCACCTTGAGTGGATAAAATAACCATATAACTATGAATGAACCATGTAACATATATGAGAACTCATTTAGGTAAATGTATCATTGAAGCACATATAATGTGATAACATCAAGGCCTAATATGAATAATAAATATCATGATAACATATAGATAATAATAGTATAATATCAATAATCAACCAAGCACACACACAAGATCACTTAAAAGTAGGTCAAAAGGCAACGGTCTAAGGAGATGACAAGCAAAGGGCATATTCAAATGTTGAACAATCAAATGAAAATGGCTTAGTCAAATATCCAAGAAAGTAATAATGGCATATTAAAATGTCTTTAAAATAAGAAATGACATATTTAAATTTCAAATAAGTATACAAATACATGGGGGCCACAAACATGGAGCATATTCAAATGTTCAACAAACAAGAGAGTAGCAAGGCAAGACACTCAAGGAAGTGCATAAATGAAAAAATGAGCAACCAAAATAAAAATATCATAGTATCCCATGGATCAAATGTGTTAGCAAAAAATGTAAAGTACATAGCATATCAATTACACTATGAAATATATTAGCATGGATAAAGGCTTGTGTAAGTACATATATGAACTCAAACATGATAATGTAAAGTGACCATAGAATGATATAACCTATAATTATTGTGATCATAGAGGTGGATTACCCCAACATCCTTATGATTGGAGTAGAGGGAAATCCAAACATCCAAGAGTGCATAGATCACGTATTTATGTATGCTTGTATCACACTCAAATAAAAGTGTGAAACACATGTATATGTATAATTAACTGATATGTTATCCATTAACATGGAACTAACACATATATGCCAAGGAGCCAATGAAATATGTAGATGCCAAAAATATTTTTGGACTTTGAATGTTTTTATTTTTTTTTTGGTATTTTTGGATTTGTGAAGAGACTATCTTCTAATCACATCTAAAGGATGCTATATATATCCCCATTGTGAACCTAGTGTAATAAACTAGTGACACTACCGAGGAGTATGCATAGGTGAAATATGTATCATTGTAGTATCTAGGATGCTCTACATATGTATAATGGGACTCTATGATCATGAATAAATAGTAGGAGTAATAGTATTAAGGGTTCATAGAACCCATCATTGAGTGTTTTGTGGTTTATTTGGAATAATAGTAATAGGAACATGTATAGGTGATCTAGATATCTAAAAGTGGTGTGTAGTAAATGAGGATTTCATAAAACCCACTAAAAATATATGATGTAATGGTTTCTCAAGTACTAGACACCTAATAAATGGGATTGCTTATTGCTTACCCTTTTACGATATATTATCCTTAATAGGCTTGATAATTAACTACATGGATATAAATTTATATTATTTAGGAGTATGTTCATATGGAACTCTAGAAACTATAGTTACCCAATTGGTGTGAATGTATTTAACACACCCATACACTATATAAGATATCTCTCAAAGAATATGTATCCAAGTCATCCCAATGACATATCAAAGACACTCATGGAAGGTATAACTAAAAAGGTAGTAACCACATGTGCAGGACCTAACTATAAAGGTCAGTCAATATCACTAAAAAACCATTGTGAGATCTTATCAAATGATCTAACTGATATGGTAGAAGGGTATAAATCATGATGAGTATAATCCAAGTACATAAGTAATGTCATGATAAAAACATTCTCACTTGTACCATTATCAATAATAACATTGTGTATAGGTTATTTATCAAGGTATGATCGAATGAATATCTAAATCATCATCTTTAATTTCACTTCATTGAAGGTAACATAAGGTATTTGAACCATAAGAGGTATATACCATGTATAAGAACCAATAATCCAATCAAATGGGTTCCCATAATGTGATGGAGGAGGATTTGTGTTGTATTCCATTTGCACTTCTAGTTTTTTATTATAATGGTCTTGCAAAGGATTTTTAAATATTTTTTATTTATGGTGATCGCCAAGTTGTGAACTTGATTCCTTTGGAGTATCATCAAATGTAATATTTTGGTCATCGATAAGATCTTATATCTTATGCTTCAAGGTAAAACATATGTTTGTAGAATTCCCTAGTCCATAGTGATAATAACAATAAGGATTCACATCACATTCTTTAGGTAGAGGTTGAATCATATTAAATTTTATAGGATGAGGGAGAGATATAATAAGATGACACTCTACTAGTCGTGGGAGTAATGAACTGGGAGACTTAGGTAAACATGTAAATTGTCTCCTTGGTGTATTAGATATAAAAAAATGATTAAGTTGTTATCAAATTATATTAACCATGGTGTTTATATCCTTTTTATGCTCAAGAGGTTTTACCTTATAATTTTTCTTGATTGTAAACTTGACATTAGATGTAGATGTAGTTGGTATGTTTTCTACATACTTAACTTTGTTAAATGAGATAAGTTTCATTTCATGGTCCCAAACAACATGGCACAAGTCATTAAAGGATTTAAAAATTTTGAAAACAATAGACTAGTATAAAGGAGCAAGAAAAATTTGTTTGAATATGTCTTGAAGTTCTTTATCTACCATAGGATTAGTCATTTAAGCCAATATTATCTTTTACCTCAATACATATTTATTGATAGGTTCATTGGTTCCTAGTTTCATTTTTGTAATTTAGAAATAGGAAAACTTTTTGGTAATGATAATAAATAAGTGTCAAAATATGATCTATAAGAGGTTTAAATGCTTTCACAAATTGGAGAGGTAAATCATAGAACCATGTCAAAGCATAGTCCTTGAGGCTGCTTAGAAATAATTTGGGAAAAAGTTTATTATTATAGGTATTATCAAGGCATGTTGCATATAAATATCAAATATGTTGCTCAAGATCACCCTTTCCATCATAAAATGGGAATTTAGGTGCAATAAAACTAGTTTTAAAAGGGTACAAAGATATCTCAAGTGCAATATGGTTATGCAACACATCTTGGGAATCAATAGTATGAGAAAACTTTAAAGCATTTTATTCAATGTTTGTTACCTTTTCCTTCAAGGTATTTATAGGAGTGTTTGAACTATAGACCCATTTGGGTTTAAAATAGCAAGTTTATTAGTCACCAATGAATAAGTGAACATGGTTTGAGTACTAATAGGCATTAAAATCAGTATTTGAGTTGAAACAACTAGTAATTCCATGGTAAATGTAGTAGTAGTGTTTTTAGGAAATAAAGGTTGGAAGACATAATATATGCCTCTAGTATATTTAGGTAGATTGATGATTATGGAACTAGTTTTAGTACCTTATAAGGATTCACCATCACTAGGTGAAGAATCCTTAGCTTTATCATGGTTACTTATTTCATCTCTTATAACATACAAAAATTATATCAATTAAGATATTATTATTATTGAGATGAGTGATCAATGTTTATTTATATTACATTTGAAATAGGGATTTTGGATTAATGTTTTCCATTACTTTTACAAATTCAAAATTTAAAATTTGTAACAAAGTACACAAACAAAAAATAAAAAATACAAAACCATAAACCACCTAGGGTTTTGAGCTCAAAGATTGAGTTTACCAAATGTTAAACCTTAAATGGGATATGGATAATAGTATGGGAGATAGCATTAAAAACATATAAATAAATAATCACAAGGGTAATAAATATATCTATAATATGCTAATTAATTACAAAACATATATAGAACATATATTGAAATTATTATGCTAAGATATGCTAAAAATGGAAATTACAACTATGATATATATTATATTGGTAATGAAAAATATATGTATTTGGTTCTAATGCTAATATATATTTAGATCTAGAATAGGCAAGAAAAAAACTAGAAGAATGTTCTATAATAGTCATCAAATTCTAGATTAAGTGCCTTTATAGTAGAAAACACTTACATCATCCTGGGATGGTTTCATTGACATTAGTATCTAGATAAGATGTAAGTGTCCAATATGGAATATTTATTAAAATAGTATGTGACCACCTAAATGCTTATGGGTTTATCATAACTTTTTATCTAGTACATTCAGATCTAGGTCATGGACTATTGATCCTTTTCAAATGATCAAAACCCTAGTTCCTCATATTCATAGTGGTTGTGGTAAAAATGGGTTAGTGGTCATACGGTGTTGAGATACCCTAGATACCCCTCTTTCAATGAGAATTATACCTATCCAAGACTCTAAATAGGGCCTCAAACTTATGTATTTTTCTCCTATATGTTGGCTTGTGTGTAAATCATGCAATGTGTGATAAGTACAATAGTGACCTAGCTTGTAACTTAGAAAATAGAACTCTTGGGTTACTCCTTTATATTCAGACCTATAGATGTGTTATCCTTATGACTGATATGGAAATAGGATAAAATAGGGAAGTTTTTCTCACTTGAGTGCTTGATTGAATGATTTTGGTAATTTACGTATTGAGTAGGTAATAATTTTCTATGTGAGGAATAAATGAGGGTTGACCTTATATTTATAATAATATTTTCATACAATATCTCACATTAAATCACTTAGGCCAACCATTAGGATATGTTTCATTTTTAAAATAGATGAATTTTAGGGAATTGGACACTTAGATCAAAGCAAGACACCTGCATCTAAGTAGGTTTTTTTTATAGGATGCAAGTGTCTAATGAGTAGGAAAATAGGTACATGCTTAGAACTTGTAAAGGTAGAAAATAATTTGTTTTTAAGAATTTTGGGCAAGATAGAATTTTTGTAACATCAACATAAGATTGGTCAAATTAAGAGATAGGCCAAGGGTCACAAGAGAGCATATTCAAGACTTGCAGAAGTAAGAAAGGTCTAGAATTAAGAAGAACAACTAAGGTCTATATTTTCCAAGTGTACAAGACTAAGGCATTATATAATTCATAAATAATGTCTAAAGGAGGCTATATAACCCATCTATATCTTCTTGATCTAAACTTATATGTAAAACTTTGAGTAACCAACATCTATACTCATCCCTATGGTCAAAGGAGTGTATATATTGTCTAAAATGACTAGTAAGATTTCTTTGACCATTGAAAGAAGAAAACATAGGCATGAAAAAATAAGAAGGATAGGGATGATTTAAAAATATCTCATGGAAGGGTTTGGTCCTCTAATATATTATCATTAAGATTAGCCTTATGGGAGAACACTTGTAATTTATGAATAGTCATTTTTTATTTAAGATCTCCTATATTAGTCATACTAGATAAATTATCACTAGGAGGAACTGGTAAAGAGGTTGAAGAGGTGATTATAGGTTATAGTTTACCATCCATATGAAACATAGAGATTGTATACACATAATATTTTTAAATTTTATCGATTATTGATGCTTTACATCTTGTAAGAACCCATCAAGACTCAATCTCTCTAAGTGCATGCCTTAAAGGGTGAAACCAATCCAAATAGTTCCTAAAAACCTTTCCCTAAGTTGTTTCTCCTCCCTTGCATAGTCTTCTAGTCTTTTTACTCTTTCTATCCTTAATTTCCTTGTTTGGCACCCCTTTGACTTTTTTAGCATACTAGGTTGACTTAGTTGACCTAGTACAATTTACAAAAAAAATTATCTCTTTTGTTTTTTAACCTAGTATAGTTTGTAGATATTTTCTCTCTTTTGGTTTGTTAGCCTCCTGATCGACCTAGCACGGACCTAGTGAGATAGCCCAAAAATGTGCTAGGCCGATTAGGTCAACCTAGCACAACTAATGTTCCTAAATGATTTTAGGGTAAGTTCTACCTATAAATGAAATTTCATTTCAGTCATTATTAAGATAGGCAATCAAGAGTTATTATTTTCTCACTCTTCTTCACAATCTGCTCTTCCACCATTGTACTTGAGGAGAATTAGCTTAGGTTTCTTATTTTGGAAAATCTAGTCTTATGGATAGGTTTTGGATGCTTTAGCCTAACAAAGTGATCATTAAAAACCATAAAAACCACTTGAAAATCCCCTTTAGATAAGGGAGAGATTTAGTCTCGATGGGTTGACATTCAAGTAAGTATATTCTAACTTTGTTCTCCTCTCTTTTAGTAGATAAAAGTAGCATAAGTGTTGACTCAAATAATATTACTCTTCATATTCTATGTATTAGGATGTTACTCATACTTACTTTATTTGAAGTTCCCTATACATGTTTTGATTACTTTTATTTACTAACCCCTACTTTATGTCACAAGATTTGGTGTGCACTAGATTAGATTTACTTGTCTTGTTATTAGATTAGTGAAATATTAAATTATAAGACTCTTTTAGGGTTGTTGTGCGATTATGTTAGACTATAGGCTTTGGAACCCTATCTCGCATGGTGTGTTGTGAAAAGTGATCCCATAACTAGGTCTAGTGGATTCTCATATTGCTCATGCTCTTTCTTAACAATTGTATTCTCCTTAATTGAAAGTGTAGGCATGTTCTATCCCATATGATCTAGGATTGATTTATGGAAATGATGCATTTCCAATTGCATACATTCTAGTGAACCCAACATGAATCAAACCCTTGAAAGATTTATTTCACTTATTTCATTTTTATTCATCATTTTTTATCATATCTTTAATGTGCAATATCAACCCTATCAACCTAGTTATTTATCTCTATGCATAAGTTTGCAAGAATAGGTAACTGGCTTGACCAGCTCCACCTAATACAAATTTTAGAACTTATAGAAATTATGTTCAAATAATTGGATTGGCTAGCTCAATCCAGTGCAAGGTTTTTAGGTTTTCAAATTTCTTATTTAGTGTATTAGGTCAGCCAGGTCAACCTAGTGCATTTTTATCTCTTTTTTAGCAAGTTCCTGTATTGCTTGGTCGACCAACTCAACCTAGTTTGCAATTTTTTGATAGTTTTCTCCAAGGTTATTAATCATCAATCTGTTAGGAACCCATGGAAGCACCATTGATTACCATATACAAGTAACTTAAGATGCGTAATTAACCAGAAGCAACAAGTAGCTAGAAATCAAAAACAACACAGAATATGAGAGACAATACACAACTTGTATTAATACTCATCCAAACAAGAATACAATAAAGAAGATGCCACTTCTTCTTCACACCTCTCAGAGGCTTCCCACACATCAAGTGTAAAATAATTCTTTCCTCAAAGATCTCTCTCTTATGATCCCAACACACAACTCAAACACAAAGTTGGTGTTCACCTCCAACCAGTCAGTATCCACTACTGCCAGTACACCAGTGCTCCATGCACTCCACAAGTGCTCCATGCACTCCAAGTACTCAATGTACTTCAAGTAGATCTCCCATGAACTTGCAACAATTTGCAACTCAAATGATCTTACTTATGGAAGGATCTACCTTGCCTTCCTCTCTTGCTCTCTGATGTGTTGCTATCACCTTTGATCCTGCTGCCACCTGCAGATCTCCTTTGACCTCACACACACACCTATTACCATGTAGATCTCTCTACACCCTAAAGAACCCTTGTCCTTGCCTCACCAAGTCCTTATGATTCTCCAAACTAGTACCCCGATGGATCTTCTCCCTGATCTAGCACACCTGCAGACCAACCTGATCATACACACTCGGCACCCCTATGGAACTAGGAGGAACAACCTTGCTCTCTTCACACATAGAAAGAGATAACCTTGCTCAACTAAACTAGCACAAATTACAATATAGCCCATGAATATATTATATAGATCTCATGCAAATAATAATTAGACATCTAATTACAATAATTAGATCCACAGCTCAAGACTATAATTGGCCTCTCAACATCCAAACATCGTTAACTAACTATCCGTGAACTGGAAATTCTAAAACTACATAGGCAACTGACATCAGTCCCTATCAGGCTAGAGATGACTGACGTCAGCTGATACCTAACTAATGTTGGTTTCCTTTCCCATTGTATATGACCGATGTCGGTTGATCAGATCGATGTTGGTTTCCCTACAACTTAGCAACCTCTCAACAACATCCTCCATGTCTGCAATAGTGAAGCTTTTAGCTCCACAACCTAACAATCTCCCACTTAGAGATAAATAGCTGCACTATACTTGTACTTGTACACCATCTAATTTGTTTCCTAGCTTGTATCCCTCTTCAAGATCAATCCTGAAGACCACCCACCACACATCCTATGGTGCAACACCTGTCATCCAAGTACCCTGTCGCATTTGCATCTACAAACCCATGTAGAAAAGAACTTAACCCTGCATAGCATGTCAACCTACTACTGGTCCCTCTCAAATACTTGAGAATCCACTAAATTGGCCTCCAGTGCTTCTTTTCCAGATCAGCTCCAAACTTTCTGACAACACCCACTGCTTGGGCAAACTCAGGTCTATACCAGACCTCATGTGATTTTGAACAATGAACTGTCCAGCCCTTGGTGTGCTCCAGTTCTGCATCCTATGTATTGAACCTCACCAGCACCTAATTCACATCAACTCCCACTAGAGACAAAATCAACCTGTGATCTTCCATGTCTCTCATGCCAAAGAATTTCGCTGCTCCAAATTCCTCATGACATGCCGCTGAACTAACCTTACCCTTAGCTTAGAAAAACCCTATATGTACAAACCTACTAGCTAGCATACCATCCACATACAGTAACAAGATAATGTAGCTATCAGCATCCCCCTGGTAAGACAAACATAATGGTTACACTGACATTGACTAAATCCTTGCTTTGTCATCCACCTGTCAAACCCTGTACCATTGTCCTGCAGCTTCCTCAAGACCATATGACCTGGCCTTCCATCTCACGTGTCCATTCTCTCTATTCTTTAACCAAGGTATCCATTCGTCTTATTGCTTTCATACTGGCTGGCAACCCTACCAAATCCCCTGTTTGGTCCTGCATCCTGTTCATGCCATGCTCCCACTGTTTCTTGGATCCTTCCTGCTCTACATTCAGCAACTAGTATAAAGAAGAGGAACAATGAATTTGAGGCTTACTTGCACTTTCAGTCCTCCCCATGGGCATCTGAGACTCCTTGATAGCTTGATGTCTACCCAAAATCTGTCTCAGTGACCGACCTCAGTCACTACATAGTCTGCATCCGACTGACGTCAGTTCCATGCGACTATCTAGGTCACCGATGTTGATTATCCTACTGACATCAATCTCCACCTACCTAACACCACCAACTTCTCTGGTCTGCACATGACTGACGTTGGCACCTATCTGTTCAACATCGGTTACCCTTGACCGATGCCAGTACCTATGTATGCCTGTGAGTGATGACTTTTTACCCACGAGCTTACTTTGAATCAAAACCCTATCCAAATTTCCCTACTCAGAGGTATCTAGCCCCATCCACTGATCTCTATCTATCATCTCCTCCAAGAACACCAAGGCTTTCCAGTTCTTAAGTTTATCAAATACATCAGTCTTCCCTTTCCTGTAATAAATCCAATCCTTTCTTGTAGCATCCCACTGCTCACAAAAATCTCAGTCTATGCTCTCTGAAGCTGATCTCTTACCATCTGACTTAAGAACATCCATTCCCTTCTCACTTATGTGACCAAGCCTACAAAGCCACACTTGTGCTATAGAAGTGGAATTAGTAATACAAACAAGTAGATAAAGAGTACCTACTTTCTTACCACATGCTAGTTCAAGTGCATCCTTGGTAACATTCCAAGAATCCGCTATGAGAGTTCCTATGCATCTCTCATCACCCAACTTTCCTAAAGCAATTAGCTGCATCTCCAAGACTGGGACCTGCATGACCTTCTTCAACACCCATGTGTTGGCTGCCTACAATTTCAGCCGCACTTCCCCTTTGCCAATACTATGACAAGGCTCACCAACCCCTCTACTTGGGGCTGCATGGAAAGAGGCAACAGAATCTATTAACCAAGATTCAACTTTATCCAGAGCAACCTATTTAACAACACCTACAACATCTACTTTTTCATGCTGATCTGCTACCAACCAATAATATTTCTTTACCTACTCTTTCTTTCCATAACACCATAAGTGACCATTTGTGCTATTTAGTTTCTCCATTCGTAGCTTACTTTCTTCTATCATTACTGTGCTCCCACTCAATCAGAAACCCCTGAGAGTAACTTGTAACCAAACACAAACCTGCTCCCTGCAACCTTAGCTCTGATACCAACTGTTAGTGGTATCAAGCTATGAGCCAACAACCTTACTCTAATACCAACTATTAGGAACCCGTGGAAGCACCATTGATTACCATATACAAGCAAATTAAGATGTGGAATTAACTAGAAGCAACAAGTAACTAGAAATTAGAAACAACATAGAATATGAGAGACAATACACAACTTGTATTAATACTCATCCAGAAAAGAATACAATAAAGAAGATGCCACTTATTCTTCACACCTCTCAGAGGCTTCCCACACCTCAAGTGTATAGTAATTATTTCCTCAAATCTCTCTCTCTTACGGTCCCAACACACAACTCAAACACAGAGTTGGTGTTCACCTCCAACCAGTCAGTATCCACTACTGCCAGTACACCAGTGCTCCATGCACTCCAAGTACTCAATGTCTTTCAAGTAGATCTCCCATGAACTTGCAACAACTTGAAACTCAAATGATCTTACTTATGGAAGGATCTACCTTGCCTTCCTCTCTTACTCTCTGATGTGTTGATGTCACCTTTGATCCTGCTGCCACCTGCAGATCTCCTTTGACCTCGCACACACACCTGTTACCATGTAGATCTCTCTACACCTTGAAGAACCCTTGTCCTTGCCTCACCAAGTCCTTATGATTCTCCAAACTAGTACCCCGATGGATCGTCTCCCTAATCTAGCACACCTGTGGACCAACTTGATCATACACACTCGGCACCCCTATGGAACTAGGAGGAACACCCTTGCTCTCTTCACACACAGAAAGAGCTAACCTTGCTCAACTCAACTAGAAAAAATTACTATATAGCCCATGAGTCTATTATATAGATATCATGTAAACAATAATTAGATTTTCAGCTCAAGACTATAATTGGCCTCTCAACATGCAAACACCTGATTCATTAACTAACTATCTGTGAACTGGCAGTTTTGGAACCGCACAGGCGACCAACGTCGGTCCCTGTCAGGCTAGAGATGACCGACGTCGGATAATACCTAACCAATGTTAGTTTCCTTTCCCACTGTATATGATCGATGTCAGTTGATCAGACTGACGTTGGTTTCCTTGCAACTTAGCAACCTCTCAACAACCTCCTCCATGTTTGCAACAATGAAGCTTTTAGCTCCACAACCTAACACAATCTTCTCCTTTTCATCTCTAAACCATTTAGGTAAATTTATGTTCCTCTATATATTTCTATTTATATACTTTCATTTTATATTTTTTAGTCTTAAAAACTATCCCTACACAGTCAACTAGGTCGACCTTATGGACCTAGTTCTTTATTCTATATTTTCTAGAATAACTAGGTTAACCTAACTGACGTAGTTCACTTTTAGAATTTGATTCCATAGTATAGGTTTGACCTTATCAAATCTATTCTATATGATTGTCTATATAGTTTCTCAAATATACCTTGTTTCAAATTTGGAATAAACCATATATGTTAACCATATCTTTTTTTAGTTGTTTGCATGCTTAGAATAACTCACATAGTCTAATTAGGGGATTTTTAATTAATCACTTAGTTGAAATATTTATATTCTTTTTCACACATGACCAAATCACATAAACATCAATAATAATTTAAAAATTTGACTACCCAAGCCAACCTATTTGGAATTCATCACCAATAGGGAAGCTGACTTGATGCTCTGGTCAGGTATAAAGCATGGTTAATGGTATATTTTAGCTAAGCACCTGTTACCCTTATTTTTGTAGTGTGTTAATTGAGGGGTTAGGACCCAATACCAATCTTGTATCATTACCACTATAATCCCTTTCATCTTAAACTTACCAAAAACTATCCATAGATTACCATCTATCAACTTTATTATAGCCAATCTCCCTTTACACTTAAAATCATTCTTAATAATTTATTCAACATTCTAGGTTGACCAAGTAGATAGATTTACTTTCAAGTTGTTTGATTGATTTTTTTTCAATTGTGTGTGAAAAAACTTGCATTAGCCAATGTTATTGCAATATTTTTCTTTGTGTGCATCAATTAAATTGGTCAACATCAATTTAGTTGATTGTGTGTTTCCTATCTTCACTTACTTTTAGATTAGTTGTAAATTTCATTATTCCATTTCCAATCTTATTATCAATATTTTCCTCTTACCTATTCACTATAATAGGTTGACCTAGTCAACCCTATACTTTTTTTGACTTCTGTGGACTGTACTAGATTGACTTGATCGACCTAGTATAGTTTGTAAACCATGTTTCCTACACTAGGTTGATTTGGTCAACCTAGTTTTGTTTCCTACATTTTCTTTTTTTCAATCTAATTTTCCATTTCTCTAGTTTTGAATCTTGTTCATCTCTCTTCAATCATAATAAGGTCTCTTATCAAAATCTTTTTGGAAAACCTAAATCCATTTAGATACTATATGGGATGTTCATTCCTTCCTCTTTTTTCCTCCCAAGAAAACCATCACTTTTGGGGCACTTATTCTCCTCCTTCATCTATGAGCTATAACATGGTGCAAATAACACCTCAAGATGAATTTGATGGATCCAATCCTTTCCATAATTATTAAGACACTTCTCAAAATCTCCAAACCAATATAGGAGTGATTGATACATATCTATTTAGCCCTCCTTCCAATAATACTCCCCCTAACACTAATTTTGGGAGTGCTCCAGCCAACACTAACTCACCTCTTGATACAACCAAACTCTTATCTCAAGTCATTCAACAAATGAACATCATACAAAACTCTAATACCAACCAAATGATGCAACTTCAACAACATTTAATCAATGTAACTAATCAACCTCAAAATATTCATCCTCAAGCTAATCCTAATTATATTCCTCCACCTCTTAGGGATGCCTTTGGTAATGTTATTCCTCAACCCATAACGAATAACAAGATGCTTAAAACCATTCAAAATGATCATATATCTCCCTTCATTATATCCATTGATATTGGTAACATAACTCCAACTATCAAATATGATGGGACTAAAGACCCTGATTCATTCCTCAAAGCCTTTAACAAATTTTACAAAGAATGGATGTAAACTAGTACAGTTTCCACAACTAAAATATTAGTCAAAACTTTCATTGTTGATGTATTAGAATGGTATAATCAACTTCTTCAACATTCTATTTGGCAACTTGAAGATTTGGTTGATCCTTTGGTTAAAGAGTTTCAACATAATGATCTTCCTAAAAATTATCTTAGTCACTTCATTAATGCTAAATAATCTCCCAATGAATCGGCTCATGACTTTATTAAAACATAGAAATATTTATCCCATAAAGCCGATCATAATATGACTGATGATAATTTATTCAAACTTTTTATTACCACTTTGACTCCCATTCTTCAATACAAGGTTTGAACCTTTTCTCCTCAAGCTCTTAATGAATCTCTTGACCAATATAAGAATCAAGAATTTATTATGAATCAATTTGAACCCAATCATAACTTCTTAAAGGATATTTTCAAACATCTAATGCTATCACTAGTAATGCTTCTCAAACCAAACCCAGAGTTACCAAATGTGATGTTCCTTTACCATCTCATACACCTCTTTTGGTTCAATAAATGAAATAACTTTTATCCCCTCAAAACCTTTCATTTATCCCAATGCTCCTCCTAAGTGGTATGATCCCAATCTATTTTATTATTTCTATGTTGACATTGGGCATTCTCATGAATCTTGTAGAGGGATTACTAAATGTGTCATTTCTTATATTCTTGGTGACTCATTCAACCATGAGGCTATGATCAAACTTCATTATCAAGAGTATGCTACCACATCTCAAAAATGACAAAACTTCAAAGCCTTTAATTCTAATAATCCAAAATATTCTTCAAACAATAATCAATCAAATGTCAAGGATGTTTGTGCCATCAATATTGATTATGGTATATATTATAAAAAATCTCAATATGGCAATGCTTCCAAGGTTAATTATCATCATAACCTAGCTTACAAAGATCCTATCACCAAGCCTAAGAAACCATCTTTAGAAGACCAATTCATTAAAGATACCACTAACACTCATGATGATTTAGAATCACCTGAGGAACAACTTCATCCTTCTGATCCTTCCACTACATCTATACCTCCTAAATCTAATTTGTCTTCTAAACCTCATGTTGGTTCTTCTAATTCACATTGGAATTTTCTTGAAGAACTTAAATATATGCCTTATAAGATTCCTCTTATGGAGTTAGATTTCACTTCACCTTATCATTGTAAATTTATTATGAAACAACTTCAAGAAATTAAAGATCCATCTTCCATAGATAAAGAACCACCTTCTATCGATTCCTAACCAACTAATGTGAATACCATTGAGACTATGTGTCCTTATTCCAAGCCTTCCATTAAATTTATTAAATAGGACATGATCAATGATGACTTTTTTTTCATGTCGATGATCCACCTCTATTTATCAAAGTAGCCATTAATACCACCCTTATCTAAAAAGTTCTAGTTGACAAAGGTTCTAGTATTAATGTGGCATCCTTATAGCTCATTCAACAACTTGGTTATAAAAATGATCATCTTAAACAAACCTATCTTACTTGCCATGGATTTGACAAGACTAATCAAAATCCACTTAGTTATATTTGGCTTTTGTTTACCATTGGACCTAAGATTGTTAAAACCAAGCTTATGGTTCTTGATCTTCCTTTATCATATAACATTCTTCTCAGTTGTTCATGTACTCATCAAATGAGGGCCATCACCTCTTCTAGTAGTCAGTTTATTAAATTTTTAAATAATGGAAAATGTTATAAACATGAAGCTAATCCCAACCCATAGAGCATCTAGCTTCCCAATCATAAGCCTTACTATTAAATTATTATGATTTCTAAAATCAATAGTGCTCCTTTACCTAAGTTCATCAACATGAATCATGATCTTCATGTTACTCTTGATTATTTTAGTGATGATGAGCCTAATGAGTTGTAACACACTTACAATACCAGGAAGATACCTCCATATATTATGGATTGGCTTCTACCTTCTCTCTTCCCCTAAGATCATACAATTCTTATCATGGATGAGATTTCAGATTTTCCCCCTCCATGTAATGCACAAGAGATTTCTTTACCTAAATATTCCTTCACTTAAAATTATTTTAGAGTGGATAAATTATTCCAAGATACTCTCACCATGTCCCCTCATACATTTAAAAACATTAGGATTCCACCTTCTGAAACCCCCTTGATTCTCAAGCATGTATGATTTCTCCAACATATGATGACAACTATATCATGGCCCAAGCTTACTCTCAATACTTGGATGTCCATAACTATCAAAATATTTTAGCCCAAATTCATTCCTTCAATCAAGATGTACATACCATATCTACACATAAGGACTTAGATCTTGAGGGTCATGTACCTCTCACCAATTCTTCACTTATCGATACTCCTTGGGTGGTAGAACAACTTACACTTTCCAAACCTATAAATACTCCTACATCTTCTCTACCTCCTATGGATCCTACCATTTATTTATATTCTTCTATCATCATTGAATATATCAACACTCCTATCTCTTCAAATCCATCTTCTTCACCTAATTTCAAAATTACACTAAATTCCAAGGAAACTGATGTCTGTTAGATTCATTCTAAATATGATTTCCATAGAAATCAAATTCTAGACCTTGAAGTAGATGTTGAATATGATGGTCCTCTTCCTACCTTGCTTAGTGATGAAGCTATTCTTGAGTTACTTCATGATCAAGAACCTCAACTTCCTCAGTAGCATCATAAACTTGGAAATTTCAAGAATAAAACTCCTTGCTTTAATAACTTTTTCACTAGCATTGATCCTAAAACAAATCCAATTTCAGCCTTTCTTAACACACCTTACCATTTTCAAGATGACAATTCCATGCTTATTGAAGAATCAACTTGTATCAAATATGGTACCCCATCTTATCCTTGACCAATCATAATTTTTTGAGAACTCTCACCATCTGAGCATGATAACTTTAGATTATTCTTTGATAAATATAAAAAAGCATTCACTTAGTCCTACTAAGACATGCCTAGCATTGACCCTAGTATTATGGTTCATAACATCATCACTTATCTTGATGATAAGCCAGTTTATCAAAAGCAAAAAAATTCCCACCTAAAGTTACTAATCTATGTCATCAAGAAATCATTAAATTACTAGATGCTAAATTCATTAAACCAGTGGATTATTATGAATGGGTTTCTAACATTGTTCCCATTTATAAGAAGGTCACTATGGTCATCTACATTTATATTGATTTCTATAACCTTAATCTTTCTTTTCCTAAGGACAACTTCCCCTTACCTTCAATAGATTCCATCATCAATTACATGACTGGTTATGAAATGTTATCTCTTATGGATGGATTCTCGAGATACAATCAGATTCATATCACTCTCAAAGACCAACATAAGACTAATTTCACCACAAAATGGGGCACCTATTATTACATCAAAATTCCCTGTAGCCTTAAAAATGCTATAGCTACCTACCAATGTGATATGACTCACATATTTCACGATCTCATCCATAAAATTTTTAAAACTTATGTGGATGATCTAATCACTAAATCCAAACATTGTAAGAACCATCTTTTCAATCTTGATATCATCTTTGACCATCTCCTTAAATATAATGTTAGACTTAATCATTTTAAATGTGTTTTTAAAGTCACATCCAATAAATTTTTTAGGATTCTTAGTCTCTCTTTGTGGCATCGATGTTGACCCAACCAAAATTAGTGTTATTGTTAACATGCCCATGCTTCATTCTATTCTTGACATTTGTACTTATTTAGGAAAACTTGGGGAAATTAGATGATTTTTTTTCAAAATGAATTATTACATTTACTCTATAAATACCCTTCTCAATAAAGGTAAAAATTTAGAATAGATGGATCCATGTCAAAAAGCCTTTGATAATATGAAAGAGTCATTACTTCATCCACCTACACTTCATCCAGCTTCCAATGATAAACAATTAATTCTCTATACTTCTTCCACAATTATTTTAGTTGGGTCAATGCTTACCTAACAAGATGATACAATAAGAGAGTATGTTATTTACTACATTAGTTAAGGCCTCCTTTATTATAAGACACGTTATACCAAAGTTGAGCATGACTACCTCACTATCTATTTTATGGATGAAAATCTTTGTCATTATATGTTATACCGAACTACTTATGTCATCATTCATTCTAACCCCCTTCATTATTTCTTATCCAAATATTTTATTCTTGGAGATATAATTATTAAATGGATGGTCTTACTTATAAAATTCAATCTCTACATTGTCACACAAAAAGCTATTTAAGGGCAAGTCATAGCTAACCAACTTTCCATAGCTCCCATTTTGGCCACTTCTCTACTTCAAGATGATCTTCTCGATGATAATATCCTTTTCATTGAAGGTATTGATCAAGCTATATCCATTAAAGACTATTTTCATAGCTTTAATACTGATCTTAAATCCAATAATCTTGAAGAATCTTCCCCTCCCTCTCATACTACTAAACCAAAGGTAGTTATCGAGGAGCTTCCTAAAATTAATGTTGAATTTCATGAGGATACTTCAACCCTCCACTTTGATGGTGATAAATGCCTTCAAGGAGTCGAGGTAGGTTACATTATCACTAGTCCTCTTGCTAAGATTATTCCTTTAGCTTTTTACTTCACCTTTGATGTTACCAATAATATGGTCAAATACAAATCTCTTATCTTAGGCATAAGAGTTGTTCTCAATCTTGACATCCACTATCTTTATCATTTAGAAGAGTCTCATCTCATTTCTCATAAATTTAATGGTGATTATCAATGTAAAAGTGAGAACCTCATTACTTATCATCAAATTATAACCACTCTTTCTAAGGAATTTATCTCTTTCACTATTGAGCCTATTCTTCAAGATAAAACTTCTATTGTTGATTCTCTTGCCTCTTCAACTTTTCTCTTTCATCCTCATCAAGTTCTTTCTAATCCTTCCTTTATTATATAAATAAAAAAATATCCATCATTTATCCAACCACCTGATTCACTTATCTATCACATTGAGGATGTGACTATTTAATAAAATCCTTGCTATCAAGATATCAATTAATACTTAGAACATCAAACTTATCCTCCTAATCTAAATTCTCATGAAAAGACATCTATTCATAAATAAGCTTTCAAGTATGTATTTTGAAATAACATCCTTTACTATCACAATGCCAAAGGTACCTTTCTCTTTTGTGTTATGCAAGATGAGGTTCCCCCTCTACTCAAGCAAGAACATGGGGGCATTTGAAGTGGTCCCTATAGAAGACATGCTACAACATTAAAATGCCTATGTATGGGTTATTTTTGTCCTACTATTGAAAATGATGCAATTGAATTTTATAAGAAGTGTAATTCTTGTTATCTTCACAATAATCTTATCCATTCACTTCCTACCAGGATTCAAACTATCAAATTTGCTTGGCTATTTTCTACATGGGGATTTGATCTCATTGGTAAACTTTTTCTCCCTTAAGATGGGCACATTTTTATCATCACCACTACCAAGTACTTTATGAAGTGGGTAGAAGCCATGCCCCTTGTTAATGTTACCGGTCATACCATTTCTAAGTTTATTCTTAACCAATTTTTTTTTTCTTTTGGTGTTCCCCATACCATCATTTCAAACAATGGTGTTAATTGCAAAAATAAACATGTTAAACAACTTTGTACCAAATTTAAGATCAATCATAAGTTTTCCATGCCTTATCATCCATAATGCAATGGTCAAGATGAGGCCACCAATAAAATTATCAATAAGATTCTCCAAAATACAATTTATGAAACCCACATGGATTGGCATATTAATCTTTACCCTGTACTTTGAGCCTATCAAACTAGCACTCATACTACCACTGGGGCAACTCCATTTTTGTTAGTCTATGGTTTTGAGTCAGTCCTTCCATTAGAATTTAACCTTCCCTCTCTACATATATCTCTTCACAACATTATTCTTGATGAATAATTATGTGAAACTCACCTTCATGTCCTTGATCTTCTTGATGAACATTTCCTTTTTGCATTACAACATAACTCCCAATACAAGGCTTGCATCACCTAATTACATAACAAATGTGTTAAATTCTGAATTTTTAATATTGGTTATCTTATCTTTAAATTAGATTACACCCATGAAAAAGAAAGAAAATATGACCAAAAATGGTGGGGCCCATATTTAGTTAAAGATATTACTGGTCCAAACACTTATCATCTTCAAACTAATGAAGGCCATGTTTTCAAAGATCCCATCAATGCTTAATTCCTTAAAAAGTAGTTTTCCTAATTTCCTTCTTGTCATGTTTTCTATCTATATCTATCTAAAATATTTTAGAAAGTTACTTAAGCATGGGTGTCTCCCTTTAGATCAGTTCCCTATTTTCACAAACCTTTAGTCCTCCCTTTTGGTCTTTTGGTTTCTTGATGTACCATAGTCTTCTTTATCTTCTTGTATTCTCTCTTGATTTTTTCACCCCTTGGGTTTTTATTTTGTGATTTGATTTGTAAGACTATGGATAGGACCAAACATCCCTCATTAAAACACCATATTTTAATCATTTTATTATCTTTTTGTGTCTTTCCAATGTTATTTTGGCATATTTTGGGTTTTTCTTTTGTGAGTTACTTTGTAATAAGGCTCCCTCACCTTGCTTTTTCTCTTTTTTGTTGGTACCCTCATGGGTTTTTATTTTATGAGTTAATTTGTAAGATAGTGGATAAGACCCGACCCTCCTCATAAAATTGCCATTCTTTTCATGTTCTTGATCCTTGTTCTCAACTTTTACTTTTGCCTCTTTTGCTAGATGAAATCTTCACAACAATTTATGTTAACATGTTTTCCTATATTTCCCTCTTTCTTATGATAAGGAATCACACTTTTATGTCATTATATCCCTCTTTTTTTCTATTTGTCAAATTTTTTACAATTTTAAGTAATTCAAATTGTTCCATGTGTCATTCCTCTTGATTTCCCCTTTTTTCATCTCCTCATTGGATAAAATAAGGTTGAAGTCAATATAGCACTTTTATTTCACCTAGAGTTACAAGAATATTAGACCCTATTCTCTTTAAAGTTCTCTCTCTTAGCCACATTATCTTAAGTTTTTAAATTAAATTCATCTTTATCACCCATGTTTGGTATTTTAAATTTTTAAGGAAGAGGAATCTATAAAAATCCATCAACAAAAAGTTAAAAGCTAAATCATTTAAACTAAAGGAAATTGTCAGGATCTTGCTCCACCAATAGAGCACATATGATTACTTCTTGTATTAGCAACTAAACACGGAATTTAACCAAAATCAATAAGTAACTAGAAATATAAAACAACACAGGATTTGAGAGACAATACACTATCTTGTATTAAATACTCAGAAGAAAATACAATAAAGAAGATGCCACTTCTTCTTCCACCTCAAAGGCTCGCCACACCTCAAGACCTTCTTCCCTCTCTCTCTCAGTCACAATAATCAACTCAAATATAGAATTGATGTTCACCTCAATTAGTCAGTAACACGCTACCAGTACACCAAGTACACAACCGTACTCTAAGTAGATCTCCTGCTCTCTGCTACTACCTGCAAATCACTAGACCTTACTCACCATTGTAGATCTCCAAAAGAAGCCATGCACACCCGCTGACCAAGATCATACAAACACAAAGAACCCTTTTGATTCTCCAAACCAGCACCCAAACTTGGTACTGTGGCACTAGGAGGAACACACCATTGCTCTCCTAATCTCTGAAGGAGCTTATTTTTCTCTCTTACTCTCTAGCACTAGTTTACAATACAACCAATGAGTCTCTTAAATAGATCTCATGCAAATAATAATTAGACACCTAATTACAATAATTAGATCTAAAACTTCTAGTCTAAATTTGGCTCTTGACATACAAACACTTGGTTCGTTAGCTAACTACCCGTAACATTCACAGTTTGAACCACACAGGTGACCGACATTGGTCCCTGTCTACCTGGGGGTGCCAACGCTGGCTAAATTTTGATCGACGTCAGTTGCCTTCTATCTGTACCCTGCCAACGTCAGTTGTCCTGACTGACGCTGGTGACTATAACACTCAACAAATGCTCTGCAACCTCCTTAACTCCTCCTATTTGCATCCTGGTGAAGCTTTTAACTCCACAACCTAACTATCTCCCACTTGGAGATAAACAACTGCACCTGTACCTATATCTGTACCCCATCTAATCTATTTCATAGCTTGTATCCCTCTTCAAGCTCAACCCTAAAGACCAACCATCACACACCCTGTGATGCCTTTCCTATCATCCAAGTAACCTACCACATCCAAACCTACATATCCATGTAGTGAAGTCCTTGACCCTGCATAACATGTTAACCTACTGCTAGTCCCTCTCAAGTACCTGAGAATCTACCTTCCCTGAATTGACTCCAAACTCTCTGACAGCTCCCATTGCTTGGGAAAACTCAGGCCTACACTAGACCTCATGTGATTTTGAACCCTGTTCTAAGCTCAGCTTGAACTTTCCATCCCTTGGTGTGCTTACCAATTCTGCATCTTGAACCTCGCCAACACCGTCTTCACATCAACTCCCACTAGAGACAAAATCTCCATGTATCTTATGCCAAAGAATCTCACTACTCCAAATTCTTCATGACATGCTACTGAACTATCCTTACCTTTAGCTTAGCAAATCCCTATATGTTTGAACCTGTAACTAGTATACCATCTACATACAGTAACTAGATAATGTCGTGACTCATCATCCACCTGGTAAGACAAACACAATAGTTACAATGACCTTGACCAAAGCCATGCTTTGTCATACACCTGTCAAAACCTGTACCACTGTCCTGCAGCTTCCTCAAGACCATATACCTTGGCCTTCTGTCTCACGTATCCATCCACTCTCTTCTTTAATTTGGGAATCCATCCATCTCTTAGTGCTTTCTTCCATCTAACAACTCTACCAAAAAACACCTATTTGGTTCTTCTCCAAGGACTCACACTCCTCATCCATGCCAAGCTCCCACTATATCTGGATTCTACCTGCATTGCCTCTTAACATCTTCCTAGTTATCAACCATTAGTAAGCAATATAAAGAAGGTGAACAATGAATATGAGGTTCACTTACCCTTTCTAACCTCCATATGGGTGTTTGAGACTTGTTGATAGCTTACTGTCCACCCAATATCCATTTCAGTGACTGATCTCAGCCATCTCCCAATCTGCTCCCGACCGACATCGGTTCCCTGCAACTGACCCTATCTGCCGACATCAGTTTCCTAACTGATGTTGGTGTACCTATTGCTAATGTTGGTCACTATATGACTGACGTCAATTCCTTCTTCCTGACACCACTAACTCTACTGATCTACACAAGATTGACATCGGTGCCTATCTTTTCGATGTCAGTTCCTCTTGACCGATGCCGGTATCTATTTTTGCCTGTGAGTGATGAATTTTTACCCGTGAACTCTCCATGGATCAAAACCCTATTCAAATCAACACAACCCTACTCAGAATAATTTAGTCCCCTCATCTGATCTCTATTTTCCATCTCTTCCATGAACACCAAGGCTTTCCAGTTCTTAAGTTTATCAAAGATATATGTCTTCTACTTAAGAATATGCATTCCCATCCTACATATATAACCAAGCCTACAAAGCCACATCTCTATAATAGAAGGTGAATCAGTAATATAAGTAGATAGATAAAGGATACCTACTTTCTTACCACTATCTAATTCAAGTGCATCCGCTGTGAGAGTTATTGTGCATCTCCCATCACCCAACTTTCTTGAAGAAATTAGACTCATCTCCAAGACTGGAACCTGCATAACCTCATTCAACACCTGTGTGTTATCCGTCTGCAATTTTAGCTTCACTTCCCCTTTACCAACCATTTGACAAGGCTCACCATCTCCTAAATAAATCTCTCCAAAGTCTCTAAAGACATACCCATGAAAATATGCTCTATTTCGAGCTACATGGAAAGAGGCAAAAGAATCTGTAAACCAAGATTCTACTTTATCCAGAGCACCCTGTGCAACAAACCCTACAACATTTGCTTTTACATGCTGATCTTCTACCGACCAACAATCTTCTTTTCCCTGCTCTTTCTTTCCATCAATTAGACCATTCATGCTATTCAATTTCTCCATTCATAGCTTACTTTCTTCTGCCATTGCTATACTCCCACTCAATCAAAAACACCTATGAGTAACCTGTAATCAACACACACTATCCAGATCTAAAACCACCTGTTAGTAACCCAACCAAAAGCTCTGATGCCAACTTGTCAAGATCTTGCTCCACCAATAGAGCACATATGATTGCTTCTTGTATTAGCAACTAAACATGGAATTTAACCAGAATCAATAAGTAACTAGAAATATGAAACAACACAGGATTTGAGAGACAATACACTATCTTGTATTAAATACTCAGAAGAAAATACAATAAAGAAGATGCCACTTCTTCTTCCACCTCAAAGGCTCGCCACACCTCAAGACCTTCTTCCCTCTCTCTCTCGGTCACAACAATCAACTCAAATATAGAATTGATGTTCACCTCAACTAGTCAGTAACACGATGCCAGTACACTAAGTACACAACCATACTCTAAGTAGATCTCCTGCTCTCTACTGCTACCTGCAAATCACTAGACCTTACTCACCATTGTATATCTCTAAAAGAAGACATGCACACCCGCTGACCAAGATCATACAAACACGAAGAACCCTTCTAATTCTCCAAACCAGCACCCAAACTTGGTCCTATGGTACTAGGAGGAACACACCATTGCTCTCCTACTCTCTGAAAGAGCTTATTTTGCTCTCTTACTCTCTAGCACTAGTTTACAATGCAACCAATGAGTCTCTTAAATAGATCTCATGCAAACAATAATTAGACACCTAATTATAATAATTAGATCCATAGATTCTAGCCTAAATTTGGCTCTTGACATGCAAAAACTTGGTTCGTTAGCTAATTGCCTGTAACATTCACAGTTTGAACCACACAGGTGATTGACGTTGGTCCCTGTCTGCCTGGGGGGTGCCGACGCCGGCCAACTTCTGATCGACGTCGGTTGCCTTCTGTTTGTACCCTACCAATGTCAGTTGTCCTGACTAACATTGGTGACTGTAACACTTAGCAAATGCTCTGCAACCTCCTTAACTCCTCCTGTTTGCATCTTGGTGAAGCTTTTAGCTCCACAACCTAACATAAATTATATCTAAAAGGCAACATAAAAATTTCAAAAGTCAAATTCACACCAAAAGATGTGATTACAATCACATCTCCTATCTCTAATATAATCTCAAACTCCACAAATGGCTTCACATAGAGCCGAATTCCTTTGGGGTGTGTTAGGCTAGTAGATTGGAATTGGGTATTTCAAAAAACTCTATGGTGTTACCTAGTTTCTCATGAAAGTACCCAATCTTTTTATAAGATTGATGACTCTATAAGGGGTCCTGAAGAGTGAGGAACACATCATGGGGAGGTATTTCCATTTTAATTTTCATGTATATAGCCTTCATGGGTTGATTTATATACTCCATTTGTTTACTCAAGACTTGTGTCACCAAGAGAAGTTCTTCATTATTCTTAAGGTCAAAAGTCCTCTTATTTTGAAAAACCTAATTTGAGTGTCTTGAATTTGATAAATACTTATCTCTACCTTGGTTTTTCCTTCATTTTCCCCTCCACCCATTTCATTTTCCCCCTTCATAGACAAATTGTGATTCCAAATCTATTTTCCCTCTTTTTGTAATTCCTTCTTTTTCACCTCTTAAAAACATGCTAGCACTATTTTGTTTTAGTTTTATCTATCCTTAGAGTGAAATAACATGTTTTAGTAACTTTGGATCATTCTCTTTACATCACTTTATATTTACTAGACTTACTTTACTTTCCTTTTACCATTTATCATGATTTTGTTGTATTATTGTTACAGACATCTAAGTTCATAACCTTTTTCCATTGTTGAGTGAGATGTGGTTTTTTAATGCTCATTATACAATGTTTTTTTTCCTTTTATGCATCCTTTTTCCATTGATGATTGAGATGTGGATTGTTATTGCTCACTCATCAATGTTATTTTACCATTTTGTATTTTTTAGTTAGTATTTTTACCATTTATTTTGTTTTTGTTTTTCCATCCTATTTGACATGTATCCTTGGTTTGATTGATGAGTTTGCCTTTCTTACTTTAGGATAGCTTCTTTGATTTTTTATATCTTTAATAGCTTTGTATTTTCGGTTACCTAATTTACTCTTTTTGTTTGACTTGGTCATTTGGTCTAACATATCACTTTTCACCCTAGTTTGCCAAATTTCCCAAGTACGTCCCATCCTCATAACACAATCTATCTTGGCTTTTCTTGAGTTTATTTATTTTTTCTCTTTATTTTTGTATTCTTGGGTTTGTTGAAAGAAATATTTGCACCCTACACAATCAAAACTAATAACACAGTATACAACCATCCCATTATAAAGGTAAGTCAAGATATGCATTGCATTTACTTTTTAGTTATCTTTCTAGATTAGTTTCCCTTTAAATAATTTAATTTTAGTTATTTTATGATTTTAAAATATTGAAACTTTTTTATCATCAGTGTTCTATGTTTCCTTAAGTTCTTTCTCAAATCACCATCTCTTGTTACACCTTAATGACACGTGATGAACTTTGAGTGGGGCATATGTATACACATAATATTTTTAACTTTTATCAATTATCGATGCTTTACATCTTATAGGAACCCATTAAAACTCAATATATCTAAGTTCATGTCCTAAAGGGTGTAATAGGAAAGGGATGGGTAGACCTTTGGTGCTTCATAAGATAGTTTTCCCTTTTTCCACATTATTATCAATCCAACTAGTTCCTAAAAACCTTTCCCTAAATTGTTTCTCCTCCCTTGCATAGTATTCTAGTATTTTTCCTCTTTATATCATTTAATTCCTTATTTTTCACCATTTTTAATTGTTCAACATACTAGGTCAACCTAGTAAAATTTACAAATATTTTCTCTCTTTTGGTTTGTTAGCCTCCCAGCCGACCTAGCATGGACCTAGTGAGTTAACCTTAAAATGTGCTAGGTCGACCAAGTCAACCTAGCACAAAAAATGTTCCCAAATTATTTTAAGGTAAGTTTCACCTATAAATACAAGGTCATTTTTATCATTATTAGGAGAGGTAATTAAGATTTATTATTCACTTGTGCTTCTTCACAATCTGCTCTTCTACCATTCTACTTGAGGAGACTTATCTTAGGTTTCTTATTTTGGAGAATATAGTCTTGTGGATAGGTATTAGATTATTTGGCCTAAAAAATTGATCATTATGAACCATAATAACCTCTTTCAAATCCCCTTTGGCCAAAGGAGAGATTGAGTCTTGACAAGTTCACATTCAAGTAAGTATATTCTAACTTTGTTCTCCTCTCTTTTAGTAA
Organism: Torreya grandis; assembly: GCA_037957365.1. Lineage (NCBI taxonomy): Eukaryota > Viridiplantae > Streptophyta > Pinopsida > Cupressales > Taxaceae > Torreya > Torreya grandis. The sequence continues at coordinate 807,601 of JARHVA010001938.1, forward strand.
ATAGAATTAGCATAAGTGTTAGTTAAAATAATATTACTCTTCATATTATATGTACTAGGGTGTTACTCATACTTACTTTATTTGAATTTACTAATACCTTTTTTGATTGCTTTGCTTTATAACCCCCACTTTGTGCCACAAGATTTGGTGTGCACTAGATTAGATTTACTTTTCTTGTTATTAGATTAGTGAAATATTAAATCATAGGACTCTTTTAGGGTTGTTGTGTGATTATGTTATACTATATGATTTATAACCTTATATTTCATGGTGTGTTGTGAAAAATGATCCCATAATCAGTTCTAGTGAATCCTCACATTGGTCATGCTCCCATTTAATAATTATATGCTCCCCAATCAGAAGTGTAGGTGTATTCTATCCCATTTGATCTAAGATTGATTTATGGACATGATGCATTTATAATTGCATATAGAGATAATAGGATCTTTACTACCATCCTTACATTCTAATATAGGATCATCATGTGGTTTGGAAACATTAGGTAAAGGAACATACTTTTTACATGATGATTCAAGAGAGGTCATTTTATCATTTTGAATTTCATGAAGGTTGATACAAATATCATGGGAAAGGGATCGACTACTTGAATATTAATTACATGCAAGAGGAATAATATATGTAATTTCATTATTTTCATCCACAATTGAAACATGATTTTAATAAAAAAAATGTAAAAAAGTGATAAAAAGGAACATTCTCTACTTTGCTTAAAACATCATCATAAGGAGTAAAAATGAAAATTTCACTTTCATTTTATAATTCAAAAGAGAAAGGAATAGAAGATATAATATAAATTTCTAGTTTATATACATCATTTTCATGTGAGAAAGGAACATTATCATAACTAGCATTTGAATCTTGAGTCACATTATTTCTACCTGACTTTGAAAATTATTTCATTAGGAAACCTTTGGAAAATATATTTTGTTGTTTATCTTTAATTTGAAAAAGAATAGAACATGAATTTACACTAATTTGAATAGTATTATAATTTTCATCTTTCCAATCTAAAAGGATAGGGAGAGAATTAGTACATGCATTTGTATCATTGAGATCTAGAGAGAGAAATAATTTTACTATTTTCATATAAGTGATCTAAAGAAGGAACAAGATTTTCAAATTTATCAATAGTTTGGAAAGAAGGAAACATTCATCCTTTTAAACATGTTCATCATTATAAAGAGAGGAAATGCATTATGTTATTCATTTCAACATTATGAACTCTAACTTCTTGCATGTCTATTGTATCATCATTATGTGTTTCACTAACAAAGTTTATCATTTTTAACTTTTTAGGCATTTTATCATTAGATGTAGAAGAAATAGGAGAACTAGGATCCTCATATTCATATTCAAGAAGTGTATAATCACATTCATAACCATATTAACACATTTTATGATTGTCAACATGGTCATTTATACTTACATTTTCATTATTAGTGTTTTCAATATCATAATTGTAATAAAAAGTGGATAGTCAAGGACATTGATGTTTTGCCATACAATCCTCATAGGAAATACATTGATCATCTGAGACATTAAATATGTTATGCAAAGGATGGTATCTCCTATGGTATTCAATAGGAGTAGTCATCATTAGGGTTTTAAGTTTTGACACAACCAAAAAGAGAAATAGTACAAGGCCTAGGGAGAAAAAAATATGAAGAAGCATTCTTTAATCTATGCCCATGTAATAAATTAGATCTAGAAAATAAATAAAGTAATATGAAGATGATTTTTTGGTTGAATGAGAAACCCTATAAAAACATTAAATTCAATCTAGGGTTTGGTTCAAATAAATATAGAGGAAGGGTTCCACATAATGTTTTATTCAAAATGGATCTTAACCAAAAATACCCTATAAAAATAAAACGTTTGAATGCATCACTGTAGTATTCTTATCTAATCAATATAATGTATTATTTGATAATAAATTCATTCAATCATGTGCAATAAATATAGAAATGATTATACAACTAAAGGTTAAGATAAACATATCTTATTTTCTATTTTATTTTAGACTATTATTGTTCTCCAACTTTGTCTCATTCTACAACTCAACTCTATGTTCTTATTGTTTAGGTTTTTAACTATTTTTATTCCCTAGACACTACCATTAGACTCAAAAACTATTGTCAACATTAATGTCCTTCTTATGGATGTTTTTGTCTTGCCCAAAATATAAAATCTTTTCTAAATTTGTTAGTTACACTTTTATAGGGTTTTTTTGTCTTTTTGTTGATGTATTTAGATCTTGTGCATAGGTTTTCACTGACTATGTATGGATCAAAACCCTAGTTCTTTACCTTAGGTCTTTATACCCTACCAAAAATGGGTTAGTAAGCTCATTATTTTGAGCTGACCTCAAAAACCCCTCTGTCAATGAGCACTCCCTACATAACCAATACTTTGAGGAGGGTCTCAGACTTATGTAGTTCTCCCCTATGTGTGGGACTGCATGTGAAAAATATTGTAATATGTTATATGTAGATGCATGAAATGATATAACTTTTAAATTGATAAATACCACTCATAGGTTATTATTTGGATGCTTTAGACCTTTAGTATTATTACTCCTATAACTGGTAAATAAATAAGGATGAATAGGGAAAAATAACTTAGTTATGTGATTGATTATATGAGTCTTGGTAGGTTTTTGCTTGGTATTTTCTATAAGAATAATGAGAATGCTTATAATTGTATCTATACCACACCTTTTTTGAAAATATCTTGCCATAGGGTTCAATAATAAAAATAGGTGAAACCATATATTTTGAATAGTTTACAATTTTGATGACTTTAGGTGATTAGACACTAGAAAAGGATCTAGACACTAGTGTCCCTCTATGGGTGGTAGTGTCTAAAAGGCTAGAAAATAGGTATGGATATTTAACTAGTCGTAAAGGATATTTATCAAGTTTTGAGATTTTTATAGTATATAGGTTGTTTGGTCATTATAATGATATGGGTAGAACCCTAATTAGTATTTGTCAACTTTACAAGACTAAGATGTTATAAATATTAAGTTTTAGTATCTACACTATGCTAAATATTTACCATTATGTTTACACCCCTATAATCCTCTTGTTGACATTTATCTAATAATATGCAGTTCTAATTTTATTCATCCTAGTTTATATCTAATGCTATTATTACCAAACCCAAGATATCTTGTGATGGTTTAATCATAAATTAGATGAGGATATTATTAAGATAGATAGGTTTAAGGATATATAAATTAATAAACAAGAAGGTGATAAATAAATCTATAGCAGGCCAATTAATTACAAAACTTAGATATAACATATACTAAATTTATTATATTGAGATATGTTAAAAATGGAAAGTACAACTGTGCTAGACATGATAATGACAAATAAATAATATACTTAGATGGTTCTAATGATAATATAGATATGGATCTAGAATAGGTAGGAAGTAAAATATAAGAATATTCTATAATAGTCATATAATTTTAGATTTAGTGATTTTGTTTCCATAGAAACCAACATAAGCCTAAGATAGCTATGTCAATGCTAGTGTCTAGGTCAAACGTAGGTGTCCTGTATAGAATATATGTTAGAATAGGATGTAACTACTTGGATGATTCTAGATATATTTTTGTATTTAATCTAGTGTATTCAAATTTGGGTCGTGGAATATCACTCCTTTTCAAATGATCAAACCCTTATTCTTCATCTCCATATTGATGTGGAAAAAATGGGTTAGCAGGAACATGGTTCCAAACTACCTTAAAGAAACCTTTGTCAATGAGTATTACCTACATATCCAATACTTTGAGAAGGGCCTCAGACTTATGTTGTTTTTCCTTATATTTTGGCTTATGTGTGAATCATATAATGTGTGATAAGAAAGTACAATAATAACCTAGCTTGTAGCTTGGAAAATATAGCTCTAGGATTTCTCTTTTAGTAATTCAGGCCTGTAGATGATTTTCCCCTATGATTGATATTGAAATAGAATAAAATATGGAATATTTTCTCAATGTAATGATTGATATAATGTTTTTGATAAGTTACCTTAGTATGTTATAGATAAGGAATGAATGAGGATTGATCTTGTATTTATATCAATCCCTTTGGAGAATATCAATCACTTGGGTTGCATAATCACCTTTTGAAACAAAATGAATTATAACCCATAAACTAATCAAAATTAATTTTAGGATAACATTATTGTGAGACTACATCTCAAATTTTCTCATGAATAATCAACCAAGCATATTCGAAGACTTTTATAACATAAGGACCTCCATTAAAAAGTATACTTTTAATGTATTGGGTTACAAAAGTAAAATTTCCACACAAATTTTACAATGCTTTACAATAAGATGTATAGAGAAGGAGAAGAAACACATGGACATTAGGAAGTGGAATTTTCATGCACACTCCCCCTCAATGACAAATCCAAGAGGCCCAACATTACATGAAACTAACAAAACTTAGTAGCAACAAGTGGTTTTGTGAAGATATTTGTCACTTGTTCATATTTAGGATATAACTATATATTAATATAACCATTGAGGATGTCCCCTTGGATAAAATGCATATGAACTTCAATATGTTTAGTTCTTTGGTGCTACATACCTACACAAAACTTAAATGTATCCAAAAAATAAATTAATGATAACATAGTATGGTTAGCATCACAATAACTAAATACATAAAAATATGACATATGTTTTTAGATGGTAAACACATTTAAAAAAATCAAGTCATATTATAAGCAAACAAGTTCACTACTTTGATGACAAAGTAGGTAAAAAAATATAAATTATTATATGCAATTCATTATTAGATGTCTTTAATATTGACAAGATGAGTGTCCCCAACTTTCATGTGATGTGCATACTATAATTTACTAATAATATGATACTAATTTAAGCCAAACATTAGGTATATTATTAGTAATAACTCCTTTTATAATTGGAGTCTTATCAAAACTTTGCAATTTTAATATGCTTCAACAAAATATTGAGATATAACCTCTGATACATCAAATATGGATAATTTTAGCATTATATGAAATCATCCAATCAAGAATACATGAGTTTGAAACAACTAATTTTAGAAATGTATAAATAGAATGCTTAGTAAAGTAAATGATGAAGAGTTAATAATAAAAACTCCTTTTACACTTTGCATTTCACAACATATCTTATTATGAAATGAAACATATAAGAATGTTAGTGTAAACAACCAAATGAGATTATCTAATAATATTAGCATGGAATTACCCCATTAATCAAATGAAATCATATTAATTATTGAAACATAAAAGATCCAAACTTACTGAGCATGATCTCACCAAATGTAATTGTTATCATCAAAAGTTTCACCCTTGATTATGTTATTCAATCATCCTCACTTAAGTGATAGAATGGAGACACCTATAGGCTATGGGTGGCCTATTAAGTGAGGTGCATATCTAGATAGGGATAGCTTCCTTGTTGCTATCACCCTAAACTACTACTAGACCTATTACTTATAAAGGAAAATGGTAAGAGAACTGAAAGTAAACTAAACTAAGGAGGTGATTCACCAAATTAACACCCTCAAATTGACCATAATACATTAATAATATGAATTAATCCTAAATATAATCACACTAATCAACAAGGACCTTCAAGTATGATTATTTAAACATAGAGGTCATCGAAAATGAATTGAATGAGAGGGATAATAAAGAGGTCTAAGAAAGACACTAATGATTTAAATCCTCTTCCAAACTATGTAAAGCTACCTCAAACTCACCATGTGACCTTCAATAATAAAATTCATTTGAAAATAGGTAGGAGATGATAAGTGTGTGTGTGTGTGTGTGTGTGTGTGTGTGTGTGTGTGAGAGAGAGAGAGAGAGAGAGAGAGAGAGAGAGAGAGAGAGAGAGAGAGAGAGAGAGAGAGAGAGAGAGAGAGAGAGAGAGAGAGAGAGAGAGAGAGAGAGAGAGAGAGAGAGAGAGAGAGAGAGAGAGAGAGAGAGAGAGAGAGAGATTCCAAAAATAGTCTATCCTCCTCTTTAACATGTTTTTTTAAACTTGATTATAAACTTCACCAAGTCGCATAAGAGTTCTTGTTTGAAGCATTATAAGACACTTCTTGAAGGAATAGTTACAACTTAGAAACTTAACACATGGAAACTTGGATTCATTATCAACCTCCATGAAAATATATTATTCTCAACACTTATATCTTTAATAGAAACCTTTTCTTCATCCTTAGTCATGGTAGAGATTCTTCTTCATTGGCCATATAGGCTTTCTAGTCTATTAAGTCTAATTTGCTTGGTATTATCCATTGGAATGGAAATAATACCTCCATGATAACTTATTTCAAGGTTGATAGGCATATCTAAAAACTATAGAAATATATTTTGGTATGACCCATATACTCCAAGTGATCTAATCATGATTCTTTATCTCTCTTAGGTGGCCATATCACCTTTTCATAAGCTTTTTTAGATTTCCCTTAGATTTTAGACCTATTTGAGTAATTTAAAAATAAAAAAAGTGTATTTTGGAAATTAATAAGGTATATTAACTTCAAATACAACCTCCCAAATGGTTTTCATCAGCTCATATGTCCAAAAAACCTATTTTGAGCCTAAAACCCTATAAAAGTACAACATTAAATGCATGTGTATAATTGAAAGTATATAAAAATTACATAGTGAGTACCCTATCGAAGTAAATAATTATTTTTTGGTGTTTTTTAAGTCAATTTAATTCATTTGGATCCATTAAGAAGTCAATCTCCTCCATCAGGTCTTTGGAAAGGTTTAAGAAGGGTTTAAGAGTATGCAACCTTCTTAATGATGGTTCATAAACTTATGGGTCTTAACTTGAGAAAAAATGATAGTAAATTAATGTATACAACCCCCTCCACCTTCCTCAATTATATCATATCCCCATGCACCTTCTCCTTGCACTTCACATATGAGCAAGGTTGACTTTCATGGTTGTCTAGGCCTATTAAGGAGGTTGAGAATGTTGAAAAGGTTGAGGGGGGTAATTTGGATCAATAAAGAATAAATTTTATTTATTATGACCCTAAAAATATATTTTAGGTTTTTTTAACCTCATGTGAGGTATTAAAATTATTCAATACATTAGTTAACCCTTCGAACTTAGTGCATCCTCCATTTGCTCATGACTAGGGTTTAAGAACAGTTTTATTCCAATGAACCTAGCAATCTTACATATTGAATTTTATTTATCAAGGAAGGAATTAAAACATTTTAAATTATTCCATAAATCTATTACCAACTTTTTTTAATTATTCACTCCTCAATTTCATCTTCACCAAGCAATATTTCTTCACATTTTTGCCTATAAGGATGTGTATGCATATTTAGGCCTTCTAAGCCTAATTAAGCTTATTTACCCCTATAAATGTCATAAATCATATTAAAACCAATTTAATATCATATTAAAAACTTTAAATTAAGTTTATACATCATTTACACTCGCAGTGCTTCATAGTTTCAAATAAAAATCATATTTCTCTTGCATTCTTCTAAACAAGCATGTAGATGCCTATAGGCTACTTGACTATAGTTTGGAGATATACCTTATTCAATAGAATTATATTTACATTGAGTGATATTTTTTTTAAAAATTAATTAAATTCATTTTCCTCCTAACCTAACTAAAGACCTCTTAACCTTCAATTTTGCTTGACACAAGCCAATAGGTCTATATTTAGGCCTCTTAACAGGTATGAAGGTTATATTTTTCATGTAGAAATTTAATGATCTAATAAATGTTATATATTTTTTTCATGATTCATTTATATTTTTTATAGAGCTTCCCACTTTCCATTTCACCTTCCACATGTGGCATTTGGTCACACTACCTATAAAGTCTATAGGTGGTTATTCAGGTTTGCTTGACTGCAAGTCACAAAATGTAAAGCTATCAAAGATTAAAAAACACTTACTAAGGTGATTAAAACTATATGAACCTTAATTAATATTTAATTCTAAATTTTACATCCTTTCATACCCTTCAACACCACTACGAACATGCTTCTTTTGCTCTTTACTTGCTAATAAGCCTATAGACTATCTTTTAGGCCTAAAAACCTTATTTTTTCCTATGTTTTTATCATTATTGAGCCCAATTTATTTATTATTTACTATTAAATTATGATAAAATAATAATAATATATTTTTCTCTCATTCCACAAGCTTAAGTTTCCTTGAAAATATTCTCAAGGCCTTAACAGTATTTCACCTAGACTCACACAGTTCTACTTAGCCAACACAGTACTCAATATGATTAGATCAAATTTAAATTAAATATATCATTATAATATTATTATATATCACAAAAATATTATCCCAATAATATTTTAATCAATCCATGCATTCTTTATCTCTTGCATCTTTCACATGCATGTCCCTTAAAGCTCACCTTCTTGGTACTAGCATCAGAAGCATGCAATGGCTCAATAAGACTACTTTGTGTGATGAATGAATCTTGAGTAAGGATGGAAAATTAATTTATAATATTAATAATACCATAATATATCTCTCCATGCATTTGTAAAATCTTGGTTTATCTCTTCATGACTTCAACAAGGATATCTTGAACTGTAACCTATAATAACTCATTTGAAGGCATGGTTCTCTCTCACACTTCATTTTTTTATATCTCATTTGATGCTTATAAATGGTTTAAATATGATTATATGAGGAGTGATAGGATAAAATAATTTTATTATGGGTCACTTGAAGTGAACAAACCTTTAGATTGATAAAATCCTACTTGTAGGTTCTCTTCTAAGACTACAACTTACTCAAATGGAGGTTTCATCATTCTTGAGGCTCACACATTTGAAAAAATAACTATAAAATGGTGTGGGGAAGATGATGAGGATTTTCATGATACCAACCAATCAATCATTTTCACTATTGATCTCAACAGTGCCTTGAAAATATCTAAAATCGAACATGTAAGATTTGAAGCTTCTTTTTTGCCCCTTAACCTATTAATAATGGGGCTTAAACAAACAAAAAATTCCAAAAAGTGGAAGGTAATTATCATCCTCTCTTATGTCTAAGATCTTGGATTCTAATTTTCTCTCTCATAAAATTACCATTCATAAATTGGTTGACTATCTTAAGCTGCCAAGAATACCAGTAGAGAAATGGAGTGGGTTTTTGCACTATTTGGCTTTGCACCTCCACTTTTTGCATGTATTTTAGTTTTATAATACCATGGGAGACTTTGGGATAGTTTATAACTTTCCATCCATTATAAACCCTCTACACAAGACCACCAAAAGCATGTTTTTCTCAAGATTTTATTTATTATGCTCTTTAGAACTATTGGAGATGATGAACCAGGTAACTCTTCACCTTCCCCTGACATATACAAACATGTAAGAGAGTTAAAAAATGTTTTATATCCTCCTTTACCTATATCTATCTTAAAAAATCTTCATTAATGTATTGGAGAATGATACATGGCAGTTACAAATAGACTCCAATGTTGAAAATCAGTCAAAAAAGACATTTGAATGATATGTACATTCATGTACAAGCATGATGTTATCATATAGGTGTTAGATGACTTAAAACCTTATTTTTCCAAAGATAAAACTTTTATATTTGTTATTGACTAGTAAGTTTCATTTTCACATTGAAATCCACAATAAGACTAAAGTAAGAAAATACCTCAATCTTGTCATAATTATCTTAAACTCTCCAAAATGCCTTAAAAACAATCTGATCCACTTACTAGTTTTTATTCTCTGACCCATTTGACCAGATTTAGACCATATTCATTACTTGCAGGGTTACCACCTTATTTCCCTGGGCATGCCTCCACGTTGACTTGATTTCCCACGCACCTTAACTTTTTAAAACTTAGATTGAACAAAGCTAAACATAAAATGGATACCATAAAGAAAAACCATTTGATGACAAGACAACATGACTTGACCTAGTTGCCAGCTAGACCATCCTAAATGACCTTGTAAGCTACCAAGGAAAACATATTATTTATCATCATAGATCATTAATGACTAAGAAAATACCTTCATAATGGATATCAACAAAGTTAAGACCATGAAAATCAAAGTTTTAAATGATCCTCATTTAAGGTATCCAAATTTTGGCTAATAACAATAACAAAACATGATCATATTGTCAAATTAAGCAATATGTTTTGCATATAATGTATTTTAATGCTAGATCATATGAATTGAAAATAATCATAATATGTATTTATTAAAATATAATAGTAATATGTATTTTTCAAGAATCAAACTAAATCATTTTACGAACAAATACAATGTAGATGAGACACTATCAGTATAGTTAGTATCTCTAAAGTAGTAACAAAATAGTTTTATCAAATAAAATAAAATTCCATGAGCATACATGTATTTTAATGTAAAAAAATACAAATATTAAGCATGGATTCTATTGAGAATATACATAACATTATTCATTGCTTTGGCCCATAATAACTAAGAGAAACATTTGTAGACTGTAACATTGTTCTATCCATATCAATAATGGTGTAATTTATTCTTTCAAATATACCATTTTTCTAAGGGAAATAAGGATTTGTTAATTCTCTTTAAATAAAAAAATTAATATAAAAATAATCACACTTTTTACTAATATATTTGCCATCATTATCCATTTTTAATCTCTTAATAGAAAAGTCAAATGCATTTCAACAACTTTAAATTCCTTGAATTTAGACAACACATCAAATTTATTTTTAATGAAATATCACAAAATTATTTTAGTGTAATCATCAATAAAATTAATAGTATATAATGAGCCATTCAGATATACAACTTTAGTAGGTCCTACAGTGTCACTATGAATCAATTATAAATGATGTGAAGAATTAATATCAAGATTCTTGTAAAAGGCGTTAGTATGTTGCTTACCACATAAGAAACCATCACAAGTTTCATGATGATAAATTATAGAAGGAATTACAAAATAAATATTATGAGCATATATATCATGTAAAATTATAAAATCAACATGACCTAATATTTTATGCCCTAATTGAGATTCATTCTTATTATGCAATGAAAGAAAATATGCAGAAGGAGAGTAAATGTATAAACTATTTTTTTAAACACTTCCAATAATCAAAGATCTAGATTGATTTATAATGGACCAGATATGTTTAATCAATGTTATGAAAAAATTATCATTAGTAAGTTGTGAACAAGATAACAAGTTCTTTTTTAAGCTTAAGTACATAAAAAATATCATTTATAATAACATTTGAAAATTTATCTTTTCTACATTTAGTTGTTTCTAAGAAATAATTATCTCATAAGTAAATAATTTTAAAGATATATTTAGAGTCAAACTTATATATGAAATTCATATGGTTCGATGCACCACTATCTAAATTCCACTCATTTTAATTTGAAGCAAATAAAGTAACATATCAAGCAATAATATTTTGATCCTGATTGTTATTTTGATTAGGGTTTTGATTCTTCTTCTTGTTTTGATTAGATTAATTCCCTTTGTTATTTTTAAAAGTTTGATTATTAAATCTATCTTTATTTTTATAACATATTTCTTTTCAAAGACCAAACTTACTAAATATCTTGCAATTTTCATTAAATTTAGGTTTATGATTTTTATTACTAGATTTCTTATTCTTATTTGAGCCAAAAATAAAATTAGGATTAAAATTATAGTTTTTATTATTATTAGAAATTTTATTTAAGGTGAGAAGTGTCTGAGTGGAATTCTATTTAGAATCAAAATTGGTAATTACTTTCTCTTCTTCAACCAGGAGAATAGACAAGGTGGTAAGGTTAGGGATGTCGTACTCAGTTTGGTACATAGAATTCAAAATTAAAACAAAATTTTTAAATTTTTTATGAATATTTAATTTTATAATAAACTAAATAAATTGATCCAAAATCAAATTATAGTTAAAACCATCTAACCAAGCTTTAATATTCTTAATTTTAGCAAAACAATTCACAACCTTTTCATCACCTTTCATAGGTGTAGTTAGCAATTCAAGGGTTAACTTAATAATTTTTTAGAGATGAGTACCCTCATGCATAGATCCAAGGATATTATAAGCATTTCTATGATATTTTTGATTACCAATGTGGAGAAGGAATTCATCTTGAATATTTTTCAAGATAATGGATATATCTTCCTATGATTTCTATTGAAATGCATTGGTAAGCTCATGGGTCACATATTGTCTAGAAGGGGATTTTTCAATCCCAATAACAATATTTCATAAATTTTGGGCCATAAATTCTACTTTAATATAGATTTTTCAAATATTTATAGTTTTTTCAAATATTATAATTATTTCCATTAAGCAATTGTGATTTATTTAAAACAAAAATAGGTGAAGCCATAGCTTCACTTTAAGAATAATAATAAATAAATGCTTAACATTAATCCATTTTAGTGTGAATTTTAACTTTATTTGAAAGTAAAAACTATATTTCAAGTGTAAACACACAATAATTATTCAATTTAATGCTAGACAAATTAATAAAATTACAAAATATTATGACAAAATAAGGTGTCACACGTGTTGTAAAAATACCCTAATATAAGCACAACTATTTTAAAAAGTTTTTTAATGAGTTTTTAAAATTAATTTTTTAAATAAATTGAATCACACATATAAATATACTTAATTACAAAATTTAAATGTCAAATAATGTAAAAAATTGAATTAGAGTTACACTAAACTAGGTGTCAAAAGAGTCATACTCAAAACAACCACCTAGACACTATTATTAAAAAAATTGTAAACATAATAATAAGAGGTTTAGAAACACAAAATTTACCATGTCAATGTGTCTAGAGAGTGTCAAAACCTATGGATCGACTGGTTACATGACTATGTTTAACAAAACACTCATTAGGTCAAAAGTTGAATAAAGTTTAACATGTCAATTATGGTTTTAAATGCTTGAAAAGTTGGCACACAAACCAAAAAAATATAATTAAATTTAAAAAACTATTTGACAAAGTCAAAAAAATTTGAATTTAAGGGGTTTTGAAGTTGGAACCTCCTTAGTTACAAGTTTTTAACCAGAAAAAGCCACCAATCCTTCTAGGAACCTAGTTAAGAATATATATATATAACATGCATGTAATTTTTTTTTAAAGTAAAAAATAATAAAAGTTTTAGGTAATTAGTTATCTCCCAAAGTTGGGCCTGAGGTTGGAAAAGAAATATTTAATAAATAAGTTTATTTTTTAAATAATTTTATAAAATATATCAACCAAATTTTATACGTATATTTGTAGATGGTAATGGTGTACTTGTGGAAGTAGTAGTGCTTACAAAAAATTATATAAGCCACTAGAGACCTCCAAAATTTGCCAACCTTATTGAAAGCTTGAAAAAAGGCATAATAGAGATTTAAAATTCAATTTTTGATAAAGAATTCAATATTTTCAATTACATATGATAGCCATGGGGCTGAATGAAAAATCATAAAGCTTAGAAGAGGCTACCAAAGCCTTTGTAAATTTTCCAATCGCCCTAACTTTGCCTGTTGAACCTATAAGAAGCTTCAAATTTGGAATTTGACTGAGAAAGGGATTTTTAAAAACTTTCCAAATTGTATAACGTCACCTCACATAGAGATAAAAAAATAAGTACTTGAGGAAACCTTCTTGGCATATACATATGCTTCCAAGAGGCTTACACTTAAGATCTAACCTCTTTTAGCAATAACCAGGCTATAAAATGATTGAAAATAATTATTTTGAGATTTTTTTTTAGGAAGAAGGCCATACCATAGGTTGTACAACTCCTCTATAGGCTAAAAAAACTTGAAATTAATTCTAATATAATTCACCACTTGTCTACCAATTAATTTTACCCCACTAGATTTGATTCCATGATAATATACTTACATAAAGTAATAGCAAAGATCTAGAAGAGAATAGAATAGCAAAGCATAACACGTTGACACAAAGATTAGGTGGATAAACCTCCAAAAGAGTTAAAAAAAAACCCACAGTATTTGATATTCAATATTTGAAAAATAATAATAACCCCAATACAAATTCTTTTTCCTTCTCACTTCTTCACAAAAGGCCTTCACAAGACTCTTTGACCACCTGAGATATTTACAATATATCAAGAGTTCCTGATATTATTTTACAATAGGGGTAAACCCTATTTATAATATTCATGAGAGGAAGTGACAATTGTGAAATAATGGGTCCATCCACCCTAACGACCCATTTAATTAAATTTTATAATTATTAAATAAATATGATTTTATTATTTATTTTCACAAAGTTTTTACCTCATGCTAATAAATAATATATTATTATTATTTAATTATTTACCAAGGCTAAGGGATGAAAATCCCACTTAGAATTAAATGTTCTAATAGTAAATTAGAAATTACTGTGGATTGACAATGTCTCATCTATAACATTAATTTAGACAAAGTTTTTATTATATAAATGAGATTTAAGAATCTAAGTCAATTCCACTCACACAAAACTCATTGCTACTGAATCATGACTATCAGATGATATCAGGGGATAGTTATATGAGATGCATACTAACATCCTCATATATTTATCACCTATTATCCAAGAAATAAGTCTAATAAATTTCACATATATATTTAAATTATAACAATCACAGATTGCAACATAATCTCAACTCAAATAGTCATGTAAAGTACAAACAAATATAACTCATCAATCATATTGATTCCACACTCAACCTCAATAGTGATATGTATAGATTATGTAATTGAACTATACATAAACCAATCATACACATAGGTGTATAAAAGGAATCCAAGTCTAAAACACTAAATCCATTTCATAATATATCTTTAATCCCAATTCAAATATACATAAATGGTAATATAGAATTTAGCCAATAATATAACTAGTGAATCTCAAAATAGCTCATAAACAAAATTAAGTCTCTAAGTTTTCTTTATTAATATCTCCTATCTCATTACATCATGCTCTATTATATAATAAAATCTTATTAAAATAATATTATAGTCTAATTATATTTTAAAAGCAAGATTTGCCCTATTGTTCACATGTAAATAAGAGCCATTTACATATTTTATAATATCTGATAATGTATATATAATATACTTAAGTTTTATCTCTACATTACCACTTGTCTAATATACTATTACCACTCATACAACCTATGGACAATTGTCCTCATAAATATACAAAGTCATTCAAATGATTCATACTTAGAATTTTCCCTTTTATAACCTACAACTCTTCAATACCTTAAAAAGTTGACAAGTCTATACTTTGTTTTGATACATATGCATACATAAATGAATGTAACTATATTTATTTGTACATATAAATAAATTTAAATTTAAATTCATTTATGCATACAGTTAATGTAAATTTTTAAACTAGATAATCAATGTATATATGCTTATATTTCTTCATAAATAATAAATGTACAAGTCTATAATATTTTCACTATAATTTTTAAATATACTAGTTCATCAAAAAGGGAATAAATATATGTTTGGGTTTGATATATTTTCACACATATATGAATTTACTCTTCATAACTCTTACATATACCTATACATCTATTTATGCATAACTCTAAAGTAACTTGCAAAACCCCATTGAAACTTCAAATCTGACCACGTATTTACACATGGTCAAATGTGTGTGTGTGTGTGTGTGTGTGTGTGTGTGTGTGTGTGTGTGTGTGTGTGTGTGTGTGTGTGTGTAATTGTTAATATGTTGGCTTCAATCTCAAGGGAATAACTAAGAACCCTATTATAGGTTGCCTCAATAGAATATTAACAATTTGTAGCTACATATCCATTAGGTAATGGTAAATATGCCTTATGTCATTGAATAAAGTTTCACATAATATGTACATCATTAATATGAACATCATTACCAGCTTTTACTGATTCAAAAATTATATATATATATATATATATATATATATATATATATATATATATATATATATATATATATATATATAATCTTGCTAAGGTTTTCAAAAACATACTTTATCAAGACTTATTCCAAATTTTTACTCATGATCAAAACATTAATAATTTGTACAGTCAAACCCTCAAATTTATGTCAAAATAATTATATGAAGGATACATAGTGAAGTTTGAACAACTCAACAAATTCCTAAATCTATAGTAGCTTAGTGGGTTATCAAAGAATTTTTATTGTTATTTGAACCCATATATAATATATAATGAATTAAAATACATAGTTCCTTATTTTTAAAAATAAAATTGACCCTACTATATTATGACAACCAATAAATTTTCAAGTAATGCACAAATAAAATGTGAACCATGAATGAATCTCTGCTACACCCTTAACCATTAGCATGTCTATGGATATGTGTAGTCAACTTATGGCTTGCATAACCCTTTTGCATATTATTTTACATTTATTTATGCATTAATATACTTAGTAGGTTTGCCTATGGGTGTAACATGGCCTTGTTATACTATATATAGGAGGTAGGGTTAGTTATTCATCATCATATTTGATTATTTATTCTTATTGAAAGCATTTGGGAGGTTTCCCTCTCAAAGTGGCTTATCTATTATTCATATTTTCTGCTATATTTCCATATCATTATGATATACTACTATATATATACTTATTAAGTGAATTAATATCATTTCATCAAGTGGTATTAGAGTGTCGATTTGGGCCATAATTAGGTCAAAAACCCTAGATCTTGAAATTTGGATATATCTTGCAATCGGGTGCAAATTTCTTTGCAAAGTTTTTACTGGAGTTGTAAAATAATTCAAATTAGTTACCATTAAAAAATTAGATCATTTTGATTTTATTTCAAAAGTTATCACCATTTTATGGTTTTTCATAAATTTGCTCCATGGCTCACAATTTATAGAATTTTCCCAATTTTTTTATATTTTTGAAAACCTTGGAAAATCTTATTTTGGGTCTATTCTTTGATATTTGTGATTTTAGGCCTAAATATTTAAAAATATTAGTGGTCAAATTTGGGTTAAAAAGGTAAATAAGGCCCACCATCAAGCCTTTGTCTAGTTAGTCCTAACAGTCATGGATGGGGGAAAAGGCAAGACACCCATAACACTACTTTAGGGGATGACATGGAGTCTCAAATTTAGTCAAATCTATATGGCCTAATGCAAAATGGCATGCAAATCCAAAATCAAATATCAACAATGCAAGGGGAGCTTAATGGCATGAATAATTAGTTACATCAAATCAAGACATAATTAGCTATCATTTCATCTTATTTACCACTCAATAACCCTCCATGTTTTCCTTCTGGTCCTCTTCCTCTTAATACTAACACCACCAATATGGGGATAAAACAAATGTTACTAAAAGTATACTTGTGTAAGTTTGATAGTAAAGATCCACTCAGATCACTTAAATTGAAAATCTATTTGATTTACACCAAACTCCTAACTCTCAAAAGGTGGTTGTGGCATCTCTATATCATTGGTTTTATGCTCAAAAGAAGAAGATTGGTGCTCTTATCACATGGTTAGTATTCTCTGATGAAATGATGTCTCATTATCAAGATAATTTTTCTAAAAAATACTTTTACCAATTAGCTAAACTATGACAAATAGGAATAGTGAAGGATTATATTCATCAATTTTAAATATATCCTTACGTGTGGAGGATATCACTAAGTCAAATCTGACTAATTTTTTTTTGGGTGGACTAAAAGATAGTATCCATTTGGAGGTTCATATGTTTAACCCCATAACTATATCCAAATCTATACCAAGGGCATGCTTGGTAAAATAAAAAGAGATGATAAAACATCATCCTTTCACTACTAGTCAAGAACGCACCTTCCCAACTCCATCATGGCCTCAACCTACCAAATTGACACCGCAATAAATTAAGGAGAAGTGTGCCAAAGGGTTGTGTTATGGTTGTGATAGTAAATAGAGTAAAGGTCACCAATGTGCTAAAAATAATTTATTTTGCATTGAAGGGGCTGATGAGGATGAAGAATATGAGGCATATATTAAGGGTTTTGAAGGACCTAAGGATAAAGTTGTATATTCTCAACCTACTATCTCCCTCTATGCCCTTGTAGGTATTTATACTCCTTAAAATCTTAAGGTGGTGGGTTTCATTAAGAAATAGAAGGTCACAATTTTGATTGACTCAAGTAGTACACATAATTTCATAAATAATAAGTTGCTTTCTCATTTGAATTGTTTCATCTATCCAACCCCAAAATTTCAAGTCATGATTGTAGATTGTGGTATAGTTAATTGTTCTAGAAAATGCCATAGTATTAAGTTAGTAATGGGGGGACTAATTTCTATATTTTCCTATGTTTGCTATTCCTATGGTCAGGACTAACATTAATTTGAGAGTATAATGGCTCACCACATTAGGTACTATTGAAAATAATTTCCATGAATTGTTCATGTATTTTTATTTTAAAGGCAAGCTAGTGGAAGTATGGGGATTAAGATTTAAATCTCCACAAATGGTTAGTTCACATCAGATGACCAAGATGCTAAAAAAAGGTGATAAAGGATTTTTGGCATGATTTTTTTACATTGATGTTTAAAAAAATAAGGATTTTACCCATCTTGAGTTACAACAAATATTGGATCAGCATTCAGTTATTTTTGGACCCATGCCAAAAAGTCTTCCTTCTAGTCGTACTCTTGATCATACCATCAAACTCATTACTAGAAGTACACCACCCAAAATCAAAACATAGAGATATCATTATTCCCAAAAGAGTGAAATTTAAAAAATGGTACAATATTTTTTGGAAGCAAGTACAATTCACCATTGCTAAATTGAATATTCTTCTCTAGTAGTCATGGTATGAAAGAAGGATGAAACTTGGAGGATGTGCCTAGATTATAAAGAGATCAACAAGTTCACTATCAAAGATAATTTTTCTATTCCTATAATTTATGATTTGTTAGATGAATCACATGGTGTTGTTTATTTTACCAAATTAGATCTTTACTCTAGGTATCATCAAATCCAAATCCATGAGGAGGAAATTCCTAAAACAACCTTTTATACTCATGAAGGCCATTATGATTTTTTGGTCATGCCTTTTTATCTCACCAATGCACCATCCACCTTCTACAGTTTGATGAATATGGTTTTTAATCCATTTTTGAGAAAGTTTTTACTTGTGTTTTTTTATGACATCCTTATTTATATTGAAAATTGGGAAGACCACTTGCATCATGTGAAACAGGTACTTTCGATTATTAAGAAACATTAGTTGTATGCTAAACCATCCAAATGTGATTTTTGAGTTTGGGAAGTGGAATATTTATATCATATTATATCACATGAGGGAGTAAAATTTGATCCTAAAAAAATCGAAGCCATCATGGAGTGGTAGATTCCTAAGACACTTAAGAAACTAAAGGGATTTTTGGGGCTAACTAGTTATTATCATGGGTTTGTCAAACACTATGGTAGTATTTTAGCATCGCTAACTTCCTTATTGAATAAAGACTCCTTTTAGTTGACTAATATAGCTACCAAAGAATTTGGACAACTAAAAATGGCTCTATGCACTACCTTGATATTAGTTAATCTAGATTTTTCTAAAACATTTATGGTCGAATGTGATGCATCTAGTTATGGTATGGATGAAATACTCATGTAAGAGGGTAGGCCCATTGCCTTTGAAAATTATCAATTGAAGGGTAAAAATAATCTCAAACCCATCTATGAAAAAGAGATGATGGATATTCTACATGCATTCAAACAATATAGACCTTATTTATTAGGTCGTCACTTTTAGGTAAAGATTGATCATGATAGCCTTAAATATTTTTTTGGAATAATGGTTATCCTCTGAAGAACAACAAAAATGGTAGATGAAAATGTTATGTTTTGATTTTAAAATAGTCTAAAATAAAGGAAAATAAAATGTGGTGGCTGATGTACTATCTAGGTGAGATGAACCAATTGAGGCATTGTTGTGTGCCATGACCATTTGGTAGGCAGACTGGCTTAAAGAAGCAATGGAAAAATGGGAGAATGATAATATTACCCATTCAAAATATATAGCAGAGTTTTGATGGGATTGAAAATTTTACATGGAATGGGAATGCATTATGGTAAAAAGATAGACTATATCTATGTCAAAATTCTCTTCTCAAATAGAAAATCCTTCAAGAACTTCATGCATCTCCACTTGGCAGTCATTCAAGGTTTTTGAAAACCTATCATAGAGTCAATAAGGATTTTTTATTGAAAAGACTCAAGGGGGATGTACAAAAATATGTGGCCTAATGTATGGTCTATCAGTAAAATAAAGGTGAAACCATTAAAACCCTAAGTCATTTACAACCCTTATCCATCCCTAGTCAATGGTGGGAAGAGGTATCTATGGATTTCATTATTGGGTTATCACAATCTGAAGGTAGAAATTTTATAATGGTTATTGTGGATAGACTCACAAATTATGCTCATTTTTATTCTTTATCTAAATCATTGGTGGTCAGTACAGTAGCTTCTACCTTCCTCAATATAGGTCAAAAATTGCATAGTATTCCCAAAATTATTATTAGTGATCAAGATCCCATATTCACTAGTAATTTTTGGACATAATTATTTGCATGCTTGGGAACCCAATTGGCTCATATCTCATACTATCATCCTCAATTTTATGGACAAATTGAGGTAGATAATAAGTGTCTAGAAGGGTACTTTCTTATTTTATGTCAGATAAATACGATAAATGCGTTCAATAGCTGCCCTTGGCTAAATGGTGGTATAATACTTTAGTGCATAATTTATCCAAAATTTCTCCTTTTATGGAATTTTATGGATACCATCCCCATACCTCACTTCACCCTTGAAGACCCACCCAAAGGTATGTGTAGTGGAGGAACACCTTCAACATCAACAAGAAGTCATTATTAGTTTGCATGAAAATTTAGCTTTGGCCCAGAATCACATGAAGCAAAAAGTAGATCAACATAGGAGTGAGAGGCATTTTGAAATTGGTGATTAGGTTTTTTTTTATTTGTATCCATATAATCATATGTCCTTAAAGCAATATAAAAAGGATAATAAGCTATCCCTTAAGTTTTATTCCCTTATAAGATCTTGCAAAAAATTGGTAGTGTGGCCTATAAGCTAGAATTTCCTCCATCCACTCACATTCATCTAGTATTTTATGTATCTTCCCTTAATAATGTCATTGGATCGAGAGTTACCACTCAAACCAAGTTACCAGAATTAGATGAGGAAGGGAGGGTTATTCTTGATCCTAAAGTGGTCCTTCAAACATGAACTAAGCAACTATGATCTAGACTGATTATTGAGTGTTTGATAAAATGGAATAATTTGCCTTCTAAAGATGCTACTTAGGAGGATTAATCATTCATGCAATAACATTTAAGATTGCTTCAACATTGAGGACAAAATTGTTTTGAAGGGGAGGGGCATGTTATGCCCTTAACCATTAGCATGTCTAGGGATATGTGTAGTCAACTTGTGGCTTGCATAACTTGTTTGCATATTATTTTACATTTATTTATGCATTCATATACTTATTAGGTCAGCCTATGGGTTGCACATGACCTTGTTAGACTATATATTGGTGGTAGGGTTAGTTATTCATCATCATATTTGAGTATTCATTATTATTGAAAGCATTTGGTAGGTTTCCCCCTTGAAGTGGCTTATCTATTATTCATATTTTTTGTTATATTTCCATATCATTATGATATACTACTATATATATACTTATTTGGTGAATTAATATCATTTCAATCTCCCTGAGGTAATTTTAACAAATATTATACTTTCAAATTTGCTAAAGGAAAGGGCTCAGTATCACTTTTATAGGCCTTGGGATGGAATTAAATCCAATCCCTAGGTCTATAAACATGATACCCTAATTTTCATAATAGATCTACCAGTATATACAATTGTATAGGGTATAAACTAGGTCAATCATCTATTAAATTTATTTTATTCAACACACCCCACCTTGGATTTTCTTTGAAAAGTGGGGACCTTCTTTATTTTTATAATTCTTGTTTATTATTTGGGTTATGCATGTGTTTTTGGATTCTTTTATTATCTATGGAAATTGGATGTTTTAAACATTAAATCACTATTGAGAGAACCTATTTTCTCCTATAACCCATTTTCCATTAGAAGGACTTATTGAAACTAATCTATTAATGGAAAATTTAGAAGTTTGATATGTATGATAGGTATTTGAACTTGTTTATTTAGGTTATTTTATTTATATTTACTCGTTTGGATTCATTTTATTTGATATTATAGACATTTTTGGTTTTTGACAACTTTCTTTCTTTGATAACTTTTTGGTCTTCAACATTTTGGTCTTTGAGAACATTTCAATCAAAAGGTTTTGGTCTTATGAAAATTTATTTTGGATTTTGTTCCCATATGTAGCTTTTCATTTATAAAACTTCCTTCAGATCATTTTTTTGGCATCTCTTATGCGATAACTTTACTTTGAAAATTTTGGTCTTTGAAAGGTTTTGAGTTTTAGGAACTTTCTCTTCAGTAACTTTCATTCAAAGACTTTCAGTCTGGAAATTTATCTATGGTAACTTCTTCCCAAATGATAATTTCCCCAAATAACATTTAGTTTTTGGGGACTTTATCTTCAATGACTTTCATTTGAAACCTTTTTGTTGGGAAATTTATCTTCAATGACTTTCCCTAATAAATCTTCCTAAATGAATCTCTCTGAAGAACATTTTGGTCTTTAGGGTCTTTTGTTCATAACTTTGGGCTCACCTTATCACATATTTTATCCCAAATGCAAATGTTGACCCACCTTGATTAAGCCATGTAGTGACAAGTGTCAAGTAGAATAACATTGTGCCCCCCCTGAATGAGTAAGCATCCTATGTGGCATGCCCACTAGGCCTAGGTGGTCATGTTTAAATTCAATGAAGGTGAAAAGTTCATAGACATTTGTGACTAATGGCACATGAACTAGAATGAATGCTAAAAGCTATAAAATTGACCCATTATCTAAGATCATGTCATTTTATTATAATTAAGCTCGAGTACACATAGATTTATATGATTTCAAGAGCCTTAGTTACATCTAAAATAATCTATGATTTTCATACTAGAGTTTTAAGCCACCATTTTCAAGAGCTGAAACCTTACCAACACTAAGAACTAGCAATTACAACTTCATTTAGGGTATACAAGGGATCTTTATCACCATCTAGGTTCTCTACTAGATATAGTTTTTTATATGATAGTGTCTGATAATCTCTATGTGAATTACTTGGCTCTATGGGAGGTCATAAAGAATTTAGACCTATTTGTTTGAGAAGAAAACATATATATTTAATAAAAACAAGTTATATCTATATTACTACCCTTAAAATTCTAAACCCTCCATTACATGACTACTAAGCTAGAATTCATGCCATGCATTAACTTATTATGATACATGTTCTTCAAAAGGAGAGTTGTAGATGATAGTTTCTTACATTATGTCAAAAATAGCACCGTTGTTTCATATATATCAATAAATGCATTCATTTAGAATTTATGTTTATTTATATATCAGGAAACACTACATTTGATTTACATAGTGTGGTTGGTTGGAATAAAAATAATAACATAGAATAAGTAGTAAGAAAATGGCTTCTTCTAGGAGATACTTTTACACTCAAAGAAACCAATAAAAACCTCATGCCCATCACCTAATTCTAGATGGGAATTTGTATTGGCATGGCATTATTATATTGATTATTTAGTCACCCAAGTATTCATATCCTTCATCTAGAATGGGTACCACTACTTGACCTGATCATCACCTTAGAGTACACCTATGCACTAGGGGAATTTATCAATGCCTACCAATAATAATTTATACTACATAAAGATAAGAGGCCCCAGGGTAAAAAATTCTACATGATGTCATAAATTTAGACATAGTAATGGGGACTATCTATAAACATAATTAGGATTTATGGAATACAAACCCTGAGTACATCAAGAATATATTATGTGAATTCTATTCATTTATCCACATTTATGCATATGTGAGGAACATTTAAAGAATTGTAGAGGATTTTTATCCTTAAGTTTGGATGGCAATTCATGTCCAATATCTAGCTAATATATCTAAGAGCATCTCCAATAGACTCATATCTTTGGGTGATTATTGGTTGTACCCAGACTATATTGTTATCATGGTTATGAGACATAATTTCAAACCTCTTCATCTCCACAAGTTCATCCCAAACAAAGTTGTTAATCAAGAGATTGCCTTCCAATTATGGAATGGGATAGATGAGGACTTGACCAAGAGAAAGAAGAGAACCTTCCATGGATCCCATCTCATAATTAAGAGGATCTAATACACATACTATAGGCACTTCAAATAAGTTGGTAATGCAAGGAAGGATTATGCCTTGGCTAATCTACCCTAGAAGTATTGGGACCCCATGGGAAAGTGCCAAAAAATGTTCATAATTTGGGCATCCCTTACAAGCATGATCATTTTTATCATGACTTCTCATTCATCAATGTAAAATATGATGCAGAAGTCAAGGAAAGGGATTAGATACTAGCTTGAGTGAAGACTTTCTAAGGTTAATATAAGTAGATCCCTCCCTTACACTTGGGAAATCTAAATTTAGGATCCCATCACTATGGGGATGGACATAATCTAATTTATGGAGTGACAAACTTTTCTAATATCCACAAGACCAAATCCAAGACCCTCAACATCCACCCATTATGATGATAGCTCCTCAACAAGATCAAGAGTAAGTTGTAGGGAAGACATAAGTTGATTTTGATAAAGAGGAAGAAGAGTATTCTCAATTCCAAATGTCTACTTTTGAATTGATTAAGGTAAAATAAGAACTATTTGAAGAATCAATTTAGATAGAGGCTAGCACTATGGAGGTGAAAGAGGGAATCATATGCTTGGAATATTATAATGAGGAATATATTTCACTTACTATGATAGCTTCAACAATCATAACCTCTAGTATGAATCTTCCCTTTCCTACCCAACAAATGATTGTTCTTAGTTTGAGAGAAAATTAATTTATTATAAAATAAAATCTATGGCAGAGAGGCCATAGACTCCATCCATAAAGGTACCAATTGGGAAAGCACAACCTTTAATTAAATGTGAGCCAAGCCATGAGGTACATAGAGAGGTTTTCTAGAAAGATAAGGTTATAAGCTTACAAGGGTTAAAAGGAAAGGCACCCCTTAGTGGTGACTAATCAGGTCAGGGTGATCTGTTTATTGATCCCATTGGCCTTTCTCCTGTTATATCATTACTAGTTATTTATTGTTTACCATTTCCATATTTTAATAATTTTGTTCTTATGTCATCATTCCATATTTGGCCTATTTTCATTATGTCAACAACTTCTCCTTTAGTCTCCACCTCTGCTTCCACTACCATTAGCCAACTCATCACCAAAGTGTTAGTTTCTTATACTCAACACCAATGTCCTCATCAGAAGCAATGTAAACCACAACATTGGTGGCCATAAAGAGAGCTCCAAAGAAGAAACTAGTCTACATTGTTCATCTCATGCCACATCTATGGAATGTAGGCTGGTCTAAGATAATATGGCCTTCAATGCCTAAGTTAACCCCTGAGATTGATCTTAGAGAAGACACTCAAATAGAGGCATGACCATTAGATCCATCAAAGCTGACTCAAACAAATTGGGCCAAGGAATTATGAGCATTATCTTCTAATAGGGTAAACTTGAAGACCATTGAGCTACCCATTGTAATCTCTCTCTTTGATAAATAAATAGCCTAAATGTAAAGGGTGAGGAAGAGTAAGATAGAAGATAGTGGTGGGCAAGGCCTATATTCTATAATAAAGAGAGGATATTTAATTTCAATTAAAAAGAAAAGATATAAATAAGGGTCATTCCCTTTACATTAAGGACTTTAAGTCCTACATGTAAACCCACACTGGAGTAATGTTATCCATTCATGAGGGAATATAGTAGGCAAGAAGAGAATTAAAAGAATTAGAGGCCCTTAGGGAACAACAATAGGTAATCTACATTCCCTCTAGGATAGAACAAGATGTTCAAAGTAAAACATTAAATTTATATGAAATTTTAGATACTATTCATTCTTTAAGAGAAAAATTGGCTCCCATCCAACCATAATAATAAAATTATTCAAGGTTATCAAGGAAAATGAGAATAGATTGAATTTCTCTGTTTTGTATACTACCAATAAGGCATTCATCCATTTAAATTTGATGACCCCTAGAGGTATAGAATGCACTAAATATAGTATTCATTAGGACCCAAGAGGACCAATAATGGGTAAATGTTGTGGATTCTTTACCTATTAATATCATAAAATAAGATAAGCATGCAATGTAAATTTTGAATGAGCTATAATTGACATGTACATGGGATAACACTAAGAAATTGGTGGCTAGGTCTATTGTTTATCAAATGATATAAAAAGATTTTTATAATTTCAAGTAGAGTTTTTAAGAATTGACTTTAGAAGATATTGAGGCAAAATTGACCTTAGTGAGGAAGGAGTTACCAAAACTAAACATATAAGGTTAATGACACAAGTAAATAACATAAACAGACCTCATCTCCTAGATATGAGTATAGTATGGGCATAACATGCTAGAGGATAAAAAAATTATCAAGAGTTAGAGGCCAAGAATATGTTTACTTGGGTACCACCTACTAGTTTAACTCAAAATCCACTTAATATGCCAGCTTCAACACCACCTATAACTTTAGTCCCTCCCAACTCAACAAGTGCATCAACTACACCTACTAGGTTAGTTCCAACCACATTCATGTTGCCTACCACTTAAATTAAAGATACCAGTTCATCTCCATCCATAACTTTAGTCACTATCTAATTCAACCACTAGTTCAACTCTAGTTATAACACTAGTCCCAGCCACTACAATGAGTAGTATAAAAAATCAAGTAAGTTAGCCTTAGTCAAAGGTTAATTTTGTATAGTTTTACATGTAATGATTATTCATGAATATTCAAGTCTTGTTATATCCATTTTATAATTAAATGAATTATTTTTATAGCATTCACACATGCATGATTGATGTAATCTATAAGTTATATCATTTAGTTTTGTATCAAACTAGAACTTAGCTTTTGGTTATTTTGAGCTAAACTAGAGTTTTGCTACACTTGGAGGATGAGGTGACCCCTTCCCCAAGTCATATAAATAAATGTAAACCCCTATTTTTAAAGGGTTAAATTTGTGATTAATATATAAGAAGAAATCAAATGTTTTACTATCATACAACTATGTTTGTTATATCTTCTTCCTTTTATATGTTATTGAAATTTTAGTTTCTTTGTCTATATCAAATCAATAATTTTGAAGTGTGTTAATAATATGAATGAATCTATTTATTTCAATTGATGAATGTTGATCTTAGATATGAAAAAAATATCAAGGATGGGTAAATTTCATTGGTTTAAGAAATTATTATAAATTGAGTTGATAATCTAAGGTGTGTAGGAGTATCTCCTTTAGTATAGTCATCTAGGTGTGTGGTATAGCTACTCTAGACACATTTATAGTATGATTTGTAACGTCTTAGATAAGGGTGTTCAAAAACAACCCTAAGGATATAAATCCTCATTTGATATCATTAAGCTTCTTATAATTATTTTCCTAGACTGCTAACCATGTTTATTTGTGAGTGTGCAATAGCTGCAAGCATAAAACATTGGTCTTGGAGATACTTGTCCACCAAAGAAACACCAATATCTCCACCAAATAAACAACCTTATAATTGAAATTTTAGGAACATTAAGCCTTCTTTTCTACCTTAAGCTTTCCCCTCTTTTTGAGTTTCTTTAAGATATACCCACCATAGAGTAATTCTCCACCTATCCAACTCACTTAGTGATTAATTTATATTAGATTTCACACATTCTTCCACAAACCTAGTTAAACAGTCTACAAGCTCAACTTATTATTCCACCACTTGGTTTTTTAATTACATACCTAAAACTCATGCCTTGGAGTGGAATCTCACTTCCATAGAGATCCTAAAATGTTAGATGTTACCTTGTTCATTATTTTGGGGTGTGCATAAAACCCACATCAACAAATTTTTTCCCAAATAAGCTTGAAACTATAAAACAAAACACTTTTAATCTATATACACCAATCTTAAGTGTTAGTTTCCTGGCTATAGTAATATACTCTATTCTAATTTTCGTTGTTGGTAGCTTTCTTCTTCTTCTTACCAAGATCTCTTTTTTTCTCTATCATCTTTTTATTCTCTTTCTCATCTTCTCCCTTATTTTTTCCCATTACCCATGCACAATTTACATGTCTATATAGCTCTCTTTCAATCCTATGAGTTTGTCATTATATAACTCAAATTAATCAATGCTTGAGCTCTTTCATTTTACTATTAACTCGTAGTCATTACCCATCTTTTAATATGGTAGATGTAGGAAACCCTCAATCTCTTTAAGTGAGAAGTTAACTCCTTCAATCCCAAAAATAAATAAAAACAACTCTAATTCTTTAAACTTCATGGCATTTGCCAAAATAACCATAATATATTTAAAATTATGAAATTTATTTTTAATTAATTTAATTTGGAGTACATTTACCCTCTTTTATCTCATATACTATGTCACCAAAAAGGCATAATATTAATAATTCAAACAAGATCAATTAAGCAATTAAACAAGACCAATAACACTCATATCTCCACCAACTATAATGCAGTCAAGATTATTGAATCACAATTTAGTTCTTATATAGATTTAATTAACATAAATAATAAGTTCATATACTTAACATACTATTCAAATCATGACAAGTGGTATACCCAATCAATGAAAATAAGATTGATTCATTGAATAGACGAATAAGCAAGCAACATTCATCATTTAAGCAACATTCAGATTAAAATCCATTTCACCCAAGTAAAATGTGGTGTGTGTGGGTTTGGCTCAATTCTCTCAACCCCAAATGTTGGTAAATACACCCCCTTATTTGATGATACTATCCCTTTGTACTGCATGTGAGGGATGGATAGTCCTACAACCAACTCAATAAAACAATGAGTAATTAGTCAATAAACTATTATAATTTAAATCATCTACAAATAAAATCACAATCAATCATGATTATAAGGCATAGTATAAACATATTCAAATGTTATTGTTGATATTTTGGCCTCTTAGGCCAAATATCAACCCCCAAGATCCAAAAAAAATTATGAAACCCCTCCAAGCTTATATATGGTGGTCTAGAGCTTGTCATGGTCTTTTGAATGCTCCTTGAAAGCCTTTTAGCACTGATTAATGTGTCACAATATGTACTAAACATTACTTATAGATATCATCATATATCACAGTTATTTTGGGTTTTTGGATGATGTACTAATTTGTAATGGTGGTCTTTGAGTGAGTGGAGGGGTGTCAAAGGTATTTTGAAAACTAGTGAGTGGTCATTTCATTGTTTAATAAAGTTAAGGTTTTTTAGCAAAAATTAAGTTATTTGGAGGGATTAAGGTTTACAGTTCTCATAGTATTTATCGATATTTTGGAAATTTATTATTAGAGAGACCTTAATATCAATATGGTGAAGGGTATTCAAGACTTTTTTAAGTCATAGAATGAGGTCTAAGCTATATTCAAGGTTATATTCTATGGTATACTCATCCAAACATGTTTCAAGCCCTAATTACCCCTCCAAGCTATCATGTACCCTTAAAACATGTTATATGGGGAAAATTTGTAATCATAAATCCCTTTAGAGAAGGTCTGATGTTGAAATAATGGGTCTTAAAAGGATTCCATTTCTATATTGTGGTCATGACAAGGTGTTTTTATGCATAAAAGGATCCTTTTTTGAAGTCAAACACAACTTTGATCCATTAAAAGGGGGTCCTACACATTGAAAATGGATATCAAAATTCCCTCAATCCATACCACCTATTTTAAACTCATATTTATCTCATATTTTCCCTCCCTCTACCCACCAATGGATTCTCAAAGCTTTAGACATGAAAAAATACAATAAATAAAGTGTTTTGTAGGTTTTTTGTCAGCTTGTACATATCTATATGGTCAGATCCATATAGAGGGAGGTTATAAATTTCATTAGGGTTCATGGTAGGTATATAAAATAATTTTCACATCCAAAATATGTAAAACAATCCAAAAATTGAGCCCATTCCTCTATCAAGCTCCTTGGAAGCTTTGGACAACCAGTCAGGGTCTTGCTTAGTACTGATAAGAGAAAGAAGGTGAGGACATAAGACTTTGGATAGAGGAAGATACCCTATCTTGATTCCATTTTATGGAATTTTTTCTCATATTACCTCTCCCTCCTTTATGAATAATCACTAAGAAGGTGAGGCACTCACTATGTTATCTCCATCCAAGCAGGGTTCTGGTTTACTTTATTTTCTCTATTTTTGAGAATGATGATAGAGGAATGGAAAATTGGGGTGGATTATTAGGTATTTTAACAACCTTTATAAACTATCATAAATCCCCAATTTTTATTTATGATCCATCAAGAGATAATAAACCTTCTTGTAGAGCTACCTATAAGTTGGTAATAGTGCGTTCTTGATACTTCAAGGTCTTGAATGGATACAAAGTGTTAATTAGGTATAAAAAAACTATTCCAAACCCATTTATTATCTAAGAAATTGTATGTTTATTGATTTAATATATCTAAGACCCATAAAATGTTCATTACTCATAGTTTCACATGCAGTCAAGTGGTCTAGATCAAACCAATGAGTCTACAAACCTACTTGAAGGTTTCCAACAAAGTATTTCCAAAGTTTTGAAAATTTTGATGATAAATTTCATGATATTACAGTTAAGAGTCAATAGATTCCAATATTTAGGGAATAATAGACTAGGTTTTGGTAGTTATTTTTATAATGTGGAGTTGTCAAGATGGCCTTGATTTAATTAGTGAATCTTCAGGCCTCCTTCAAGACTTGCAAACATGTTTCCAAAGACCAAAATGAGTGTCAAGCCTAACTAAATAGATATTTAGACTAAATATAGGTATGATCCTTAATACATATAGGAGGAATAATCTTATTTTTTAGCTCCATTATCACCTGAAGTTTCATTTATAGTTAGCCAAACCTTGTTGGGAGGTTCAAGATATTCTTTGTAAAGTGCATAAAAGCCCCAAGAGCATTATCTCATAGTCATGTCATGAGAATAAATATGTGAGGGATAAATAGGGTATGTATACCCTATAATTTTGAGATCATTTATTTTTTATGGAAGGTAAAAGAGGCATCAATATAATTGAACAGACCTATTTAAGAGACTTAACTACCTTATGGAGTCTAAAAGAGAGTTTCAGCACCCTAAGAGTTGTGATTTCTAAAAGATAAATGAAAATTGATCCCTATTAAAAAATTATATCCATTATAACTTGATTAAATCTCCAAAACACAATTAACTAAAGACATTAGGGGCACTCTAAGAAGGCAAATCTTCACTCAGCCATACACAAACAACTTAGTGAGGCCCAAGGTAGTCTAGTAAGCAAATTTTGAGTTTGAAAAGACAAGATGAGTTTAGGAACAAGAATAACTCTTAAAAGACCAATAATAATCAAATTAATAAATATTTAAGGGTATGGATTATATTAAAAGTCTTTATCATCTCATAACAATGGGCTTATAAGCACTCAATGGACTATAAGCAAGGTGAGGACTAAGTAGGTGATCAGATCATGTTTGATGAACTAGGAGACTCATAAAAGATTTTATAGAGTAAGGTATAGATATATACTAGTAATAATGATAATATAAACTCCATTAAAGTTATAAACACTCAATAAAAGGAGACTCACCTCACCAAACAATCAAAAAACATAGAGTTGTCACCTACAAATAGTGTTATAAGAAGCAAGTGTAAAGAGATATGCATGGATGTAAGGTGGATGAATGAGATAAGGTTATATTTTTTAAATTTAAATTGTTTAAATTATATTACATTGAATTTACTTAATACTTTGAGACTAGAAAGAGTTAGTGGCCTAATTATGCCTATCTAGCCTAAATTGACATGTACAGACCTAAATTAGAATATGAGGATTTTTGCATGTTCAAGGGGATAGTATGAGGTTGGAAAAGTTTTATAGGTATTTTGAATATATGGATGTCATATGACTCATATTATTATATTAAAAACAACCTCAAGGTGCTAACAAAGTCAAAATTAATGTTCACAACTCAAATAGACCTATTTGACACCTACAGGCAAGGTGCCCAAATAGAGTTAAAGAAAGTTTAAACCTTGAATAAGGTGAGGTGAAAGATTTAAATAGAGTTTATGACATATTTTATAAATTATATCTACTCATTAATCTAATGGTTTAATCCTTCGAGCTAAGAGAAGGCTTGAATGGCCTAATTTTGTCTAATTAGGCCTAAATAAGTAGTTCCAGGCAAGGTCATTAGTAAGAGAGTTAAAATATGATTGAACCCTATAGGTAGGTGAATCAAAAGGGTGAAAATAAGTCTCTTTAATTTTTTCCTAATATTTCTCAAAATTCATTAGGTACCCTAGTCCTTTTAAGACAAGAAAGAGCCCACTAACCCAATGAGACCTATTAGGCCTAAACAAGCAGGCAAGTAGAGTAAGGGAAAAGTATTGAAATCTACATAAATGTGAAATAAAATATTGGAAACATAGTATCTAAATTTTTTTATAAGTTATATTAGTGTTTCCCATTGAGATAGTTTAGTCCTATGAGGTAGAAAGAGCCTAATGGCCTAAATAGGCTTAAACAAGCCTATGCATAGAAATTGGAGACTTATGCATGTTTAGAGGTGTTTTAGGGTTGGAAAGTACTATAATATGGTGGTATTAATTTTAAAAGGATATTTTTTAATTTTAATCTTATAAAAGATGAAGGAAAATGCATTTATAGACCTTCAGGGTCAAACTGACCTAGAGACTCAAGAACCCTAGGCAAAGGTATAAGGGGTCTGTAGGCACTTAGAGGGATGGAAAAAGAACAAAAGTAAATAAAAAATGTTTGGAGGGTTTTAAAAAACCTTTTAAAGGTATTATAATCACAACTAAACACATTTTTATCTCTTACAACCTTTTTCTCTCCATCGACCACCTAAAATGCACGGTTTTGAACCTGAGGTGCAACTTTCTCCACATTGGAACTATACATAGAAGATGCATGGAGTCCTAATTAGATAGGTAAGGTTAAATGGGGTTTTTTAATTAAATTTCTTGGCATTTGTTTTTGCATTTCAATCCCTTGGGGCTATGAATAGTATTTAAAAATTCATGACACTCTCAACCTACCAAAACCAATCAAAAGACCTAATTGAAGAAAACCTAATATTTTGCACTAAAATTACATATATTATCTTTGGAAACACTTGGAAATTATTTTATAATAAAATGGGGTCTTTTTAATGGCATTGTTCTATACAAAAAGTTGTAAAGATTCTATAGAAATACTATTTATGTAGAGTTTAATGGTGATTTTAGGGTACACAACTTGATGAAAGGTTTTAGATCATGGATTAGGATATTTTGAGGTATATTTAACCTTTTATAATCACCCACCACTCTAAATTCATCCTAAAAATTCACCTACATGTTTGAGCAAAAGGGCCAATCCAAAAATGCTAGTAAGAGGTGACCTAATCACCTAAAACAGGTAGAATTATAGTTGTTCAATGCTTGGAAGACATTAGTCATGGTATATAACATTTTTTGGACCTAAAACATGATCATTTACCTATTCTTAATGTCCCATTCAGGTCCCATGGTTATCTAAGCAACAAACATCATGTGATTAGGCCTAGTTGCCTAATAGGCCTATATGATCAATAAAGAAGGATGACTATTGACATAGAGAGATGCTAAAAGATTAATGACATGATAATAACACCATGTAAATTTATCATGAAGGAAATAATACACACTTATCATAGCCATTATAGAGGATTGGTGTAGTTTCTTGAGCCTAATCAATATGCAATAAGGAGGTGGCTAATTTATACTTCATGGGGGGGCTAATTGAACCACTTTGATGCCTTGTAACTATCATGAGGAGAGGGGATTTACTAGGTTGTCACTATATTCCTATTTATGGTGTCAACCTTGGCCAAAAATAGACATCTAATGCCTCAAGAGGCTCATTAAAGGCCACTCATCACCAAGGCAATTCATGGGAAAAGTGTGGAAGATAGTTGTAACTATCAATTGAATGAATTATGGTCATTCATGACCTCTTAATGCCATTTCCATGCCACATTAACTTATCCTTCTTTCTCATTATTCTATAAATTTAAAATCTAAGGCCATTGTATTCATCCCTTAGTTGGGTATGAGGAAACTATGCTTAAGTTTTTACCTTGTAAACCTCTTAAACTAATGAAGGGGTATTTTAACTTCTCTAGTACTGGTTTAGTGTGTTTATGCTTGTTTATTTTTATAAGTGGTGATGTTTTATTCCCCTTTTTAGGTCTTTTTTCTCACCTTGTTTCTAATACATGGTTTTATGTAGGTCATATGGTGTGTGAAGGTGTTAGTAGATGAGATTAGAGTGAAAGTTTGAATAGTAAGTGTCTTGAATTAGACCTTCAATTCATTACCATCATGTTCTAATTATCTAACATATCCTCTATTCAAAAAAATTATGCTTAAAAACCTTATAGCCCCATAAACTAAAGGTTTATCCAACCCATAGGTCACCTATAAATTGATGCACCAAGGGAGATAGCCCCATAAACTAGAGGTTTATCCCACCCATAGGTCACCCATATCCTTGGAAAAATCACATGTTACCCCAAACTTAGAGAGGTATAAATAATCATAAGGGTGTATTTTGGTGAGTCAATAGTTCTAGCACACATAGTGGGACTAGATTCAAGAAGCTTGGATCACATTCCATCATCATTTAATGATATCAAGTAGTTAAAATCATTGAATAAGTAGATTTTTAGTCAAGATCTCATGCCAAGGGCCATCAAAATTTCTTCATATAATGGTAAGAACAACTTATTTTTGGTAGTGAAATTTATGCTTCAGTTGTCTCATGATGTGTAATGGTTGGCTATGAAGGGAAATTCTACTCTACACCTCCTTGTCAGCCCTGCAATGAGCCTCATCAATCATTTCATGACTGATACTAGCCTTATGTTCCTTATCACCATCAACATAATTGCTTAAATCAATCCTATGATCCTCTTTACTACCAAGAATATCACCCTTACCCTCCTTGTGTGTCTTATTAGCCTCTTTGATAGCCTATATATCCTCTTGATCACTCTTGGCAAGGTCATGGTTCTCCTAGACAACATATCCATGTTTCAATCTAGTTCATTACAAGCCTTAAGAAAACTCTTTTAAGTTATGAGAATTACATGGTTGGGATTGATACACATAGGGGGTATGGTTAAGAGGTTCATACTCATCTCTTTAGGAATGTGACAAACTCATTGCAACAAATCAAGAAATAATGGGAATCTATTATGATGGAGAATAAATCAAGGCCAAATAGTGATTGTTAGATGTAGGTGTTTTAATTATAAGCATAAAAGAGAATCTATTGGTCCATGAGGGGAATCAAGTCCAATATTACTAGCCTCATGTGACGTCCCCTACTTCATATTAGTCTTTTTTTAGCAATCCATCCCTCATTAAAAGACCCAAGCAAGTCAGTTCTAAAACTTCTCAAGCCCCTCACAAGTTACTCAATCCTTTCCTAATTGGAATTTTATCCAAGAAACTATGAAAAATAATGAAGACGTATGTGTTGAGAGGACTAAATATCAAAATTGGTAGGGTCATTCCCTTCCTAATTAGATTGAGGATATTTATGATTAGATAAGGCTTGAATTTGAAGCCCACCTAAATAAAAAGATTAAACATCAAAATAAACATTTGTCTTAGTCAATGACAAAAGAAAGATAAATTAAATCTCAAGATAATGTGTCTTCATTCATTCCCCAAGTTATAACACATGCAATAGAATAAGCTCCTAAATCTAAGGTTCCAACTTGGAAACAAGTATTAGAGTCATGTGGAAAGGAAGATGAGTTAAGCCTACAACAATATATTAAAGCTAAAGATAGTCCTAAAACCATTCAATCCCCATCCCTCCCTCCTTAAGATCCCAAAGCATTCCCATCATGGAGTTCCATTCAAGACAATATGTAGAAGAATAATGAGGTGTTGGTTATCAAAAGTGAGTAGCTTAATGAGAAGAATCAAGCATCCATAACACCACTAAATTTAACCTCTCTTCTAGAATTATTTCAAGGATATTCCATTCCACTTATTGAAAAATATTCTATCCTTGAGGAGGAAAGTGAAGAAGGTCAAGCTATGGTGGTAGTTAGTGAAGGTGATTTAAGTGAAATTGTGGAAGAGATTGCCATTGGGACACCTCTTAGTGAGGAGAAATACAAATTAGTCTTGAACAATGTAAGAGATGGTGAAATTCAAGAAGATAAAGGTAAGAAATATGATCCCTAAAAGGAATGCATACCCATTAGGCAAGGAAAATATGACCTTTAATATTTCCTTGATGACATGATAACCACTCTCTTCCATGACAGTCTTAAGGAGAGTGAAAGTGGAACACCTGGTCAACTTGTAGAAACTACATGACAATGAGATATCCTTCAAGAGTATTCAAATTTCTAAGAAGAGGTATGTGTTGATGTGTAAGCTCCTAATTTGATTGAATATGAAGGACCCATTCTTTTTTGCCAAGGGAAGCTTACTAATGACCATAAGGTTACAATAGTAAATAAATCACTAGAATATGAGCATGATCATATGGACACTAATCATGAAGGTGATAAAACCTATGGTAGAAATATTGTAAAAAATTTAATGAGTTTGACACTCTCTAAGAGATTAGACCTCTTGTGGGGCAGATTCAAGATGCTTCAACTATTGACCTTGTCAAGTTTCATTCACAAGAGGAACAAGTTCAAGATGATAAAAGGAAGGTTGAAATGTGTGTTGTAGTAGTGCCTTAAGTTAATAGTCCTAAACATGAAATAATTGAAGATACATTGACCAGGCTCAAAATGTAAATTATGAATACCTTGGTGATATGTGGCAACCATGTTTGGGCACTTGCAAAGAGGTTGAAGTCCTTGATAATTCACAAACTCAGATAGATATTGAAGGACTATTTAAGCCTAGCAGAAAATTTTAAAGTGTAGTTGTAGTGATAAATGGAGTCCTTAAAAATGATCCTGATAGAATGCTTCAAGAATAAATCTTAGTTGTATCTAATCTTATTGAGTTAGTAGCTAACCAACATGATAGAGTTCAAAATCATGAGGGCTTTCTTTAAATTATCATGAGAAATCAAGAATATCATGAGTTATAATTTGAAATTCCAAGTGACTATATGTTCATATGTCATCTATTTTCATCTTCCATTACACTTGAGAGCATGCCAAGTGAGTGGGAAAGCATGAAGACTACTCCATCAAGCATCATGTCCTTAGATAAAATTATTTCACACCATGGCCTATCTCATAAAAGGAGAGTCTTTAGAAACTTTGCTTTGATCTAGGATGAAGAAGACTTATTCAGGTTAGTTTTTTGTAGTAGGATGTTGTCTTGTTTCCAATAAGTGTGTCAACATAGGTGTTTTATCTACCTTAGTTACTTTGATGTCTTGTCTTGTTTCTTTCTTAGGTTTTAGGTGTTGGTTTCTTATTGTGTCTTTGTTGTGTCTTTTGAGTTGTTAAAATACTTAAGGTTTTCAAGTTATTGGTCATAAAGTGTCAGCTCAGTCTAAGAATAATGGTCATCTAAGTCACTTTGTCATGTATGAGTCGCGTGCCTATCATGATGGGATAGCTGGTTCTCTTGACTAGAGGGTTAGTCAACCCTTGTGATTCACCAAAGATGTTGACATTTAGTCCTCCCAAACCAAATATAAACCCCTAAAATAAAATAAAAAAATAATAAAACCCCTCTAATATTGTATATGGTGGTCTATAGCTTGTCATGGTCTTATGAATGCTCTTTGAAAGTCTTTTAACACTAATTAAGGTGTCACAATATATACTAGACATTACTTGTAGATATCATAATATGTCATATTTGTTTTAGGTCTTTGGATGATGTACTAAGTTTTCATGGTGGTATTTGAGTGAGTGGAGGGGTGTCAAAGGTATTTTGAAGCCTAGTGAGTGGTCTTTTCATTATTTGATAAAGTTAAGGTTTCTTGGCAAAAATCAAAGTATTTGGAGGGATTAAGGTTTATGGTTCTCATAGTATTTTTTCATATTTTGGCCATTTATTATGAGAGATACCTTGATATAAATATGGTGAATGGTTTCCAAACCTTTTTTAAGTCATAGCATGAGGTCTAAGTTGTATCCAAGGTTATATTCTATGGTATACTCATCTAAATCTTCAAGCCGTAATTACCCCTTCTAAGCCATCATGTACCCTTAAAACATGTTATAAGGGAAATTAGTAATGATAAATCCATTTAGAGAAGGTGTCATTTTGAAATAAGGGGTTTTAAAAGGGTCCCATTGCCATCTTATGGTCATGATAATGTGTTTTTATGCATAAAAGGGTCCTTTTTAAAGTCAAACACATCTTTAGTTCATCAAAAGGGGGTCCCACACATTTAAAATGGATATCCAACTTCCCTCCATCCTTAAAACCTATTTTAAACTCATATTTTTCTCCTTTTTCACCTCCCTATACCCTCCAATGGCTTCTTGAAGCTTTAGACATAAAAATGCAAAAAATAAGGTGTTGTGTAGGTGTTTTATAAGTTTATACAGATTTGTATGATCGATTTTATAAAGAGGGAGGTTATAAATTTAATTAGGGTTCATATCAAGTATCATATATAATTTTCACATCCAAAATATGCAAAATAAGACAAAAACTAACCCCCATCCTACACCAAGCTCCTTAACAGCTTTGGACAACCAATTAGGTTCCTGCTCAGGACAGACATGAGAGAGAAGATGAGGAATTGAGACTTTGAGCAAAGGAAGGGACCTTAAATAAATTCAATTTTGTGTCATTTTTTCTCAGATTGCCTCCCCCTAATTTATGAATAATCACTAAGGTGAGGTACTCACTATGTTATCTCCATCCAAATAGAGTTTTGGTTTACTTTATTTTCTCCATTTTTGAGAATGATGATAGAGGAATGGAAAGTTGGGTGTCTTCTTAGGGATTTGAACAACCTTTATACAGCATATTCAAGCCCTAATTTACATGTGTGATCCATCAGAAGACAAGAAACCTTATTGTGGAGCTATCTATAAGTTAGTAATAGTGGGTTCTTGATACTTCAAGATCTCTAATGGATGCAAAGTGTTAATGAGGCCTCAAAAACTCTTCCAAACACATTCAGACTCTAAAAAAATGGGTCTTTAGTGATTTAATATATTTAAGACCCAAAAAATGGTCGTTACTCATAGTTACACATGCAGTCAAGTGGTCTATATCAAACCAATGAGTCTACAGACCTACCTAAAGGTTTCCAACATAGTATTTCTAAAGTTTAACAAAGTATAATAAGATATTTCATGAGGTTATAGGTAGGATTCAATATAATCCAAGATTTTCAGCATAATAGACCAGGTTTTGGTAGTAATTTATATACTTTAGAGTTTTCATGATGGTCTAGATTAAATTAGTGAATCTTCTGCCCTCCTTCAAGGCTTGCAAACATGTTTTCAAAGACCAAAATGAGAGTCAAGATTGATTAAAGAGATATGTATATGAAATTTAAGTATGCTCCCTCACACTTCTAGGAGGAATCATTTTATTTTTAGCTCCACCATCACTTTAAGTTTAATTTACAGTTAGCCAAGCTTTGTTGGGAAGTTCAAGATGTTATTTGTAAAGTGCACAAAAGCCCCAAGAGTGTTATCCCATAGTCATGTCATGAGACTTATTGTGAGAGGGGTAAATATGGTATGTATACCTTATCATAATTTTTATAGAATTAAGGTGTTATGGATGGTAAAAAAGGCATCAATACAGTTAAACAGACCTATTTAAGAGACTTAACTTCCTTATGGAGTCTAAAAGAGAGTTTCAATGCCCTAAGAGTTGTGTTTTACAAAAGATAAATGGATATTTATCCATTATAATAATTTATATCCATTATAAATTAATAAATATCCATAACACACTTAACTGAATACATTAGGGGCACTCTAAGAAGGCAAACCTACACTCAACCATACACATGCAACTTAGTGAGGCCCAAGGTAGTCCAGTAAGAAAAATTGGAGTTGGAAGAGACAAGATGAGTTTAGGAATAAGAAAAAATATTTAAATCCTCATAAAAATAATATAAAAAAATATTAAATGGTATAGGTTACATTCCAAGTCTTTATCATCTCATATCAATGGGCTTATAAAGCAATCAATGGACTGTAAGTAAGGTGAGGACTAAGTAGTTAATCTGGCCATGCTTGATGAACTAGGATACTCATAGAATATTGTATATAAGAAGGGAGAATTATATAACAGGTTATCATGATAAGATAGACTCTATTAAATTTATAAACACTCAATAAAAGGAGACTCACCTCATCACACAGTCAGAAAACATAGAGTTATCACCTATAAATAGGGCTATAAGAAGGTGTAAAGAGTTATGCATGAATTTAAGGTTAATGAAAGAGAGAAGGGTATATTTGTTAAATTTAAATGGTTCACATTATTTTAAATTTAATTTCCTTAATCCTTTGAGACCACAAAGAGACAATGGCCTAATTAGGCCTATCAGGCCTAAATTGACATGTACAGACCTAGAACTAGAATCTAAGGATTTTTGCATGTTTAGGTGGATATTATGAGGTTGAAAGTTTTTCATAGATAATATTAATATATTTATGTCATATTAATCACATTATTATATTAAAAACAACCT
This sequence comes from Torreya grandis, assembly GCA_037957365.1. Classification (NCBI taxonomy): domain Eukaryota; kingdom Viridiplantae; phylum Streptophyta; class Pinopsida; order Cupressales; family Taxaceae; genus Torreya; species Torreya grandis. The sequence continues at coordinate 848,578 of JARHVA010001938.1, forward strand.
CAATGTGTTGACCATGACAAAATTCATACGCACAGCTCAAACAGACCTAATTGCCACCTACAGGTAGGGTGCATAAGAAGAGTTAAAGCAAGTTTGAACCCTAAATAAGGTGAGGTGTAGGAGTGAGATTTATTATATGACATATTTCCTAAATTATCTCAATTATTTCATCTGGTGGTTTAATCTTTTGAGATAAGATAAGGCTTGAATGGCCTAATTATGCCTAGTTGGGCCTAAACAAGCAGTTTTAGGTAGGGTCATTAGTAAGAGAGTTAAAATGTGATTGAAAACTATAGGGAGGTGAATTAAAAGGGTTAAAAAATGTCTCTTTATTTTTTTCCTAATATTTTTCATCATTCATTGAGTACCTTGGTCCTTTAAAGACAAGAAAGAGCCCAATAACCCAACTAGACAGGTCTAAACACGCAGGCAGGTAAAGTAAGGGAGAAGTATTGAAATCTACATAAATGTGAAATAAGAGATTTTAAATAGGGTATATAATTTTTTTTCTAAGTTATCTTATTTTTTCCCATTGATATTAGTCCTTTGAGGTAGAAGAGCCTAATGGCTTAAATTGGCCTAAACAAGCCTATGCATAGAAATTGGAGACTTAAGCATGTTTATGGTTGTTTGAGGGTTGGAAAACACCAAAATATGGTGGTATTAATGTCATAATGTGATTATATAAGTTTTATCTCATAAAATATGAAGGAAAATACATTTTTTAGACCTCTAGGGTCAAACTAACCTAAAGACTCAAGAACCCTAAGAAGAGGTATAAGGGATCGATAGGCACTTGGAGGGATGAAAATAGAATAAAATTAATGAAAAAATGTTTTGAGGGTTTTAAAAGACCTTTTCAAGGTAATATAATCCCAACCAAACACATTTTTATCTCCTAAAACCTTTCTCTCTCCATCGATCCCCAAAAATACAAGGTTTTAAACCTGAGGTGCAACTTTCTCCACATTATAACTTACAGAACATATGAATGGGGTCCTTAGTAGCTATGGAAGGTTAAATGAGGTTTTGTACTTAATTTTATTTGAATTTTTTTATTTCAATCCTTAGACATATTTGAATATATTGGGCCAATAATATATAGCTCATATAATTTTATGCGTAGTTTTAGTCCCTAAAGGATGGTGACTTCCTAATTTCTCATGGAAGCTAGTCATAACTTCCTTAACTTATTAAGATATAAATATAAGATATATCACTTCATATTTATTGATATAAATAACTCCCTTATTTAAAATTTAGTGGTCTACCTTCAACCTAAGATTTATTTTATGCATTTTATTGAGTCTTAGAGGAGGATTTCCCTAAAGGAGGTACTAGACAATTAGATCACACCATTCTTGATGAACCATTTTTGACTACTCTAAATGTAACACTATGATCCTTGGGTAAATTTTAATGATAAAATAATTAATAAATTGACCTTAGACTAGTTTGACATTTTTATCTTAAGGTTATACTCTTGCAACTTGGCTATCCATCAACCTCTATGTTCTCTTAGTTCATTCTACCCTAGTATTAACTTTATAGTTGGGTCTTGGACCATGGTGTGAACCTTATTTTTGAGGATGTAGTGATTTAATTTTTTCAAACCCTTGAATAGGGTATAGTTATGCTTTTCTAAAGTGGAATAATTTAGTTCTACATCTTTCTATTTTGTGATCATGAAAGCTATTGGGTGATCATCTTTGTCTAGTTTTTAGGTGAGCATTATAGCCATGGTCTGCTCTGATGTGAAGGAATAGATGTATAAGTCTTTCATGTAGTTTGGTATAATTAATACTAGTTATTTCATGATGGATTCCTTAATTTATTAGAAGGCTTCCCTATTATTAGGATTCCAATCCACCTTTTCTTCCAAGAGGATATTGCATTGAAAAGTTTAATAGTTTTAGCAAAACTAGATATGAATTTGTGTAAAAAGTTAATATTACCAAAGAATGACTTTAATCTATTTGAAATGTTAGGCAAAGGTATCATGTAAATCACATTGGAACACTCAAGGTTGACATAAATACCTTCATTCATGATGATGTGACTGAGAATCTTACCTTTGATAACAAAAAATATGATAGTATTTCAGTTAAGTGAGATACCATACCTTTTGCACCTTTGGAATATCTTTTAAAGATGGAAAATATGATTAGACCTAAATTTTGTAAAAATAGTCAAGTAATCCATGTAAATAAAAATACATTTACCTATCATACCTTTGAAAGAAAATTCCATAGCTCTTTGAAAGGTGGATCTTGCATTAATAAGGCCAAATGGCATTAATTTGTAATTGAAGGCACCCCATTTGGTTGTAAATGTAGTCTTGGATTAGTCTTCCAAGTTTACTAGAACATGATTATATAGTTAGAATATTTCCAAAAAGGACATCATTTAGGATCAACTTACCATCTATATCACCTCATATAAGGAAGGTAAAGGATAGTTATCTTTTTTCTAATATCACTCCATATTTATAAAATCCACACACATTCATATTTCTCCATTATTTTAATGGATTGACACTAAGTTATCTACCCAACTAGAGTGATGAATTGGGAATATGATCCCAATCAAGAGGAGTTTTTGGACCTCTTTATGAATAAGTGGTTTTAGGATTAGGTTCATAGGTTGGTGCCTCTACCTAAATGTCATTTGGTTTTTCTTGAGTGGGATAAAGTGGGTTGTTATCTTTGAGTCAAGAACCTTAAGGTATCCATAGGCCCAAGTAATAACATCTCAATACTATAGCAATAGTTTCTTGAGGTTTTCAAATTCAACATGAGTTCAATTCAGATCAATATGATCATCTATGGGATGGTATCATGATCCTACATTAATCCTTTTAGAATTTTAGTCTAAGTGTATTGAACTCTTAGGTTTGTGTGTGGGCTTGTCAAGGTCAAACACTCTCTCAAGGGAGATCATCCCTTTTTAAACTTAGTTTTATTTTAAGTTAATGATGTCATCTTGGTCACATTCTTCATTTTTAGGGTCATCTCTTTTTGCCTCATCTATAACTTGGGTCTCAAATACCCTTGAGTTATTAAGGAATTCTAAAATTTGGAAGTCATATTCAAAGACTTAGAAGTTCTTCATATTGTATAGTAATAAGGAACATGAGATTATATCCACTAACAGGTTTTTTATCCCTAAATCATCTAGAGGTGTCAATTTTACAACAATGGTTACCAATGAATCAACCACTTAAATTTTATCTCTAAGAATAGGGATGACATTGAAATCATTGAATAGTTATATCAAATCGCACATGCTATGTTTATACTTAAATAAGATAGATTACATTATAAATTACTCATGACTTTGTTCACTACTAGTTCATAATCCCAAAACATTCTCAGTCTGTTGACCCTATATCTCAATGCAAACTAGAGTATTAATATCAAGGCCTCATATTATATCAGGTTGTTGATGCAAGGGAATTAGAGCCTATAGGTAGTTAGGTGTCATTTCCCTAAAGGGCCAATGCCAATAATTCCTTATCTAAAACCTTGTTTAGAATGGGCCCCATCAAAGTACAACGACCATAGACCTAGCTATTTAGTATCTTTATTATCTTTCTTTTTGATACATTTTGTAGACAAATTATAAACACTTATGTTAGAGTATACTAATCTCACTCTTTCATTGATTGTGTTGTATTTCGTGATCATGTGTTTTATTTTGGGGTCCTTTTCAACACATATTTGATTAGATACACCTCTCCAAGGTAACCACATATGGGATAAGTATATATACATGTAGTCATTCAAGGTTTTAGATCATTCTCTACTAAGAAACATCTCATAAGCCTATGGGATATCTAATACTTGAATATCCATAAATTATTGGACCCTAGGCTTAAATTCCAGATACATATGGACATTCAAGAGCTAACCCACTACCTTAACTTTAGAATTATTCAATTAGACCACTATTTTTTTAACTTAATAGATGTTAGTTGATTGGATACTTCTTTAAATATATTAGACTAGACTATAAATATATGAAATTTAAATATAAATAAAATATATATATTGATTCAAAGGAAAAAAATATATTATAATAGTAGAATTGCATAATCATTGGCCTCTTTGAAAGGAAACCTCCTTTGAGTAAGCTCAATTAAATACAATTTGTGTCCTTCATACTAGTCTAGGATCCAATTTATAGTATCTTATTACTATATAACTACTAATCCTAATGAATATGGGATTATTATAATAGACTATTACTATTCATCTAATAGCTTAAGGGACATCTTATAAACCATATGTGTCCATAGAATTTTATTAAAAAATAAAATTAAAAAAATATGGTTAGGATGAAGGGTCCTAACATTCCCTCCCCCTCTAAATATTTTCCCTCAAATCTTATGGTGAGGAAACTATTACTAGATGGAAAGAAGAAGTTCCCATGTAGTATCTTCTAGTTGCATCCCCTGCCACTATACTAGAACTTTAGTAATTTCCTAATTTTAGAGTGGATAAGATCTCTTGTTAAGGATAACACTAGGTTATATAAATATAGACCTTTCTACATCAATTTCAAGAAACTCTATTTATGTGGTGGCATTTTGGACAAGGACCCTCTTCAAGCATGAGGCATGATAAATAAGGTGCACTCATGATGAAGGCAGGAGTTTCAAATTGTAGGCAACAAGTCCAACCCATTGGATAATTTTACAAGGCCCATAAAATTTTAGAGCTAATTTTTGGTGATATTTGAGATTCAAGTAGGATAGCTTATAAGGTTGTAAATGAAGGATAATCATATGTCTAGGTTGAAAGGATTGTTTAGAGTAGTGTTTGTCTACCTATTACTTCATGTGATTTTGTGCCATGTGAATATTATGCTTGAGGAGGCAAAGGATATTTTAAATTGCATTGATGGTAGAATCAATAGCTTATACTGGAAAGTTGCTTGGTATATATGAAATAAGAGAAGGTATATTTTGGCCATATACAACCTCATATGGGGTTAACTTTGTGGTCATATGATAGGAGGTATCATACCACCATTATAAAAAAGTAACCACTTTACCCATTGATATTGATACTCTATGACAAAATAATGAAGATAGGTTTCCAAACATTTATTGGTAATTTCTATCTATCCATCAGTATGTGGATAATTTCATGAACTCATTTTTAGAGTTATACTAAGGCATTTTAATAGTTCCTTACAAAAATTAATCATGAAGGTAGAATCACAATATGATATAATAGAGGTGGGAATGCCATGGAGCTGGAATATTCGATCAAGCAATGTATGCACTATGGTGGAAGTAGTGTAGGTATGAGCTAGAGAACATAAATGATCATATTTATAAATGTGATCCACTATTACAAAAGTCACTAATTTTGCTTCATATTTTGTGAGACCTTAAATAAAATACATTTAAATATATGTCTAAAGATGTTTTGTAATTAAAAGTGGCTAGAGTAAACTAGGTGGGGTGGTTGTTTCACCTTTGTTGCATTAGCAAGTATCACATTTGGCAATAAATGTCTTTATATCCTACTTGATTTTAGACCAAAATAAACTATGGAAAACTTTCTCATATGTTTTCAAAAACCCTAAATGGCCTATTGAAGTTGAAGAATCCATCTCCTATAAAATGGTGTGTTTAAACATGGAGCCTACAATCAATGAAGGTGACCTTTACATTGTAATTTGTGGCCATCCTAGTATGGTGAGGCTTAGTAGATGAATTAGTATATATTTTAAGAATGATTTATTTAGTGGGGATGTCATATTCCATTATTTTTTAATATAATAGAGCCATGTGGAAAATGGAAATGAGACTACACATAATCATGTTTGGTCTTCTAACTGGTGAGAGAGGGCATTAACCACCAAGTTTTATTTGAATTTTTTGTAAATGATCTCATAGTCATATCCCATGACTTTAGAAACCCATTTTTTTATTTTGGGAATATACATATTTATCTAAAAATTATTTGAGGCTTTGGTGGTTAATTTTAACGAAAAGGTGTTGGCCAACCAAGTATGGGTACCATTTGTGGACTGCATGGAGGATATCCATCATCTCTTTATCATAGGTGGAGCATGATAAATTATACCTAATTAGTGCCTTACTAGTGAAGGAAATATGATTCTCATCTTGCATGAGTGCAACACTAAGACTCGTGCCACATGCATCACACTCAATAACAAATGACTAGGAGAAATCAAGCATGGCTAAGATTGGTGTGGTACACATTACTGGTTTTAGTTTATCAAATGCTTTAGCATATGTTGTTATCCATTTATAGGAGTCTTTATTGATCATAACCATCAATAGGTCTATAATTTTTCCATAATCCTTGATAAATTTTTAGCAGTACCCTATTAGGCCAAGAAATACTCATAGACATTTGAGTTTATTAAGTGTTGGCTAGGTTATCATAGATTCAATTTTGTTGGGGTCAACATGAACACCATTAAATGTAATGATATAGCCTAGGTACTTGAATTCTAGTTTCCTAAAATAACATTTGAAATGTTTGACAAAGAAGGGGTTTGTAATAAGAATTCTCAAGGGTGTGTTGAGGTGGTTAAGTCGATCTTCCCATGTGTAGTTGTATATGAGGATGTCATCAAATAAGACCAAGATAAACTTATATAAAAGGGGTAAAATATGTGGTTCATTAAGTTATGAAAGGTGGATATTCTATTGGTAAGCTTTAATGGCATGACCAAGAACTCATAATGACCATCATGTGTGTGAAATATTATTTTTGAAATGTTTGATTAATGAACACATATTTGGTGATAGCTAGAGTACAAGTCCAATTTGGAGAAACAATTGCACCATGGAGTTCATTAAGTATCTCTTCAATTATTGGAATGGGAAATTTATCTTTGATTGTGAGTTTGTTCAAAACTTGATAATAAATGCAAAGTCACTAGGAGTCATATTTCTTATGAATGAATAAGATGGGTGAAGAATAGGGACTAGTGTTGGGTCAAATAACTCTTGTCTATAAAAGGTCATGAACCATATCTTCAATCTTATAATTTTGATGAAAAGGGTAGTGGTATGGCTAAATGTTTTTGGGTGTACTTCCTAGAATAATTTGGAAGTGATGGTCTTCAGGGTGGTGAGGTAGTAATCATGTTGGTTCTATAAAATGGTTGCATGTTTGACCAAAACATCATAAAAATATAAAGGTTGGATAGAATCTAGTGGTAAATTAGTGTGTAGAGAAAATAATTAGGTAATGATTTCATGGTATCCCCATTTAATAATTTTCTCCATATGGTGTGATTTGATAACACTCATGGATCTAGGAAAAAGGCCTTATAGTGTGTATTAATGTCCATTCTCAATGAACTATATTTATAGCTCAAAAAAATCCCAAAGAATGGGTCCAAGAGTTTGTAACCATTTAGATTCTAATAAAATATCACATCCACCTGAGAACAAAGAAAACATGTAAATCCTAAGATTATAATTTCCCAAAAAATGTAAACTTTATGACACTTTCCCTTGCATGATAATATTCCCCCATCAACAAATATCACTTCAAATCTGGAACAAGGGTGTCTAAAATAGTCATATTACTTAGCCACCCAAGGTTTAATGAAGTTGTGAGTGCTGCCAAAATATTTAATAATGGTGATGGGTTGTTTCTTGAAAAACCCTTTAACACACATTGTTTGGGGAGTGGTGACTCCTACCAAAGCATGCATGTAGATTTTGGGAGGGGAATCTGACATCCTATAATAATAAACTTCATGCACTAGCTCATTGGTGTAATCATCATATTATTTTATATCTATTGGAGAATCAACATATAGTAAGTACAATTTTTGTTTGATGCATTTGTGTCCCAAAGTCCATTTTTCATCATAATTATAATATGCATTTTTGTACAATTTTCATGATGAACATGCATTTCAAATTCTATGCAAAATTTGATGGTAATTATCTTGAGAGGGAGGTTGGTGTTGGGCCACTAGAAAGAGGGCTTGGATGGTACCTAATTAGAATTACAACTTTGGAAGGTAAGTTTGTTTTAGGTGAGCTTGGCTCAACCCAAGGTTTCCATCATGGTGTGAGGTTGGAAAATTTTAACTTAGGATCAAAGCTCCTCCTTATGGATGCTGATGAAGTAACTATAGAAAAAATCATCAAATATATCTTTAGTCTTATTGGTGAGTTTTTAACTCTATCTAATACTCTTTCACTATTGAAATTTGATGTAGTTTAGTCAATGACCATGTGAAATTATCATAGGCACTAGGCCCAAAATGTACTAATAAGAGTTTGGTGAATTATACCCACTCAAGTTTAGTGTGTGGCTTGTGGTACCATTGGTACCACTGAACAACATCCTTCTCTAAGTGAAAGGAAGCAATAGGGAATATTTCATCGATGGGATGCCGGCTAAAATATTGTTTAACATGGTAAATCTAGCTGGGGAGTTAGTGCCAACAAATTATGAAAAATATAATTTACCACTACAAAATAGTGGTTAAGAAGAAATACCATCAGAGTGATAATCCCCATGAGTTATGAGTGCCTAATTTTAAGCATGGATTTCAGATAGTTGGTCACATATATCTCGATATAGGGAGTCAATTTTTGAATAAATTTTAATAATGTTATTAGCCATGGTGCCAACATGGGTAATAACCATTTAATATCTAGGTCGGGGGGCCAAAAAAAATGTATTGAAGTTATATATCAAATTTATCTTTTTTTCAATACAATTATGGTGTAATTTGCATTGAGTGATAGGTAGAAATATTTTAAGTATAAGAATTTGGGGACTCTTTTGTGAAATTTTAGAGTTTCCCCTTCAAATAATTAATGTAATGAGAAAATCATAATGGTGTATTTAGCCTATAGATGCTAAAAATTTTATATATTACAATGGGATTGGTTGGCTAAATCCCAAAACCAAATACAAATTTTAATTAATTACAATGGGATTGGTTGGTTTAAGGCCAAAACTAGATCCAAATTTTAATCAATTACAATGGGATTGGTTAGATGAATGGCCCAAACCAAATCCAAAATTTTAACAACAATCAAGTATAAGGGATCAGGTAAAGCCAAATCAAAGATGATAGAATAGAAAGATAGTGATAGTGAGATTTGTTGGATATATGGCAAAGACCAAATCAAAATAGAAGAAATAAAATTATAGTGTAATTGATGGTAGTTTAGCTAAACCAGATCAAAATTTAAATTATATAAAAATAAAATTTAGATCATTCAGATTACAAATGAAAGTACTTATCAGAGCTTGATGTTGATGATGTAGTACACCATTGACTACACATATTATTTTTGTAGACATTACAGTAGGATTAATTGATTCATACATGATGGTTTTTTGAGTTAAAATAGAAAAAATGTAAATTTAGATGGGTAGATTTTAAAACATAACTCCTAGTGATGATGACCTTTTGCCAAAAAGAAACTACATATCTTGACATAGGTACATCTTATAAAACATGGTATGTAGATATCATAGTTTGTAAAACATATCTCATAATGATTATTTGTTACCACTTTTAATCACTTGGATCCTATTAAGTCAAGGCGAGAGCATATGGTGGATAGTAAAAAAAATCAATCTTAGAAAGTGATCTGATACCAGATGATAGGATTATTCCTAAAATAGATTAGACTAGACTAGACTACAAATATATAAAATTTAAATAGAAATAACATAATTATATTGATTCTTCAAATCACTATGAATATTCTTCCAAAAAAACCTATTTATAAGGAGCAAAGGTGGGACCTTAGCTTATTCTAGTGTATTATCATGTTAGTGTGTGCAGGTTTGGGTTTGGGTCAAATTGGTTTATCTATGAGGGACTTTAGGAGGAGATATATTTGCTCAGTGATATGTGAAAGATCTTGTAAAGTGATGTTTGTATTTATATTCTTCATGTTCTCCATTATGTTATACCCAATATTTATAGTGGTAGGTTGGGTATCTTTAATTGGCATAGGATTATTTGTTTTTGGGGGTGGAAGGTCATTCCTTTCTCTTGGATCAGGAAGAAAGCAAAAATTGTTAGGAGAGGTTGATGTGGTAAATGGTTACTACTATGTCTAGTTATTAAGGGTGTAATTACTCATGTGGATTTGTTTTAAATATTACACCTCATTGGTGGCATATTATGGTTCATTATCTTTATGGTTGGAGAAGTCTAATGTCTCTAGTACCATGGCAATGTTAAGGGATCTTGGATAATTAGAGGTCTCAACATGATTGGTATCCTTGGGGTGGTTTAGGACTAATTCATGCTCTTTAATATCTTTCTAGAAGATGTCAACTACACTATATAATTTAATGCATTTGAGTTTGTCATGCTAAGATGTATTGTGCACATGACGCTAGTTAGGTAGGGCCAACTTGTTGATGTTGATCTTAGGGATTTTATTAGATGTGGGATTCCATTTATTGTTAGAGTGGTTATGGGGACTATTTTACCTATGGCAGGTGAAGTTAATATTTTAAATTTCACCACCATTATTTCCAACCTATCTCTAGAGGCCCAAGAATTCATTGTTGATCTTTTATACCATGTGTTGTATAGCATCCAAATTGTTCTTGGTGGATTTTTAAGGCACACTTTAGATGTTCATAATAGAGACTAATATTTGATTATGATCTCAAGGCACTGTTTCATTATTTATTGGGATAAATAATCCTACAAGATGATTAGGAGTAGGATGTCTCAAATGAAGCTAGTTTTTGACTAGCATAGATTGTGGCATGGGTATATTTTGGCTAGTGTCAAAGATGGTGTTTAAAGCAGGCACACTTCACATCAGATTCAAAATGGCTAGTGCCAAAAAAACTTGAGGATTTAGTTGTTATCTTCTTTGATGGCCTCAACATAATCTATAGGTAAGTATATCACTAATGGGTCTATACATAAGAATATAGTAGTCTAAGGATCTAGTGTGTTATTATACATTTCAAGGGATAGCTAGGCATTTGGTCTATATAGTACAAATATTTAGCTATACATATTTTGGAACCTAGCATTAAAATTTCTTATTGGATGATTGGGTTCTATTTTAATGGAAACAAATTGTTAGTATAACACACTTGGATTCATGACCTACCCAAACTAGGCGAGGAATGTGTTACTGAATTGGTCTTAACTTGTGATATATCCTTTAGTCAAGTTAAGGAACCAATCATATGCCATGTCCATTAGAGTGAATGGTTAAATCCTATATTCAAAATCCTCATGTTAAACATTAAAAAATTTGAGATCACTTTTGTATGAGGTTACATGTTCCTTAGCAGTACACCCCACACTTGGTATAAATATTGGGAGGTATCTTTATGGGTTCTTGGGTAAATCATCAAAAACTCTAGGAATGTTAATAATAGACCAATCCAACCACACCATAGGTATGGTTTTAGGTGGAGGTATATTATATAAAAATTTATATGATGGGTTAGTAGGCATAACCATAGGTCTTGCTCTCCCTCTAGTAGTTCTAGTTCTCTTATGAAATTGTAATGGGTGTTGTGTAGACTTATTACCTAGTTAATACCAAATTATTGAGTCTAATTAGCATTAATTATAAAACTAGGGTACATAGGATTTTTAAGGATGTCATAATTATATATGCATTATTGATCCATAAATTATCTTGCTTACTAGTTGTAGAGGCCCTTATCTTAGTGCACTTTGCTTGATTTTTTTTACATTGAACATGAATTGTTCAACATAGTCTTTCAAAGATTCATCCCCTTCATGAGTCATCTTTAATATGTAATTTATTCCTCATCCTTATTCATGATACTTATTCAATAAAATAATTTTTCATTTCCTCCCAAATGTGGACTGAATTACTACCCAATCCCATGAACTAATGAAGTGCTGAGTCTTTAGGGTGGTTGGAAAAAGTTTCAATTTCTGTGCATCTTGCATATAGTCATAACTTGTCCAAAGGATATCAAATTTGAACAAAAATGTGTTTAGGTCTTCTTATAATTTACCTCTAAAATTATACAAGGTTGAGGGTAGGATATTTTTCATTTGTGTTATGCTTGTTACATCTGGAATAGGAAATTCAAAAGTAACTGTGTAGAGTCCTGTTGTCATCCACAAAGTCTCCTTATCCATTCATGATGGATTTTATTGAGATATTTATTAATCCAAAAGTTATAAGTTTTGGTTGATAAATATTTCAATAACATAGAAATAACATAGTAACAATGAATTCTCTGAGAAGAGATGTATTATTACTCAACATCGCAATACAACTATATGTTTTATCTCTGGGAACATATGTCTAATTTTCCATTTCAGGTTACATCTTCATTTATACCCATTTTTAAAGTAGGGGGAGGATGTGTAAGTTCACCAATCTCAAGGGAGATTAATTTTTTCAACTTCCACGCATTAAAATAATACAAAATTTGAGGAATTACTATTTTTAGAAACCTACTATTTTTATATTGCACTACTAAAATTGAAATTTAGGGCACTTCCATTAGGTTTTGAGGGTAAAAATTCATCAAGTGGGGATAATAACATCTCATGTTGTTTTACTCATTCTTATCTTTCCAATGGTTCAAACGACGAGTCAATTGGAGCTACGGTGTAAAAGTTATGGCTCCCGAAAGTTCCATCATCAATTGGGGTGAAACTGTCACCCGAATTATCACCTGAATTGTTGCCCAGATCATGTATACCAAAGGTAATTAGGATCATGTCTTCAAATTCTATATCAATCCTTTTTTTAGTATGATATTAAATTTTTATCTATTGATCCACAATTTTTTTACTTGATGAGAAATTTGAAGCTCCTCAGCTTTCTTTGATTTGCTCAAGAAAGTCTTATTGGAATGTTATTTAGATGTTAGTTTCAAGAATTTTTGGTTTGTGAATTTCTTCTCCCTCTTTTTTTATTACCAACTTAGCTAATGGTTCCTCCAATTCCATTTCCTTTTTTAAAGTCAATAGTACTTCTTCTACAAGCTGCCTCTTTTAGTTTGTAGTGTTCCCTTCTTCAAGAGCCTTCTAGCTTATGGTATATTTTTCAACAAGATTCTTAGTTATTGTAGGTATTTATGGTTATTTATTAGTAGAAACTTTTGTCTTGTTTATAAATAATCTCTCTTGAGAATATCTTTCTCTCTGCATAATGTTGTACCACTCCTTCAACTATCATGTCCCTTCCTACATAGGGTTAGTGTGTTTTTTGTGTGTTCTAGAGGTTGTTTAGAATAAGAAAAAATAAAATGTAGAGAAATAAAGGAGTGAATAAATAAAAATGACTAAAATTGAAATTTTATGTCTAGAAAGTAGTAAAGTTATTTACTAAAATTAAGAAAATTACTCTAGAAAGTAGGAAATGAAAGAAAGAAAATTACTCTAAAAAGTAGGAAATGAAAGAAAAAAATGAAAGGCACACTTTGAAAAAAGTAAATCACTCTTTCAAGAAATTAAACTCTAAAAAAAACCATTAACTAAGTAAATCACAAGATTACAAAGAGACATTCAAAGTTATGTACCATCAACATCCAGGAACTTAGACATCTGGCATAAGACACCATAGTTCCTCACTTGACTTGCTCAACTCAGTAGGATAGTGCATCAAAAGTGTTGTACAACATCAAAATATAATAAATTATACATCTGAAATAAGACACCATATTTCCCTCACTCAACTTTCCCAACTAAGTAGGACAGTGCATTAATCAATATTGAAAACCAATAATTGATCGAAAAAGCAATAATTGACACCCTCCCTAGTAGCAGTGCCAAAATATTGTGTAGACTTATTACCCAATTAATACTAGATTCTTGAGTCTAATTAACATTAATTTTCAACCTCGGTTACGTAGTATTTTCAAGGATTTTAGCACTATATATGCATTATTGATCCATAAAATATCTTGCTTACTAGTTGTACTATAATGAACTTATACTTAATTCACCAGATAGTTATATGAAATTATTATAACAAAAATACATAAATACTTCACACTTTTTAATCATTCATGCATCACACTTTATATAATAAAATTAATAATAAAATCAACTTACACAACACACTTAAACTAAAGAGGGTCAGGATCTTCACTGCAACTGCTTTTGAGGGTGGCCTTTCTCATTCAAAACTAAGTTCCAATCCTTCTTCGAGAGACTTACAAAAGCTTCTTAAAAAATCAACCTTCTCATTACTCATATCTATAGCAATTAAAGATTGCTATAGAAGATTACAATATTTAGTATGCAATGACTTATAAAACTCTACTACTCTATTATTATCTATTACCAAGCTAATCTAGGTTCTACCATTAAATACATAAGGCAATTTATTAGCTCCAACCAAGAACACTAAGATAGGAAAGGTATAAATACTTTGGGAACTTCCCTATTCAACCTTCAGGTGGTTAGTAACTAAAGTTACTTATTTTAGGCCTAACTAGGTTAAGGACAATATTTATTATTTTATTGTTTTACTTCTTTTAGTCTCCTTTCCATTATCCTTATCTTACTCATCTTTGGCATCACATCCAAGATTTATTTGCATGTGAGGAGTCCATATAACAGCTATGGATTATCCTCTTCAATCATCCACTTAGTTCCTAAGACACCTAGATGTGTTTTTAAGAGCTAATCACATCTTATCACAATAATAATTCTATTCTATGTAGTGATTATGGGATCTTGTAGGTGAAATCATGTAGTTTTTGTGAAAAACATATAGGTAGAAATACGTAGTTTATACGAGAAACTTGTAGGTGAAAACCAATAGTTTTTATGGGCACCCTATAAGTGGAAGTCAACAGTTACTATGAGTAACCTACAGGCAGAAGCTAGTAGTTGATATGGGTACCCTGTAGGTGGAAGCCAGTAGTTACTATAAGAAACTTATAGGTAAGAGCTAGTAGTTGCTATGGGAAACCTATAGGTGAAATCCCTTTTTGTTTTGGGATCCTCTATAAGAGTTGTGCCCAAACAAGATTCTTGTAGTCTTATGTTACCCTTTAAATGTTTGTTAAATAAGGTTACACAAGTATAATCTAATCAAACAAAAATCATCATTAATTCATAACATAACATATCTATCAATGCATACATAAAATCATAAATTCATACATCTGTATGAGTAATGGATGGTTATGGGGATTTACATAGAAAAATATATATACTAGGTATGGATGAGGCTATAAAATAAATCAATTAGTGACCTCATCACACCCCCTACTTAACCTCTTGCTCGACCTCAAGCAAGCATTGGCTATATTTTTAATACACATTTCTTTTTGAAATCTAGGGGCTTAGTACAACCCATCCCTTCAATGATATATAAACCCTTAGCATCATTAATTTTCTTCCATCTTTTCTTCTCTGCTTCTCTATCAGCTAAGAGCTCTCCCTTCTAGTTAGAAATTAAGAACCAAAACATAGGTGGTTGAAACATCAACCCCAACCATTTTATCCTTATCCTCCTAAAAATATCAATATACATGTATACCCATGTATGGCCTCCCTAAGATTTTGATGGGAATAAGTTTCATTTCTTTTCAAAGAATTAGAGAGTTCTTCCCATTTATGAGAGCAAGAAACAAAAATTTTCTGTCCATCTCCCTCCATAAGACTCAAGTAGTGATTCCAAACCTCTACTTGTTTCCTTGTGACCCATGCTTGTGGAGTATCTGAGTTCATGAAGGAGTTCCATTCATCTATTACATAATCTAGATTAGCTAATTCACCCCTAATCATTAGGGTAGATTCTTTTTATTTTTATTGATACTCCACCTATTTTTTTCCCTATCTTAGTAAGGACATATGAAGTAAATGCATTCAATTATACATACCCCAAGTATATATTTGGATTCCAATTTGTACCATGGGGTGAAAAATATTAGTGTATGTAAAACTCACTCAACTATGCTTAGAGATCAGGGTCAACATGTCTATAAGCTTCAAAGAAAGATTTATGGTCACAAACCATTTATGACTAATCATTATAGATCCTATCATATTTGAATTTAAGCCATCTTTCTTCTAAGTAGACAACATACAGCCTAAAAACTAATCTGTACTCCATTAACAATTAAGTGGTTTTATGCATTTTAGTAATCTTTCCTTTCAAATAATTGATCCTAGTTTCATCCTTTTCTAGGCTTTCTTTTAAGTCATCTAACTGCTCTCTTATTTCAATATATACCTTAAATATTTGTACCAACTCCTTGTGGTAAGTTTCATCATCACTAAATTTTTCTTCAAGAAAATTTAAGAGGTCATCATTTTTTACTAGCCTAGCTGCTGAAAGATCCACATCAATTACTCCTCTATTACAAGTAATTTTATAGTGGTCAATGAAGGAGAAAATCTATTATATAAAGGTACCAAATCTAAATCATTATCTTCTATAGGTGCCTCTGAGGGTACACTAATGTTATTTGTGGGTAAGTTAGATGAAGTTGTTGTAGGTACTTCAAAGGAATTTATTACAAGTTCCTCCAATAACCTTTCATTTTCCATAGATGGTTCTATAAAATTTTCTACCCCCAAAAATATTTCCAGGACTCTCTTACCTTTCAATTCCAATATCTCATTCCTCGGTCTATATATTTATTTCATGACTTGTTCCAAGGTTTGTAACTCCTACTCATGAGGAATACTTCTTGTTCTACATCTTCTTCCACAGTCTTTTCTTCAATCAATTCTTATTTTATAGGCTGATCTGTCATACTTAGCTCTTCTTCTATGTACCCAATGTGTCTGAGGAGATCCATATCTTCCTTAGCGAATCTGAGTGGCTTAGGTGACTGTACTTCTTCTTCCTTGGAAAATTTATCTTCAATAGATCATTCTACAATTTCAAACTCATCAAAGGTCTTTTAAATCTTGGGATCTTTCTTTTCCTTTTCATCCTCACTAATGTCTATGGGTGAGGAGGCTAGGGTTGTCTTATGTTTCTTAATTCTCTGAGATCTCTTAGGAGGAGTTATCTTTCTTCTTGATATAGAGGGTCTCTTTTCTTCAATTTTTTTTTTCTTTTTAGGAGGGGTCACTATTGGAACCCATTATTCTTTTGCAATAGTTTATGGAAGAACTTCCTCTTCCCTTAAAGGAGCCATGGTGGAAAAATCAATCCTTAGTGAGGAGATAGTTAGAATAGTGTGAGAAGAAATATTTTGCCTAGTTTATGTGGGTGGATTTACCTCCTCTATGTCAAAAGGAGGTAGGACTAGTTTCCTTCTCCTTCTTATACCCATAGTAGTTTCAAATGAACCTTTAGTGGATACGAGCTATCCAATATCACTAGTGCTCTTAGTATCTTCTTGTGTAGTCTACTAGGCCTGCTCTTCAGGAAATTCCTCATTATTTCCTTCTTTTTGGTGAGGTTCACCAGTCTTTAGGATTAGAAATTTTCCAAACTAAGGTTAGGTCTAATAGTGTTTATTCCATGTTTAGCTATCAACCATATCAAGTAATGATGAGATAGGGCTTTCTCAACCACCTTTTGGTATTCTTTGGACTTCTTTTTTAGAATGTTCCATAGGTGGTTTGCAATATTAATGGTCTTATCATGCCTTAAGTGATTCAAAAATTTAAACTAGAGAGTATAAATTAGAGAGTACCTTCCTTCACAAGCCATATATTTGATGATGTATGAGGCTACTTCCCTCCAGGCTATGGTTAGGCTGAGTCTCTCCACACCACCTTTCTTCAGTACTAGCCTTTCATCTCCCTGATAGGACTAATGTCTAATTTTTTGACCATTGGGTTTATCCTCTTAGATTTCTCCTATACATGGCAGCCTAGTTACCTAGCTTACCAGTTATTTAATGACTAAAAATGTAATGTCATATACAGTAGCTTTCTCTCTTGTAAAGGACCATAAAAATTTCCTAGCAAAGGGTTTTGAGAAATGTTATAACTTCTTGAAATAAGTGGTCCATCTAACTCTGTTGAAGATAACCTAGTTGGTTGGGTCCCCTTGAAGTTTCCTATGATCTATGGGTTCCTATCTCATAACTGACCCTCCCATTTTGGCTAGGTTTAGCTTTTTTATGACCCTTTAAAACAATAATTATCAACACACTCAGTTTAGTTTCTAGATTTTTACCTATAGCAAAGTAGTTTTTTTCAATAAAGATAGATTGTGGTTGTAGGTTGTAGGTAATGTCAAGCTTCAACTTTGTTTGAATGGATTGTACTCATAAGTGAAAATAATAAAAGTGATTGTTTTTTTATTGACTTTATGGTGTCATCATGGGTGTTCAATCCACACGTATGGACTATCCTAGAGTGCATGGAATTAATTGCCCATAGTATTCTCCCCCTCCCACATGAGGTGTCACTTGTCCCTAAGTGATGTGGAATGAGTAAGATGGGGTCATGATGAGGGTATGAGTGTGAGTGGATACAAGACTTAATTAATGACTTTTTAATGATTAAATATGATTTTCAATATAATACATATTATATTAAGAATAAAAAAATGCTTTTTTATGACCAAAGGATACACCATACCTTTTTAATAGTTTTCCTAAGGTTATACAAAGGAAAGTTGCATGTGAGTATTTTTCAAAATTCAATGATTATCCTAGTAGTTATAACTTGACTGAAGTGGGCCCCTTGAGTAATCATGAGATCACAAGATGTTAGCCTTCCATGATGCCCTCAGTAACCAGCATGCAATCATGATTGTCTGCATAGAATTGGAATAGGGGTCTTGTAGTGGGATGATAGATTATTACCCTCCTACCACAAGGTGGTCATTGTGGATCTTTGTGTTATCCAAGTTAGGTGTTATATGAGCATGGAAGAGGGTAGATAAGTGTTTTTTTTATTTTTTATCTTCCTCTGCATGAGCATGCTGATGATTTGTCTCTATGCTATCTTACTCCCTATGGATTTTGTGCTTAGTGAACTTTTCCTTTAGTAACCAACAAGGTTTTTAAACTTGGGACCTATGTTCACAAAAAATACTAGATCTTGTTAAGGTGTGGAGCTAAAAGCTTCACCAAATGAGCGAGTGCAGAAGTTGCAGGAGTCAGACAGTCACCGACGACAGTCAGGAATGGACCAGAGGCTGCCGGTGTCAGTCATGGATCAGCCGACATTGGTCACAGGCAGATAGGCAGGGACCGATGTTGGTCACCTGTGCATCTAGAATCTATTTTCATGGACAGAATAGAATGTTTGCATGATAGGATTAAGTGTTAGTCTTAAGTCCGCATATCTATCTTTAGTAGGACTATTTTAAGCCTTTGATTAAGAGGTGTATCTAATGGTTGATATTGAATTGCTCATGATCCCTAATCTTATATAATAGGGATAGATCTTCATTGCTTGAGTGTGTGTGTATGAGAATAGTACAAGAATTGTACAGTATATGTATATGTGAATCAATCCAGGTTGTTGGAGTTGATTGTAATTGAGAGAGAGAACTCTTGAGGGAAAGAGAACTGGAAAGAGATCTGTACATTTGAGAGAGGTGTGGAAGAAAGAGATATTTCTTCAATTGAATTTCCAAGAGTTTAATACAAGTTTTCAGGGTGGTTTCTTGTATCTCTTATTCTTTGCTGATTTTGATTTCTAGTTGTTTTCAATTCTGGTTTAATTCTGCATTTAGTTGCTTGCAAAAGTAATCAATTATTATTGTCTATATCCTGATAAGTGTTATCAAAGCTTTGTGGAACCTAGGTCCTATCAATTGGTATCTTACTCCCTATGGATTTTGTGCCTAGTGAACTTTTCCTTTAGTAACCAACAAGGTTTTTAAACTTGGGACCTATGTTCACAAAAAATCCTAGATCTCACTATCTAACATGGTGAAATCATCTACATGAAATGACTAGAAGTAAAAAGTGGTTCATGCATGTCCCTGTAGCCATAAATTCTAGTTGACAACACTCCAAATGGAGATTAAAAGTGTATGCCTTTATTGTGGCTCTTACCTTATTATTCATGAGTATTTCTTCGCAATGTTTTGAATTTTATGCTCTAATCCTCCTTCATTCCTCCTATATCTTGTCTAGTGTCTTACATGTATTTCTCAAAAACACATAGCCAAAGCCATAGCTTAGAATTTGTGAATAACTAACCTACATGCACTAGAGAGGTGTATATAGGTATTAGGATGTACCTATAATAATTATAGATGAATCTCATAGCAACTGTAAAGTTGTGCCCAACTATGGATAAGGTGATTGCATCAGTTATAGTTATCCCATAACAACTAAAAGAATATCTTCATTGATAAAGGTGCCTATATAAATGGTGAGGGAGGTTCCTATAATAGTTATAAAATATCCCATGGAAACTGGAGTAAGATGAACAATTTACTCAAGATGATTGTTTATTTTTCATTTTGTTTTTTATCTCTAAATAGATAGCGAGTTGGTTTTCTATTTAGACCCATTTTATAGTTATGGGTAGTCAATAGGCTAGTTTTCTACCCAAAAACTACCAATAATTCCCAAAAAGGGTTTTCATTATGGCATTTTTTTTACTTTAACTATTACTTGTAGTAGAATGTTTATTATAGGTACTTTCCAAGTCAGTTGTGAGGGTGACTGGTCAAGGACCATTTGAAGGTCTTATCCTTCATGCCAAAGGAGGGATAGGATGCCCTCTTCTCCTTTTTCATCTATGTGCTAGTTAGTTTTCCTTTTGTCTGGTGAGACCTCATGTTGATCTAGTACAACATTGTATCCATTTTATAATTGCTTGCATATATGATTGGTAAAATCCTCCTAAGTGAGTGGCTTTTTGTAAAAATTTAGTCTATAGCCATTGACCAATAGATGTAATCTTACCAAATTAATGGTTTGGAGTTACATTTCTCCATTTTCATAAACATGCTCAATCTTAAATTGACCAGGACATCTGGTCTAGAGTTTGCCCTTGTGATCCTTGAATTTTGAATAAAAAAGAAGGTCCCAATCTCCTACATTGAATTGCCTAGTCTTAATGTACCTGTCATGCCATCTGATCCACTACTATTGTAAAAGTTCTATGTTTTAAAATACCTATTTTATGTATTTATATAAGGCATTTAGTTTCATAATCCTTTATTTCTATGCTTTAGATATATCCATCCCAAGTTATAGTTTTGTTTGCAAGGTTTTGTCCTCAAATTTAATTGGTAAGATAGGTTTCTTCCCATAGGCCAACTCATATGAGGTGAAACCTATAGTGGTCTTCCAAAATATTTTGTAATCCCAAATAGCTTCAAGAAGTCTAGCCTCTCGATCTTTATGTGACATACTAATAGTCTTAGTGAAAATATTTTCTAACTCCTTATTGGTAACTTCTACCTATCCATTGGAATGTAGATGATATGAAGTTAATTTCATATGCCTAATCTCATATTTGTGGACCAAGGTAGTAATTACACTAATAGTGAATTGAGGTCCTTGATTAGTGACTATTTCTCATGGCACACCATATCTTATGAATATTTATTCATAGAGGAAAGCTGCCACCTTCTCATCCTTGGCATGTGTAAGAGCCTTTACTTCCACCCCTTTAGTGACATAGTTAGTATATATAAGGATGTACTCTTTGTTGTTGGATTTTGGTCAAAAGGTCCTACAAAGTCTAGGATCCATTTTTCAAATGGTTTAAGCACCATTTGAAGCTAAAAAGTAATCTCATATAAATGTGTGGGTCTCCTCATATGCTGATATCTATCATAATGAGTATTATAACTTATTGCATTATTATGGAGTGAGGGATAATAATATCTTGTATTCAAGATTTTTACTAGTGTATGCTTGGCTAAAAAATGCCCTCCATAGGGTTCATCATGGTAGGATTTGAGGATATTTGTAACTTCATCTTATTTGAGACATCTTTTGATGATGGAGTTAGGCCCAATATAGAAAAGGAATTTAGACAGTCATGAATACCTACTACTTTTCTGAATCAAATCTTTTTTTTTATTTAGGGAGGAAGTGTTGTGGAACTAACCCTATTATAAGTTAGTTAGCAATATTAGCATACCAAGGTGTGTTAATATTGAGGGAGAATAGGTACTCATCTGGAAATGAGTCACCTACTATGGTATCTTTTTGAGGGGATTGTATTCATGATAAGAATTCAACCATGACATTGTCCTTACCAGGCTTATCTACAATAGTTAGATCAAATTATTGTAATAAGAGTAACCATCTTATCACTTTACCTGGGATAGTTGGTTTATTCATAAAGTACTTAACGGATGCATGGTTTGTATGAATAAAGACGTTATACCCTATTATGTAGTGATGGAACTTGTTGATAGCATAGACTACTGCCAAGAACTCTTTTTCAGTGATCATGTAATTTAATTTTACTACTTATAGATTCTTGTTTACAAAATATATGGCATAAGTAAGTTCTTCCTATTTTTTTCCTAGCATAGCTCCTAAGGTAGTATCTAAAGCATCTATGTGAATATGGAAGGGAAGCTTCCAATCAGAACCATGCAGAAAAGGGGTGGTGGTCAATAATTCATTCAATTGTTTAAATGTTGTATCATAGGCAAGAGTCCATATGAATTTAGCATTTTTAGTTAGGAGAGTGAACAATGGTGCTACTAATTTTCTAAAATTATTGATAAATCTCTTTTAGTAACTAGCATGTCCTAAAAAAATCTTGACATCTTTTTATTTTTGAGAAATAGGTAGATTTTTTTATGATGTTGATTTTTGTAGGGTCAAAATTAATTCCTTCAGTAGATACATGGTGGCCTAAGACAATGCCTTCTATCATAAGCATGTAACATTTCTTGTGATTTAAAGACAAATGGTGATCCTAAAAACATTACAACACTTTCTCCAAGTTCTTTAGGTACTCATCAAATGTTTATCTATAAACAGTGAAGTCATCCATATATATTTTTAGATATTCATTAGCCATATCTATAAAGATACTTAGGATAGCCCTCTGGAATGTTTCAAGAGTGTTACATAGCCCAAAATTTAATACAACATAATTATAATTACCTCAAGAAAAAGTGAAGAGGGTCTTCTCTTGGTTCTCAATAGCAATTCTAATCTAGTTGTAACCATTGAAGCCATCTAGAAAGGCAAAATATTTCTTTGTTGCTAGTGTGTCCAATACCTAATCAATGAAGAGTTGAGGAAAGTGATCCTTTTTGGTTACTATATTAAGTTACCTATAATATATGCATACATGTCATTATCTATTTTTCTTTGGTATAATTATCAATATTGAAACCCATTCACTATCTAAGATGGGATATATAAATCCAGTGGTTAGGAGTTTTTGCAATTATACTTTGACTATTTCTCTATGAGCTAGATTCATCCTATGTTATGGCTATCTAATTGGTTAGCACTCTTTTTTGATATAGATATGATGTGTGCATGTTTCTGGGATGATTCCTTACATATCCTCATAATCCCATTCAAAATCACATTGGTGTGCATGTATCATGTTAACTAGGAACGTTTCCTCATTTGACTCCAACTTGTTATTAATAAGCAATGTTTTTCCTAGAAATATTTTAATTTTCCATGAGAGTGCTTTCATAATTTATATATTTTTAATGGATCTAGGTTGGCTACAGTTGTGAGGTAGCAACTAGTGGAATATTTCATATATAGATGCATCAGAATTATCTTCTTTTTAGAGGCTATAAAGTGGGCACTCAATACATTGCAAGTGGTTGAGATCTATAGAATGAGTTTCGTAATTATTCTAGAGAACATTGGAGATAATTTTATCTTCCTCCTGATCAGCCAAGGTGCATTCATGGTTTATGGTGAATATAGGAATCTAGGGAGGCCAGTCTACCTCATCTTCTTTAGCCCATAATGTATGCTCTGGTGTCAAGCTTAACTATGCTGGAGGATAGAAGACCAACTTCTTAGTGTTTTTGCCATTATATATCAACATGTTATCTTATCTATAGCTAATGAAAGCATCATCTATGGCAATCCAAGGTCATCATAATATAAGAGGGTACCCACCCAAATTATAATTTAGTTGTAGCATAATAAAATCTATAGGATACTTCCAAGAATTTATAGTAATGACAAGTTCTTCAATGACTCCTTCTAGTTAGACTATAGACCTATCAACCATTTACAACATTGTAGATGTGAGATAATTATTATTCAACTTTAGTTTGTTCATGGTTTCAATTATTATTACATTTATTATAGCCCTTAGGTTTATCAATGTATTGGGTAGCTGTTGGTAATGGATCTAGACCTTTACTACTAGGCATCCTAGATATAAATATTTCTTTGGTAGGGTATTTCCTAGCATAATGTTTGTCAATTGGCTAATCACATGCATTGTATTGGGATCCTTCTTCTTCCTTCTAGGTTTACATAGGCATAAGTCTCTAACATCTTTATAATATATGGGCACATCCTTGATGTCCTAGAAGAGAGGAATTTTAACATAGAGATTCTTGAGTTGTCATATGAAATCAAATTTAGACTCAATCGCATGGCACTAAAGGTTAAGATATTCTAGAAATGGTGGGACTATTTCATCAACAAATTTATTTACTAGTTCAAAGAGTTATTATGGTGGTAAAGGTGGGTTAGCATGATCTTTTAGAGTTTCTTAATTTGATTCCATTATTATGGGTGGGGTTGGGGGTGGTGGAACTTTCCCTAAATGTAGGTGAACTTCATAGATGTTCATCACATATGTTGGGTACTAAACAAGTTCAATACTAGATGTTAGTTTCAATGACTTATTTGTATAATTCTACATAGGTTAGGTAGGAAGCTAGTTAGGCTTGGGTGTAACATGTGCATTGGGCATAAGAGTAAGAGGTTGTTTTTGTTGTTGTGGAGGTGAAACTCCTTGATAGTTTCTTCAGGGCTGATTGGGTCTCCAGGGCTGCCACTGGTTTGTGAAGGGTAGGCCTTCGGGTGGTTATCAAGCTTGTATCCAAGGTGAGGATAGATTTTGTGGAGGTTGTTAGGAGGTGGTGGGGTATATTTTTAGAGGTGACTCCAAATATAATTAGGAGGTAGGATGTTCATATATGGACTAGTCCAATTGGGAGTAGTATTTATAAATTATGAATTAAAGGAGGTAGAATTTGCAAAAGGTGGATTTTGTCCCTACTTGGATAAAATGGTTATTGAACCCATGGCTTTATTTGTGAAACATAAAAACCCTGGTCTTCATCTCCTAAAATGTGTATCTCTACTATTTTTAGTTCTTCAATTATGATGTTAGTTACTTTACCCTAAACCTCATGACACCTACAATCTATCTTCTTCATACAATTCAGATAATAAATGATCAAAGATTGATCCAAGGATACATATTTTTTCCTTGAGTTTAGGCTATCTAATTGTTTGGCCAAATGACTAATGATATCTTATTTCATGTCTTGTAATAGGTTATTAACTTTAGATTTTGATAGGCTACTTGCATCTGCCATTGGAAGCTTGTTACCCCTAACTTTGTTTATGGTAGACCTAAAATAGTTCTTGCTTCACTCCTTAATATCTATGAATGGTAGGTGGGAGATATCTCCCCCACTCATTAGGTATAATTCTTCTAGATAATCTTATCTAACTCCTTTCAGGAAGATGATTTTTAGAGACTCTTATCTTAGTGCACTTTGCTTGAATTTTTATGCACTGAACATGAACCGTTCAACATAGTCTTTCAAAGATTCATCCCCTTCATGAGTCATCCAGAAGATGAAATTTCTTCCATAATTTCTTCCTCATCCATATTCATGATAATTATCTAGAAATTTCTTTTTAATGTCCTTCCAAATGTGGATTGAATTACTACCCAGTCCCATGAACCAATGAAGTGCTGAGTCTTTGAGGGTGGTTGGAAAAAATTTCAATTTCTATACATCTTGCCTATCGTCATAAATTCTATAAAGGATATCAAATTTGAACAAAAATGTGTCTAGGTCTTATAATAATGTACCTCTAAAATTAGGCAAGGTTGAGGGTAGGATATTTTTCATTTGTGTTATGCTTATTGCATCTAGATTAGGAAATTCAAAAGTAATTGTGTGTAGAGTCCTATTGTCATCCACAAAGTCTCCTTCTCCATTCACGATGGATTTTCTTGTGATATGTATACCAAAGGTACTTATGATCATGTATTCAAATTTTGTATCATCCTTTCATCAGTATGATAGTAAATTTTTATCTATTGATCCATAATTCTTTTACTAGATGAGAAATTTGAAGATTCTCCTAAGCTTTCTTTGATTTGATCAAGAAAGTCTTATTGTAATGCTATTTTGATGTTACTTTCAAGAGTGTTTTGTTTGTGAAGTTATTATCCCTCATTTTTATTACCAACTTAGCTAATGCTTTCTCCACTTTCATTTCCTTTTTTAAAGTCAATAATACTTCTTCTGTAAGCTGCCTCTTTTATTTTGTAGTGTTCCCTTCTTCAAGAGCCTTCTAGCTTATGGTATATTTTTCAAA